>AIET01000223.1:0-288084 GCA_000292665.1 Helotiales sp. EF0021
AAGTAAAGCAAGTTATCTTACTAATTTAATTTACTTATATTCGACTTAGAATATAATTTGTAGTAGAATTGTATAGAAATTATAGATTAATAATTAATTAGTTTATTATAAAATAACGAAATCTAATTAATTAACTAATATAAGCGCTTTAAAAAAAGTTATAATTAGTAGTTCGAGCTCTTTAGTAAAGCTGTAATTTATTAACTATAAATACAATTTCGCTTTACTAACTAAAAAGTAGTATACTAATATTTAATAATATTACTAGCTACTAACTAATCTTTATTTTATATAGCGCTAAAATAACTTTTTAAACTATAGTCTTTCTTTTAATTTCTAACTTTCTTATTTCTATTTATAAGTTAGTAGCCGATCTAGTTCGACTTATATAAGAGAGTACGTTCTTTTAATAAGCTAGTCTTAGAATTAAAAGGTTTCGAAGTCTACGTTTGCAAAATAGTAAAAATATTAACAATTACTGCTACTAAAGATCTTAGGCCATATATAAGAGGAATACGAAAGCTTTACTCCTTTTAGATTATGGCCTAAGTACCTAAGGTAAGAAACAGATGCTACAGAGGTTGAAACAGCCTACTGTATTCTGACTTGTAAGGCTGAATTACTATACGAGCTCTTTAATAAGAGGGATTCAAAATCTGCTTCGGCAGGAACTCTGTAAGGGAGCAAAAACGGATTCCCGGGCAAAATTCGGTAAGGAAACTGTAGCCGGGGCACATAAGAGGCCAAAATGGGCTCTATAGGCCGACTCGGGGCGTGCTCAGGCTTACTCAGGCTTGCTCAGGCATGCTTACCCTCGGATCAGGTACGCTCACCCTCGGCTCAGGTTAAAGCAGCAGTTGCTTACGTCCGCAGACTAAAACGGAACCAGCGAAAGGGAAAATTAATCCTGAGTCTATGGGTATTGTATCAATTAAGACCACAGGAACACAGGCTTCCTAAACCATGAAGCTTCAACCGGAAACCCAAGCTGTCGTGGGACAGCAAGAACATATCCTATACAATCGCTGTATGTTAGCATTTGTTCATTCTGGAATGTTTGAAAATGGGGAAGTAGAGGTCACACACCCATTGACCGAGAGCCAATCCGGATAATGGTCTGGACAACCGCCTGAGCCCGAATTGCAAGGAATGACAATACACATATCTGCCGTGGACTGGGTATTTGTCGCAGGTGGTGCAGAGGTTGTAGTTGGTGTCGTCGATGTAGCTGGAGGGCATGTATCTGCTGTTGGTTGAGTTGTATATCTAAAGACAAGTAGTCAGCTCCAACACCTTGGCCACACTTGTTTCATGAGGACTTAATCATCTGTGAAGGTTGAAAACGAAATCGAATACTTTCTGAAAAGCGGTGTTCTCTTACCTGCAGTTTGTGCTCATAGTTCCTGAAACTGTAGTAGTGAGGAGTGGTGCCACTGTTCCTCCGCAGTAGCAATAGTCTAAATGGCAAGCGGCAGCTGTGGCTCCGATACTATCGATGAGCATTATTGCGCATCCGGAAATGCCACACTGACCTGGAATCTTGTTAACAGGCATTGTGCAATCAATGGACGGCATGGCAGCAATTGATTCTGTGTTGCTGGAGATGGAGGAAGAAACGCTTTCCGTAGTTGAGATAGAGGTCATCCATAAGGAAGTGGTTGTTGGAAATAGAGATGATATGGATGAAGCTGGAGGTATTGATGAATCTGTAGATATTGAAGAGACAGAAACAAGTATGGAGGTATTGAGTGCTGACGAGAGGGGCACATAAGATGAGATTGTGGATGATGACGAGTCTGGCGAGGTTGACGAGATGTTTGATGATGGCTGATTTGTATGATCAGGTATGCTACTGGATATCGGCAACAATGTAGTGGCGATAGGTGTTGCTGTTGAGGCTTTACAGGCTCCAACCGTTATTGGATCCGTATCCGGGACTCCGCGTCTCTTCTTGCCAGACATGTCTGTGTCCTCGCATTCGTCCGAATCCCAAGCAGTGTTTCAGGGTGGTTCCCAACCGTTCCAAATTGTATCGAGCACAGCATCCTGATTTAGTTGCTTCCGGGGGTAAGCTTGCCTCACCATTTCTTCTTGAATGGCAGATGCTACTTTGCCGGTGAATTCGGGACCGTAGCTCAAAGCTGGGTCTTTAAGTGATAGCCAATATGCAGCAAGACCCGCTGCCTGAGGGGCAGCTAGCGAAATATCAGCATGTAACTTTCACATGCTCTTCCGCTCGTGGACAAGAGTGGTGATGGTCATACCGAAGGAGGTCCCACTTCTAGTTGCAAAATCTGCACCATCTCCGCTGGCGCACATAACATCTTCTCCCAAAGCATACGTAGTGACTTCGCTTCCTATCCCTTGAGAGAACGTTGTCTTAATTCCAAGTCGATCCACAGCGCCAACAACAATCAAATCGGGTGCACTAGATGTTAAGAACGCTGCTGGGTAATTATTGACGTTCGGTATAGTTGCCTTCCACCTGCATGTTAGTCTATTATGGGAGCTATGACTGGATATGGACTGACCCCATTGTTTCCAGAGCTTGTAACTACCACTACATCGAGGGCGATCAAATCCTGGATGTATTGCTTCAACATATACTCATAACCACCCCCACTAGAATCGTTGATAACAGCCATTCCTTGCTTGCCGTTTGCCTTAACATGTTCCTTAATTCGACGATAGCCTTCTAATCTCCCGGCTCTAGGTACCATTGGCTCTTTTGTGTAGGGTTTTTTCGTAGCTGGGTCTAGCATCAATGGCATCTTGACAATCACGACATCCGATCTTTTGGCAACTCCTTAATCTGGACCTACTGCTTTTGATAGAACGCAGGTTCCATGCCGAGAAGGATCTGTGTCGCTCTCAGTTGCATCAACGATGAAAGCGGGGTCTGCTGGCCAGTCTTCTCCGGCGAAAATCCACTCTTTCTTTCCTGTGAGACCCTTCCACTGCTGTTAGATTATTAGTCAATGACAAGATTGGACTGGGCCGCGATTTGGGGCCCGGGGGAAGGGTGATGGGTAATGGAGACACTTGCGCTGCTTTCAATATTCGCGCCTGTATCCAGGATATAGATTGTGACGTCAACCCCTGCTGGTGGCCAGTAAATGTAACGGTCGATGTCATTGTTGCCTCTCCATAATGACACTGGACCGAGCTGCTCTGTGGGATCATGATCATCCACCTGGGATCCAACAGGCTCAACTTGGCTATCGCTGCCCACATTGCTTTCTGACATACTGTCGTCTGAGCCGCTACTTTCACTTGAGCTCGATTGACGACGGGCGAACGAAAGCGGTGCATGATGGGACTCGTTTCTCGTTTCCCAATGCCCCCGACGGGGATGACTGGCATAATCGCCGTCGAAAGATATTGCGACATTCGGTGATACATCTGCAATCTGCAAGGGTGATTACGTTAATGGATACTGCAATTGATGGCCAAGACACTCACTATACTGTTCGTACTGAACCTTGTGACCTGCGAGGCATTCAAAGGAGCAACCAAAAGTCAATCCCAGCGACTTGATCTCCACCAATTGCAACATCGTCTCGGCCGATTTCTGCATAGAGCTCGTCTTGGAAAGTAATGCGATCTGCCTGACTACTCGCAGTGTTAGCTGCGATTAAATATCTTGTTGTTGTAGCTGAAATCGATGAAGAGCTGGATGACGAGGATGAGGACGACGAAGATGATACAGATGATGACGATGTGGTAAAATCGCTAGAAGAGACCTGGCTGCTCAATGATGTAGCAGATGAGCTCCCGTCATCCTTCTCAGGGTCGTTCTCGGTCACAGGTGGTTGTGGACCGCTTTCAACTCCGAATCCACCGCCGCCACCACCACAAAAGGCGACACAAGGAATATAGAATGAAGGTAGTCCGGGAAGCTTAAACAAAGTATTCTTAAAGTTATTGACTCCCGACAAGATGCTATCACCGGAACGAGGTTAGCATGATCCTTCCAATAGCTTGACCCTTACAGGCTTGTACTTCAAAAGCCAAGAGTGAATAAATTTCCAAGTAGAGCTTTGGCTCGGCTGACAGCGCTGATGAAGAAAAAGAAAGGGGAGCAGTCATTTGAGAAACGGGGCCTTACATGCCGCATCCTGCGCATCCATTGAGCCCAACTATTACAGGTAAAATTGTAGGTTGATTGTTGGAGCCCGTCGTTGTGACCAGTGTATTCATCGACCACAAACTATTCGAGGAGAGTAGAGTCGAGAATCCTGAAGGAGGTTGAGTGAGAGTAGCCGTGATCGTTGGAACGGAGAACAGGGTGGTAAGACTTCCAAGTATGCCAGTCTCAACGATGGCAAACCCATAAGCTGTGGAGCCGACAGAGTTGATCTCCACAGAAAGGGTTGGAAAGTACAGAGAGCTTGTAGCAATTGAAGACATGGCACCTGAAGGTGTTGTATCTGCTGCTGTGTGAGTAGAGAGGCTCAGGTTCGTGGCTAGAGTAGTTAGGGGAGCTTCTGTTTGTGACAAAAGGCTGGTTGAGGATAGAGGCACGTCAGTCTGCAAAAATGAGCTGCTAGGCGGAGTTGAGGGAATGGAGCTTATGGATGGGCCCAGATTCGTTAACAAAGCGCCAGTATTCGACGAGCTCTGACCCTCGTTACTGCGGCTTGAGCTAGAGAGTGAGCTTACGCTCGAAGAAGAAGAATAATAGCCACTACTTGTGTATAGCCCAGTAAGATTGCCAGCCATACTGCTTGCCGGCCTGATGGTGTTGCCTTGAAAACTTGAGCTTGCTGAGGAGTTTACTGTGGTATTGGTAGTAAGGTGGACTTGGAGAATGCTACTTGAAGAAGTTGATGAGCCCGGAAAGTTGTTGGACTCGTTGGGACCGGGTGTTTGATATGCATTGTCATCGCTTGTTGAATACAAAGCAGCATCAGTTGTAGTGGCGGAGACTGTGGTTGAGGTAGAGGACTCGACAGGTGGGCGCAGGCTAGTTGATTCTGTAAGTTGGGAGCTCGTCTGAATCTCATAAGAGTCAGTAGGAAGCATCGTCATCAGAATCTGGACCTCACACTAGCTGAAGAGTATGTTTTGCCATAGTCTGAGAAGGAAAGTGAAAACCCATCATCAATTGTCCAGCTTGATGTAGTAGACGTCTGAACGACCGCTATCTCTCCTTGAATCATTGGCACGCACAATGAGACAGTCGTGAACCCTAGAATGAGCACCAAAATTCGGAGAAGCACAGGCATATCTTAAGCTAGGAGTGTGGCACCACTAGAAGTTCCTAGTCATACGCTGAAATGAAAATATGTTTGAATGGACTTAATGTCAAGACGGAGGTGATCACGCTTCTTTATATAAGCAAAGGTAAACCAGTTTCATAACACCATGCAAAAAAGCCACAGAAAAGTCCAGCCCATCAATCACAATTGCTTTGTACCTATCTTAGGATCATGTCCTCCAATGTCCTACCGCCTCCCCCTGACCGCCCCATATCTGCGTCATTCGGCCTCGGAAACATGTTGTAGAAATCCAAAAGTGGAAGGAGGATTCCAACGGTGGTCTTCCACCGGGTCGAACAAAATAAGCCAACTGTGGAGGTCAAAAGGACGGAGATACGGAGAGAATGATCCGCTCTCAAACCCAAGTCATGTTTACTGGAAAGATGTTTGGAGTTCCAGAAGATACATGAGCCATGTAGCTTCTGGAGACAAGACTGAGACAATAGTGCAATGTTCTGGGTTTGCATTACAAATGGAACCTCGATGTGCTTCATATCTTGCTGGAGAGATGAAAGGCCAGGTACCAACGGCCGTCTGCATGTGTTACATGTTGATGTTGTGGATTTGAGCTCGCCGCAGAGCAGTGCAGATCTTCTTCTGATGGCACCAAGTCTTACGAACTAGCAATATATGAAGACAGGAAACACCGAGAACAGAGTACCTGGGACGGAACGACTGATCCCACAACTCGAAATATATGTTGAGGCTGCATGTTCGAGGGCCAGGTCGCCCACAAGTTGAAACAACGATGCACTCTCCAAGCACAGCCGCACCACAAAGAGGCGTTCTTCGCGCCCTCCAATATCGATAGCCAACATTCTTCTTATAGACCAGTCTATAAAAACATCAATCCTGGTGTGGATTGTGGCCGGCCTTGACATTGAGAGGGAGACAGGAGACATACATATATACGTGGCTTCTATTTCGAAGTGGAAGGACCAGGCTGACCAATCGCATCACGTGGTTGCAGCCCCCTTTGCTACCTAATTCATCACAAACCCACCCCAACCTCTCCTCATATTTTTGCTGCACCCGCCAGTCTTGGCATCGAGTAATGGCTGACTCTACCACCGAACCAGATCGATCATTTGGTCTATTCTATACTCTTGCTTTCCTGGTTGCTAGTGTACTGGCTATCGCTCGATACCTCCCGAGACGGTTTTGCCGCGACGCCTTGCAAGCCTACCAGGATGTAGAGGCTGTCCACAACGAGGAACCAGACTCTAAGCAAGATGGTGCATTTTATCCTAAGCCCGAAGGGCATGGAACCTCGCAGGAAAGTCTCAGCGAAGCTTCTGAAGAGCCTTCGCCACTTCAACTCCATCTGAAGTCTCTGTATGAAAGGCTACCACAACTGGTATACCAAAGTATGAGCGTGAGGATCAATGTTAGATTTCATACCTACTTACATATATTTAGATAAAGACCCAAGCCGACTTCCGACTTCTCCCTGCCCGTTCATCTTTCAATGGGGTAAGCCTCCCTTCTCATAAAGATGGCCTGGATATTCCTTAGACAAATTGATTCCGAGAATAGCAGACTCATGCTCTGCCTGGATCTCTTGTATACGTATACTTTTTAGGTTCATTTTGCTTTAGAGAATTAGGGAACAGCCAATTGTACTGATTCCAAGAATTCGAGAATAGGTTATGTGAAAATCAAGATCCTTCAAGCAACAGGAATTTGGGGTGGCAAGAAACGGTGCTCGGTAAGCACGACTGTCAATTGAAATAGCATGACCAAGCTGACTCGAGGGCCAGTGCTACAAGAAAGCAGCTGAGATTGCAGAGGCATATGTCGGTCTCCACTGGAAGTGGCTAGAATATGGGGAGACTCACGAAACGACTGACAAGAACATCGAACTTTGGGCGCAAGACTTATTGTCCATGATCATCAACCAGGAAGTAGCAAATAAGCGAGGTGAAAATAGGCTGAAGATTGTTGTAAGTTGTTCTCGATTTTGAGTTCTGCAAGCTGACAATATCCACTAGGGTTTGGATGATGAGAATGTTCCCAAAGATTACCTTGCAGACATTAAAGCATTCCGAGATGAGATGAAGGAACGCAAGGCCTATTGGACAACAAAACTTCTCTGGAAGAAGTTACTCCTTTCGTCACATCCTAAGGCAGGACACCGAAACGTAATTGCTTCTTCTTGCAACCCTTTGACATGTCTTTTCAAAATACTAAATTAGACAGGCGGTCACCCTAGAGGAATTACCTCAAAAAATCGAAAACTTTACAGTTGCGGCGTACAATACTGTATAGCTTGTTCCCTTCCCTCCTTCACAATATTCGAGTCTTTAAATAAGAACCGTGCTAATTTCTTGTAGCCACGCGCACCACGATGCTACAACTTTCGCAGTCACAGAGTTGGCGTACGATTGAACAAGCGAGATGTTATTGTGCAAGTTGAGGTGGGGTAGAGCCCCAAATATGATTATTTGCAAAACTCTAGCAGTGACTCGCATCCGACTTGTCAGCCATTCCGGGTACATAGATATCGGGTTGTGGAAGACCGGGATGCTTTTTCTTCTGTGATGTACGGGGAAAGGAGCCGTGCCAGTTGGTGGAGGCTGGCAAACTCAATCGTAATAGGATGCGGACCACGACTGAGTTGTTCTCGTCCTACCCCAGACGTCTCCACATGCTATTACCCCGCTCCAACTCATCAAAGCTTCCTTGAGTATTCGTTTCCAAACTCCAGACAACATTTCAGGTATATAACTTTGCAAACTCATTACAATGTCACTCCGACTGTCAGGCCGTATCGCTGTTGTCACTGGAGCATGCTCTGGTATTGGCAGAGCGATTGCTCTGGCCTACGCGCAAGAGGGAGCCACAGTAATGTGCGCCGACATCAATATGAACGCAAGCGAAGACAAAGACCAAGATAGCAGGCCAACTCACGAACTCATTGCTGATAGCAATGGAAAGGCAGCCTTCATGAAAACCGATGTCACAGATGAAGCTCAAGTCGAGGCTCTCATCTGTGAGACTGTGAAGGTATTTGGTCGGCTAGATATGTAAGTGTAGTGTCCAAGGAAGTAGAATTGCTTATCATATCGATAGAATCGTAAACAATGCCGGAGTGTGCAGCGAGATTGTTGGAATCGCCTCTCAAATTGGTGGGCTACGGGTACATGAGACCGCCATGGAGGCTTTCGACAAAACAATGGCCGTCAATACGCGAGGCGTGTTCCTTGGTTGCAAATATGCTCTTGCACAGTTCCTAATCCAGGAACCTCTACCTGTCAATAGTAGAGGAGATGCAACTCGTGGGTGGATTGTCAATGTCGCAAGTCTTGCGGGACTCGTCGGTTTTCAGGGAGCGCCAAGCTATACAATGAGCAAGCATGCAGTGGTTGGTCTGACCAAGGAAATTGGACTCAGCTATGCTAAAGACCGAGTGCACTGCAACGCTCTTTGCCCTTCCTGTTTGTACAAATCTGTCAACTGTCGCGTTTCCATGTAGCAGCAGCATTGGGAATACAACCTGACTAGAGAACAGTCATCGAAACACCAATGATAGCTCCGATGACTAAGGATAAAGAGAACCTAATCGCTGTTGGGACAACGCAGGCTGTAACAGCCGCCCATCCGTGGGGTACTCTTGGACAACCGGAAGATGTAGCTCGAGCGGCAGTCTTCCTTGTCAGTGAGGATTCACAGGTCAGTGATATCATGTTCATAAACTTACCTTCCGTTCTCGGATTCAAGAGCTTGCTAACATCCTAAAACTTTAGTGGATCACTGCTCAGCCACTGGTGGTTGATGGTGGATATATGGCACAATAAGCCTGTCATTCTTGGTTACAGCAATGCTAGGTCCCTTCCGGCAGCTGGAGCTCTGAACTTGTCAAGAGCCTTGATTACTATGAGAAAGGCTCCCTTGTATTCTCTTCAGTCTTATTCACTAAGAAAACATCCTTGAGCTTCGTCTTCGGATCAGGTAGCCTCTAGTAGTCATTGATGGCTGACGGCACTTTAAGCGAGCCCCCTGATGCTGTCACTTCTTCATATCAGGACTAGGTACATGGTTCATGTGCCCGATTTTATCTCTGGGGCTACGATTTCCTAACACTTTTGTCTTTTTCACGATCTCGGTGTTTCCTACATGGTTGCAGATCCTCTGCCAACAGAAGCGCATGACTCTGTACCTAGTCACGTGAATAGATCTTCTTACTTGGGGAGGTCATTGGGCAGCTCCTGCCGTTTCTAAGTACTCATGTATCGTGGGATATTCAATATCTCAATCAAAAACAACATCAGACCACTTTAGACTACATCTCCAGCAAATTCTGATATTGGTTGTAAATGGCTGATCCATGCACACACTAGAGAGTGGATTTACATGTTGACGTCTTCGATATACTCACCTTAACAGCTTCCTTCATACCTTCAGTCAACAACCAGGCTACCAAAGTACCTGGCATGTCAGCATCGGGGATGCTTCGGAATCACCCGGCAGTTGCAAATATTTTTGATGTGTTTCGCTGCAAATTCTTGAACAAGCAAGCCAGGCTTAACCAACTCTCACGCACCCGAGAGAATCTTGCGCTAGGCCCCGCGATCTTCTTGCCACCGAGATGCACGCCAAATCGAGAATCACGGCAGAGCCTCAGACACATTCGATACCCAAAAGTAATATTTGAGGTGGGGAGCACGAGTGAATGAATAAGTGGAGTCAATGGAAGAGCTGTCGTCAGTCGTGGCAACTCGACATTTCTTGATGGTTTTGTAGTATCGAAGCCATCTGCATGGTCTTTGAGATGTCCAACATGTTCTCGACTGCTAGTCCCTCCCTCCTCTCCCGCTTTAGGAGCCGACGCCAGTGTCAGACTAGACGAGGATGCTTCTGTCCACGAATCAGATTCAAGGCATATCTCTTTCATGAAGTCATGATTGCAATGTGGCGGGCATGTTGCAAGATATAGATGAAGAAGGTAAGCTTTTCTTCTTCCAAGTCATCAAAACTTCATCCTTGAATCAGACGGCTCAAACCATTACCCTCAAAATGTCAGCACAACGCACCAGCGGGGATCAATACCGCAACTATCAGGATGATAGGTCTGCAAAATCTCAAGACACTGTCTACACGACCAGTAATGGGACTCCCATGCCTCACCCATATGAGTCTCAGCGTATGGGCGAGAACGGCCCTTTGCTACTACAAGACTTCCACTTAATCGACCTCCTCTCTCATTTCGACCGCGAGCGTATTCCAGAGCGAGTCGTCCATGCAAAAGGCTCTGGTGCTCACGGGACCTACAAGACCACCAACTCTCTGGATGATTTATGTCTTGCAGACATATTTCAAGAAGGCAAAGAGTGTCCAATCACTGTCCGATTCTCCACCGTTGGCGGTGAATCTGGTTCTCACGACTGTGCCCGCGACCCTCGAGGGTTTTCAGTCAAGTTCAAGACCGATGAAGGAAACTGGGATGTCGTCGCCAACAATACACCATCTTTCTTTCTGCGAGACCCCGCCAAGTTCCCTCATTTCATTCATACTCAGAAAAGACACCCTTCTACCCATCTCACACATGCCGATGACTCAACCGTGTTCTGGGACTATCTTTCTCAAAATCCCGAATCGATTCACCAAGTCATGATTCTCATGGGCGATCGAGGTATTCCAGATGGCTACCGGTTCATGCATGGTTACCTCGGTCACACCGTGAAGCTGGTCAACAAGAAGGGCGAATGGGTATACTGTCAACTCCACTTCCTATCTCAGCAAGGCACCAAGTTCCTCACTCAAGAAGAAGCCGGTGAGAAGGGTCCCGATTACTCGCAAAAGGATCTATATGGTGCTATCGAGAAGGGTGACTACCCTAAGTGGTCAGTGGAGGTTCAGACCATGACTGCCGCTGAAGCAGAGGAGTTATGGGAGAAGCAGAAAATTAATGTCTTTGATCTTACCCATGTCTGGCCTCACAAGCAATTCCCTCTCCGAAAGGTTGGAGAGTTCACCTTACACGAGAACGCAACGAATTACTTCGCCGAGATCGAGCAAGTAGCTTTCAATCCTGCACACTTGGTCCCAGGTATCGAGCCGTCCGCCGATCCAGTCCTCCAATCGAGACTGTTCTCCTACCCCGACGCCCACCGACATCGCATTGGAGTCAACTATCAACAATTGCCTGTCAATGCTCCAAGAGTCAAGTACCGCATGGCGAACTTCCAACGCGATGGCGGTATGGCATTCTTCAACCAAGGCTCAAGACCAAACTACATCAGCTCCATCGAACCTATTCATTTCAGGGAGCGAGTCGTGAGTGCTGAGAAGTTGCACGGCCACTTCACCGGGGACGCTGTTCACTTTCTCTCGGAGATCCGCGAGGAAGATTTTAATGGCCCTCGTGCTCTTTGGGAGAAGGTGTTCGATGAGGGAGCGAAGGAGCGTTTTATCAAGAATGTCTCCGGTCACATGTCAACTTGCACAGAGGAGGAGATTCTCAAGCGTCAGATTGCTATCTTCCGCGAAGTCAGCGAAGACCTTGCCTCGAGACTGGAGAAGGCTACTGGTGTGAAGGGATACAAGGGAATTGCCGACATGACATTCAGTGGGACGCACAATGGTATGAAGGGTTCGAAGAAGCTTGCGAATGGCATGTCGGATGTTTCGTTGAGGCAACCTGTGGCTAATGGCGCTCCTGTGTATGGTAGTCATGGTGTACACTCGAAGACGAATGGGGCGAATGGGGCGAATGGTTCTAATGGTGTTGCCGCTCATTAGATGTCAAATGGCTATTGTGGTGATTTGCATCATAGCATGCATTAACTTGTAGATCATCAGTAGCACAGTAATATCATACCCATGGCATCTGAACCACGTGCATTTGCTGAGAGCAACATCCATTTTGAGGACGCTATAGTACCATCATCGGAGAATCCCCAGTCCCCTTTTCTTCGGCAATACGAGCAAGCTCCAACCTTAATTCATTAAGGTTATTATGTCATCGCGGGGTACTGTACTTGCAAAACAGCGTCTCCCAAATCCTCAGCCAACGACATCGATTTCCTACAAATTATCTACCCAGCAAGGTAAGATCTCTGCACACATGTCGTAACTGTAGGGCAGGATCAGAAAGAGCGATTTGAGAACTGCTGTTCTGTGGAGAACATTCGGTAAGCCCGAGCTGCATTGCCGATCCTCAGGTAACGCAGCCCCGCCTTCTTTCCTCGATCCGTGCTATAAGTACTCCGAAGCTTCCTCCTGCTGTTCTTTTCATAAAAAAAACATAACAAAGCTCTGCGTAAACATTAGCAACAACAAGGATAATCACAATGGCACCAAAAGTACTCTTCGTTTTGACCTCCCATGGCAAGATGGGTGATACTGGAAAACCAACAGGATGGTACTTGGTTCGTGAATGCCCAGCAGCTCTGCTTACAGGAGAATAACCATATACAGCCCGAGTTTGCTCACCCATACGAAGTCCTCGCACCCCATACCGAGATCACCATTGCTTCCCCTCTTGGTGGGGAAGCACCACTCGATCCTTCCTCTGTCGAAATGTTCAAGGAGGACCCTGTTAGCACGAAATTCCTGAAGAAAGAATCTCTGTGGAAGCAAACAGTCAAACTGGAGAGTCTCCTGGGACATGCTGGGGATTACGAAGCCATCTTCTTTGTTGGAGGTCATGGACGTACGTCACCTCTCCATTTCTCCTCGACCACAGCGCACGGTAGCTAATATTCGATTTCCATAGCTATGTTCGACCTAGCCACCGACGCAACATCCCACAAACTCATCAACGAATTTTACTCCAAGAACAAGATCATTTCCGCCGTCTGCCATGGTCCAGCAGCCATTGCTTCCGTCAAGCTTCCCTCTGGCGAATACTTGATCGCAGGTCAACCTATAACCGCGTTCTCAAATTCGGAGGAAGATGCAGTGGGATTGAGCAGCGTCATGCCATTCATGTTGGAGACCGAGTTGAACAAGGCGAGTGGTGGAAAGTTCGTCAAGGCTGAGGACTGGAAGGAGAAGGTTGTTGTTGCGAGAGGTGGACGCTTGATTACGGGACAAAATCCCGCGAGTGCTACTGGCGTTGGACAGGCTATTTACGATGCCATCTTTGGTGAGAAGAAGACGAAGGATGAGATTTAATTTGGTAATCAGGTGTAAAGTATGTGTTATATATGGACTGAGACACAGTTTCTTATTTGAAACTCAAGGCTCTTTTTGAATATTACCTTCCAAGCATCTTCAAGGTACCTGGCTTAATTCGCAGAGTTCCAGTCGTTCTAGATGCTATGAAAGTGCTCCAATTTGGCTAGACATGAAAAAAGTCAATTGACTACCTTAGTTCACCTTCACCACAAAGCGGCCAGTGCCTCTGCCCTGTTACTGAAGAAGTAGGTGTTCACTGTAGTCCTTATATCAGGTCATTGTGAGGCTCTCGGTATGGTAAAGCGCGTAGGAAGTGCTATAAGGCTTATATTCAAAAATTGCCAGACGTAAACATATAGGTATTTTTGACTATCTAGAACAAAAATCGAACATTTCGGTAGACAAGTACTTTCAGCACCCGTAGAGTGGTCTCAGGTCAGCTCGGGACTTTAGCATGGGCGAGACAGTGTGAAATGTTCTGCGCCCTAGAGCAGCCGCCGTTTATGGCAAAATCCATCAACAATCAACATCCTATCGGAGCCGCAGATATTCAGAATGATCGCGGCAGCCAGGCTGTGTGGAGGCGTAAGCGAGCTTTTCAGGAGAGAGCTATTTCGATTTACCGCGGTCGACCAGAGGACTCTCGCAATCTCAGTATGGTATCAGATGAAACTCCTCAGCTGACTTCTCACTCAATCTTCGTAGACACAGTGGAAGAGAAAGAATCCAGTCTAGATATATAAACCATCAACATGTCTCCCACATTGAACATCATTCAATATTTAGCATCTTGTCAAACACTCTCTTCTCACTACAAAGGCATTTACCAACTTCTCCCCGTTTATCCCTTCCAACTACCAATAATATTTTTCAACTATCAAACAAATTCCAAGACCCTCAGAATGCAACTCTGCACCCTTATATTTACCATCTTCCTCCTCACCCTCACATCCGCCCTGCCCACTCTCCCACTTCCGTTTCCGTTTCCACCACCACCACCAATCCTCAAACCATCCGCGTCCAACTCAACGGCCTCTCAGGCGAAGAAACGACTCAACGGGAAGTCCCAGTGGAGAACACCCTTCTCTCACTCAATTCCGTCGCCGCCAACCTCTCTCCCCGCGTAGCTGATAAATGCGCAGGGTGTGCCCTTCCCGGCTTGTCAGGTGCTTGGTGATTCAAAGAAGGATTGGTTAGTACGCCTGAGGTTAATTTTCGGGTTGAGGAGACGACGCTATTGTTGGGAGTGTTAATTGTTCTGGTCAGTGATTATAGGGAGGGCGTTGGGGAATACGGAGCGTGGTGGGTAGGGGTGTTGGGCTCGATTTAGGTATGCAATATTTTCCATTTTTGAGCTTTTGCATTTTCGTTCGTGTTATCTGGAAACATTCGTTTGTTCTGTCACTTCTTGATTATTTCTTGAGCAGAAAGCAATGTTCGTCTCGTCTGCTCTATTTACCTTCGTGGCTAGAAAATACGATATCGTAAAAGCTTTGCTAGTCATGCTTGCTGGCCACGAGCGATATCTATTTGACATTATACCACGCCATTTCTAGCAATGCATCCCTCGCATCGGCATTCTCCCAATCAATTCTGATCTCAACCTGCTCTGCACCCTTCTTTGACAGAGCCAAGAGACTATCTCCTTTGAAGTACACCAGTGTACCATTCTTGCCATTCCCAGCAGCTGTAATCCTGTACAAGGGCCCAGCAGAATGTAGAACTTTCTTCTCAGGCAAGAATTGCAGATCATTTTCAATACACCAGTCCTCAACTATGTGTCTGAAAGTCGTCTCTTCCACCACAGGCGCAGCAGGCTTGGCTGGTGTGATCGGTGCCGGTGGTGATGTAGAAATCCGTTGGGTCTGCCTGGGCGCAGGCAATAATGTCGACACTTTCGCACCTAGATCCAAGGCCTGGTTGATCATTTCATGGCCCTTTTCGAATTCCGCTTCGATGGATTTGAGGATTTTGATCTCATCAGGAAGTACTGCATCTCGCCACCATTCATACCACTGTCCGATCTCTTCATTTGGCCCAACCACTGTAAGCCACTGATGAAGAACATTGTGCCACATGGGAAACACTGTATCGACAATTACTTGGCCGACAATGCGTGGCTTGAGTATGTCTTGCCAAGCAAATACTCCTTGAAGGCTGGACATGTATGGCTCTTGATCATTAGGATCAACAATAAAGTTCTTCTCGTTCTTCAAGAACCGTGCCATACTGGGAATGACGTGATTCATGATAAGAGGCGTCCAGTGATCATTGCTCGAGCTCGGACAAAGTACCTCACGCCACTGCCGCAAGCCTGGGACGACACCTTTCCGAAAATCCCAAGAATCCACAAGGTGACGGAATTTCCGCTTAACATCACTGACAAGTCCCGTCGAGCTTTTCGGATCGGCATGTTGAGAAGGCAAGTATTGGAGCCATGGGAATAGCCACAAATGTGGTAGTTCGTGAGACCGTCTTTTCCTTGGATTCCAGGATGAGACTGCATTGTTGAGTTTACCCACAACTGCTTGATCAAGTATCTGTGAGCGTACGAATGAAGGTAGCAGTCCTTCCCAGACGTCAAACAGGGTTTGTAGAGGAGTTGGATCGTAAACATCCCAACTCTGATTGATAGCTGATACAACTTTTGGGAATATGATTTTGTAAATCATGCTCTCGTATGCGGTCGTCGACTTGGAATGTATTCGATGAGATCCATCATTCCTGAGATAGCTTTTATCAACTAATGTCTTTTCGTTGCTTGATGTTGCGCCCAAAATATGGCGAATTTTGAACATTTGTGGTGCTATGCCAGTAAGTCTTGGATCTTCAAGGGGCTGCCAGCCCTCAGTCGCCTGTCGTAGAAAAGGATGTACTGCTGCTACCGCAATATTTGACAATTCTTCGATGGTTCTTGACGGCCCAGTATCTGCTGATTCTTCTGCTTTCATCAGGGCTTCAATGACCGGGTCCCATTGGAGGTCTTTTACAGCTCGTGAGATGGACTGCACGTTGTCCGCGAATGTTTTCATCCTGTCAAATTCCTGTTGTTCTTCATCAATTTCCTGCTGCTGTTGGATGATGGTCATCTCGATATACGCTTTCCGTTCTTCCAGATTCTTCCACTCTTCCACATACGCCGAGAGATCATTTTGGGCACGTCTAGCTAGTTTCTTAGACTCAATCTGCTCAACACTCTCTATCCCAGCTGTTGGCGTCAAAAGTCCCGAAGTCGAAGTCAGTAATCGTTGACCAGGTGCAGTCATGTCCAAAATTGGTGCAAAAGCATCAGGAATTTGTAGTCCAGGTGCAGCTCTTTGTACTTCCTCCAAGGTCCGGAACTTTGGCTTCTGAGCCCTTCGCGGTGTACTCATCCCACTGCCACTTCCACTCTCGATACCGCCCACCTTCGGCTTCCGGCGCTTCTTCTTCCTCTCCTCGTCGGAATCCCCATATTTCTCGCCTCTTAGTCTTGCTTGTCGTTTCTCCTCCTCAATTTCTTGCTTCGACTTCTCCTTCACAGCACCCAGACCAACACCTTGCGGCCGTAAAGTCACCTCAATAACACTGGCTCTTCCTGTTCCCTCCTTTCCAAGACCTTCTCCCTCTTTGTAACCCATCTTCGCCATCATCCTGGCTGCGAAAGACCCAGCATTAACTCCAGGAGCAGCACTCTTAGCTCCATTCCCCTTTCCATTCGTCGAGACCGGAGTCGAGAATGCACTAGGCCTTGCAATTCTAGGTGTCGAGACTTCATCCTCAGTGTTCTTGAGTATTGGCGCAGCAGCAGAAGACGGCACGAATCCTCTCCCCAAAGGCGTGCTACTCTTGGGCGCATTGTTGACCTTCTTCCCAGGCGTAGCACTTTGGAACCCAAACCCTTTCGCACCGAATCCCAAGCCCCTTGGTGCCGCAGATTCTTCTTCTTCTACGTCGTCCATATCCACATCATCCTCCACGACTTCTTCGTCATCCTCATCATCATCTTCGTCTTCATCCAACATATGCTGACCCGTCGAAACAAATGACATCCCTTTACTTCTCAAATATTTCCTCTTCCATCGTCTCCTAGGCCCCTCATCTTCACTTTCCGACCCGAAAACACCCAGCGCGGCACTTTCTTTCGCGTCGCGACCTGTGCGCCTGCGCTTGCGAGGATTGTAATCTGCGAATTCGTCGGCTTGCGGGTCGGTAGAGGGATGGAGGAAGTCATCTTCGTCCCCTGAGGACTCGGATGAGGACCCGTGGGCAAATGCGTGCATCGAAGACATGGTGGTGGTTTGTGAGCATCATTTGCACCGATAAGGCAACGAGGAGGCTATCAATCTATAAATTTTGGCTTTCAAGGTTACCTAGCGCCGCGTCCACGTGATAAACTTTTCAGCCTTCTCAGCCTTGTCCTTTTTGAGCAGGCTCTGGGACATCGTCTCATGACAAAAGTATGGAAGACGCACAGATATTTCAAGCATCAAGTTTTCGTTCTAAGTAAAGATCATAGCAGCTCCAGTGACATTCAAAATGAAGATGTTCTGATTGTTATTGATTATTCGATTCCTCAGCCATGGGCAGCACCCTGTACATACTAAGCATGACGTTCGTGATATTCGTAGTCAATTCATAGCTTCTTTGTGAGCTAATATGAGCCAACTCCTCAACTCCTCATCAAGCAAACCGTGTATCGTGATCATGATGCAAAGACCCGTACCACCTTGTCTACACTCCCTGTTGCTATGACACATCGGATGCTGACCTTGGCCGGGTCATCCTTCTTGCTGGCACCATTCGGCGTGCCATTGACCCCATTTGTGGGAGGCGCTTCTTTGAAAATTCCTGGTGCCCACCTCAGGCAACTCACGAAATGCCCATGAGCATCATCTAGCGACTTGGCTTGCTTCCCTTCCTGTGATAAGTCCCAGCACCTCAGTGTTTTGTCGTCGGCCACACTGAGAAGATATCTTCCACCTGGATGGAAGACGAGAGCTCTCACCCAATTATCGTGCCCCGAAAGGGTCTTAATCAGAGTACCTCGAGCATCCCATATCTTGATACTCTTGTCTCTGGATCCCGTCGCCACAAACTCGGCCGAACTGCTCGCCGGAGGTGCTTTCTTGAGCCCTGCTAGTGCTGCCAGGTGCTCGTAACTTGCTGGAGGTGCAAAGACACAACACTCAATGACATGACCGTGGCCCATCAATGTCGCTTTCTGCTCTCCAGATGACGCATCCCATATTCTCGCCGTTTGGTCCACGCTAGCAGAAAGTAGAAATCGTCCATCAAAGGAAGGTGAAACATCTCGTACCCAGTCCGAATGTCCTCGAATCGTCTTAACGCAATACCCGGTCGAAACATCCCAGATCCGTAATGACTTGTCCCGACTTGCGGAGACTAATAAATTGCCGGAAGATGGGGAGCCAGCAGCTCCACTAGGCACGAACCGTACCGCAGAAACAGAATGATCGTGTCCAGGTAGCGTTCGAATATTCTTGTACTCATCACTCGGATCCCACAACTTGATTGTCAGATCGCTCGAGCATGATGCCAGTAATGTCCCGCCTCGTGGTCCGCCGAAGTCGACGTCCAGGACCGCTTTCGTATGCCCCTTGACCGTCCGCTCTAACTCGCCTAATTCCCAATCCCATATTTTGATTGTGTAGTCTTCCGATCCAGATGCCAGTGATGAGAATATGGGATGAAATGCAACGCATGTGATAGCTTCTCTATGGGATTCGAGCGAGTGCCTTGCAGGCGGTCTTGGAAGCCATGAAGCGGGGTCCTGGTTTCGTTTCGAGAGTGATGTAGGTGTGGCTGAATCGACTTCCGCTTGTAAAGCTGCATTTCTTGACTCCAGGTCCATTATCTGCTCAAGAGATCAGTACTTGTGCAGTGCCTGACGCTGGTGTATCACCTTCTTCTGCAAACGCACTACACTCGTCCATTTCTTCTCCAGTAGGCCTTCATATTTCTTGCTGGTGGCGGCATCGAAGGTGTCGCCAATGCTGAGTTCCTCTCGTAACGCCGCGGCACTGGTGGTAAGGTTTTGTGATGAGAGGTATGCTATAATAGACTTGTGTCTGCCTGTCATCAGCCCGTGTCGCAGATTTCAGGAGACTTGCTTACAGCTCCTCGGCTTGCCGCGACGTCAGGATCTGGCTCATGGCGAAGGTGATCGATACATGAAGCTCGAGACGGTTCTATTCGTGTGTTTGGCCCAAGGCAATGCGCCTAGTCACCAGGTGTTGTGCTTGACCTTGATTATTTATTTTGGAATTTGCAGATGTATGCGGTTGAAAGCGCGGTCAGCGGCTTGATTTTCCTGCTATGCTGTACTATACAGTACGTCAACCGGTGGGTACGAACTCGTATATGCGAACCTCGAGGCTTTGAGTGTCTTGATAGTGTTTGCGATGGATTTGCCCATGGCGGGGGAATAAGAGTGTCTCGATCTCCTGGTTGCGACTCTAAAAGTGACCCCCTGAGGCGCGTGCCGTCATGCAGGGGTCGCCGTAGTGACTGACGAGCGGGACAAGACGAGCGGGACAGGGTATTTAATGTTTGGCGATCAACAACCTTAACACATCGAGTCTCCGACTTTCCTCATGATACCCGTTGCTGAACAACAACAATAATCCTCGAGTTTACGATCACCTAATGACCTACTAGCTGGTCTCTACATAGCACGGAACCAACGCGAATACCCTGTTCCTCGATACCCGCGCGGCTGATACCAAACATCGTTGCTTTGAAGGCAAGAGCACACCTTTGACTTTGCGCCCACATCAATCTGCCAGGTACGAACCCTCTGCTCCTTCTCCGTGATGGAACACTTTCAAATATGAATGCTGCGATCTGGTCATCCACATTCATGGGAGTGCGACTATGGAGAAGCATATTGCCTTACCGTTGCGCAAACTGACACGGCGCGTTAAAAGTTTTGGATCTCCCAAGCATCCCCCAAAAGCCACTACAGAAGCTACAGCCATGGCTGAACAGGAAGAAGACTTCAGCTCCTTACCTCTGCCCGATCGATTTCAGCATAAGGTTGTTCTCAAGTCGCCCCGCATAAGTCTCATGCAAACGGACTGACGCGCTACAACAGATATGGAAAGTAAGGAAAGCAGCATACGAAGATGCCGCCAAACAATTCGAGATCACACCTGACGAGCACGATCCTGCCTTCCGACCATTTTTACAAGATCCTGGATTGTGGAAGGGAGCGGTGGCAGATTCGAACGTCGCAGCACAGCAGGAAGGAATAGCAGCTCTATGTGCCTTTCTCAAATTTGGTGGCAGAGAAGGATGTACAAGGTAAGTTTCATGCACTTATGTTGGAGCACATATCTGACAAAGATATCAGAACAAGAGGTCATACGATTACTCCGTTGGTCGAGAAAGGCCTGTCTTCTACCAGAGCCGCCACCAAAGCTTCTGCCCTTGAAGCTATATTACTCTACATCGAATTGGATAACTCAGCACCTGTTATCGAAGATCTGCTACCAGCACTTTCCAACAAACAACCCAAGATTGTCGCAGCAACACTAGTTGCACTGAAAGACATATTCCACAACTATGGCTGCAAGATAGTGGACCCCAAACCAGTTCTTAAGATTCTGCCGAAAGCGTTCGGCCACGCAGACAAGAACGTGCGAGCTGAGGCTACAAAGCTGGCGGTAGAATTCTACAGGTGGCTTCGGGAAGCTATGAAGCCTATGTTCTGGGGCGATCTCAAACCTACCCAGCAAACAGAAATGGAAGCACAGTTTGAGAGTATCAAATCAGAGCCGGCACCGAAACAAGAACGACTATTGCGGTCACAACAAGCCGCACTGGCCCGTGCGCCACCTCCAGGAGCTGGTGAGACAGTAGAGGAGGACGAGTTGGAGGAAGAAGTCGTCGAGATCGACGCTTTTGACCTGGCCGAACCGCAAGATGTGCTCTCGAAAGTTGCACCCGACTTTACCGATCAACTGGCATCAACAAAGTGGAAAGAGAGAAAAGATGCCCTAGAAGCTCTTTTTACTATCATCAACGTACCACGAATCAAGGATGGAAATTTTGATGAGATCATCCGTGGGCTTGCAAAGTCTATGAAGGACGCGAATGTTGCTGTGGTCACTCAAGCAGCACAATGCATCGAAGTTCTGGCCAAGGGATTAAGGAAGCCATTTTCGAAATACCGTTCACAGATCATGGGTCCTATTATGGAGCGACTTAAGGAGAAGAAGGCATCAATATCGGAAGCTCTAGGTGCAGCGCTGGACCAAGTTTTCCTCGCAACCAGTCTGACAGACTGCTTGGAGGAGACACTCGAGTTCTTGAAGCACAAAAATCCCCAAGTCAAAGAGGGGACGATGAAGTTCTTGATCAGATGTTTGACGACAACTCGAGACGCTCCCAGCAAACCAGAGGTGGCGTCAATCGTTGAAGCCGCCAAAAAGCTACTCTCAGAGTCTGTCGAAGCGTTACGATCCGGAGGTGCGGAAATATTGGGTACCGTCATGAAGATCATGGGTGAGCGTGCCATGGGACCACATCTTGAAGGTCTCGACGAGATTCGAAAGACAAAAATCAAGGAATTCTTTGAGACCGCGGAAGTCAAGGCAAAGGACAAGCCAAAGCCACCTCCCGCAGCAGCACCTCGTGCAGCTCCAGTAGCATCTGCTCCTCGAAAGGTTGTTGGCAAGAAGCCAGCTGTGAAGAAAGCTGCTCCGGCGCCAAGTCCTTACGCTCAAGAGGCTCCTTTAGCACCACAGCCTACGGCCAGAAGTATTCCAGGATCAAAGCTTGGTGCTCCAAAAACATCAGGTCTTGCTGCACCTGGGCTAAAAGCCCCTCTCGGCAAGCGAACACTAGCCGGACCTGGAGGAGCTGCTCCCCCAAACCTCGCATCACCACGGCGTCCTGTCTCGCAACTCCCTCCTCCACCAGAAGAGGAGCCGGCTCCCCCACCACGTTTGGGTCTCGGACGAGGTTTAGCTGGTCGTTCTCTTGCTGCCAAGACTCCAGCCGCTGCCATGCCAGTGCCTCCTGTATCACCACCGCCAAATGCTGGCCTTACTGCTGTTGACCGTGCGGAATTAGACGAACTTCGACTAGACAAAGACCGTTTGCTTCGACAGGCCGACGACTTGCGCCAGGAGAAATCCAGACTCAATTCAGAAGTGCAAGAGTTGAAAAACCAGAACGCTCAGCTTATTGAGGACCACACGAGAGACGTACTCTCAATCAAGGCCAAAGAGACCCAGCTTGTGCGAGCTCGATCTGATGCCGAGGCTGCCGAAGCACAGTGTGCACAGCTGAGGAGAGAAATGGAGAGACTGAAGCGTGCCCTCAGCAGCGCTGAAAGAATAAACTCCCCTCCCGCCATATCCAGTCCAGGCCGAGACGGCGTAGACGAGGCTGGTATCTATCGCGATACTGGAATGTATGGCGGAGCTCAAGAGAATGGACGACAAGGGTTTGGCCACCGAGCTCGCATGTCATACAACTCTACATTGAGTGAAGAGAAGGAGAACAGTGGAGACGCTTTGGAAGCTCGATACGGCCGAAACAAGTTAAGTCCAGATCTCGGTCGCAACGGCCGTACCAGTGCCGCCAGTGGAAGTGCTGGACGCAACAGTCCTGCTCCGCCACCACATCAAAGCTCGAGGATGAGCCGGGAGACAAGCACGGATGGCACGAAGGATGGCAACACTCAAGGAGTAGAAAGCTGGAAGAGAGCTGCTGAAGTCACTAGCGCCTTGAAAGCGAAGATTGAGCAGATGAAGGTATGTTTCCCTCCAATCTTCCTCCACGCGGCAGACTAATTATGTTCTCAGGCCCGGCAAGGATTGAATAGACCGTGAGCAGTGTTGTACTTTGTGGATATTTCTGATATAGCATTTTTGGCGAAGGAGCATCGGCATTGGTGTTGTCTGGCTTTGCTTCTAGGTCTTGGCGCCGTCAACTCCTCTAGGGCTAGCTGTGCGTAAGCGTATTGTCAATAGAGAGGGTGACACTGTGGAAATAAACTCTTTTAGTATGACCTATGACCTTTATGTTCTGTAGAATTGTGTACAGATACGCCTCTCTTCGATAATACCCTTCCTACGAGCCACGTCCTTTCGAGGTCCTTTCAACATCCGTGGAAGTACAGTGTCCTGTACGCTTTCTCTATTCGACGTTACTATCCAAGCACTATCTCCTTCCTCCTAATTTATATGGTTCTGTTTCTGGGTTCCCTCTGCCCTGCCTTCCTTCAATAGAACCTGCTAGGCAATACCTGTATCCCATCTTGGCGAACCGGCCCGGCTATTCAAGAAACGCCATTTCGCACTTGTTTCATCGCCTCTTACTCAGCCGTATGCATACCAAGCTTCGTAACGTTCTTCTAATCGGGCCTCCCCATGGTATTTCAACGGCTCGCACACAGCGCTACTTGTGGAAGCTTGAGAAGTTTCGGTACAATATATAGCATGACAGGATAGTATATACCGGGACGGCACGTTTTTCAGGGATTGTGGGGTAAGACCGTTGGGGATCACCGCCGCTCAACATGAGGAAGAAATGCGGAGAAGCCTTCGAGGAGGCTCGAGAGCTGACACAGGAGTGGTAGCGGTGCTTGGCGAAGTGAACCAGTGTTGCAGATTGATGGTAGGCCAATGGCCATACAAAATAAGGGCATTACAGAGTTCGTAACGAACCCACACAGGCTGTTGGCTGGAAATGAAAGTTTGCATGGTGAGTGAACTTGCCAAATGAAGATGTCGTTCCGTGGTCAGTGCCTGGACGACGTTCCACCGGTCTGATGTGTACATGGTACGCGCCATAGCTTGGACCATTTATCTGAAGATATGGACCGAGATTTGAACGGTTCGGAATCCGTGTCCGAGGCAGCACGACATCATGCAATGCGACTGCTAGGGCCTCGGAAAGGAGGGAAGGTTGCGCAGTGCTGCGGCTTATTTGAGGCAATTCAAAATATGAGCTATAATTCAGATGATCTTTAACAGATCAATCGAACCAGCCACGATCGACGGCTTGTACCGCAATGTTTTGCATGTTAGCCTATGAGTGAGCCAGCGTTATTCATCGTGCGTTGTCATGAGCTGTATCGAGAATTTGCACCGAGTTTCCGAGTGAGGTTCTATAAATTGATAAAACCGTCCCATATGCTATATCATGTTGTCTACGTCAATACTTACTCAATGCACAAAGCCCTCAGGGAGAAACTCCAGTCTTTCATGGTTGTTTGGTGTGGAAGGTAATGTCAATTCTCTCAGGTAATGTTATTCTGCTTTGATGCTAGTCAGAGTCAGTCAGTTGTTGCAAACTGTGGCAAGCAGAGCAGCAGGGAATCAGGGTGTTAGCATGTTAAGATTATTATATTAAACACCTATCATATGCAACTTCTCTTGATCACAGAGTAAATAAAGGCGTACGGGGGACAAGGTTGGATAGAATTGGCTTGCATACGCAAGTCTCCTTTCGGCTACTCTAGACTCCACGTCGATGATCAAATTTGATGTTTGGACATTGTGGAGTGCTGCTAGGTAGGAGATTTTCGGAGGCGTCTCCCTCTACCATAGAATCTTATCCTAGCTTTTGGCTAAGACCCCTAGGGATGAGCAATCGCTACTCAGGTACATCTAAAGCAATGTCTTTAGCCGTGCCATAGCCATAAGCATTTCGACCGCAATGATTCGAATCCATCTTTTGCGGGTTCGACACGAGAGTCCAAGAGCTGGCTGGCACATGAGGATTTCCAGTCCGAAGACTGGTTGAGGACAGGAAGGTCCGAGATCACCGAGATCAGAAGGAAGGTCTACCTCTGCAAATCCGCCACTTGCTGGCATATGCCTTGCACAATCATGCTTTCAGCCGCTACCTTCCAGTTGCAAAAAGACTCAAACAACCCAGTCAACAGCGGAGCATGAAGAAGGGTCACTGAGCAAACCAGGAACACCGCCATGACAAGTCACTCGGTCCATAAAAACATCGATCATGAGAACAGTTTCCGGCATCGTCCTTGGCACACTTTGTGCCGGGTAACCGCAGCTTCATCGACAACGAAAAGATACCTCCTTCACCAAACCTTGACGGTCCACTGGACAAGTCTCTTGTGAATCATGATGGTGTTTCGGAGACGAGGACCGCGCCGACTGGATTTGTTTAAAGTTCTCATATCGGTACTTATGGATCAGGAGTCAGGACTGCTGACATCCTTATGTCGGAGACCGACTTAAGCTCCATACTTCGCTGTCTGTGGTTGCTCCATGGAGGCTTTGATTCCGGAGACCATGACCCTGCCTTCAGCTCTTTGAGACAAAGCTTTGATTGCACAGTGGCCATAGCAAAGCTCAAAATCCTTGAATATCCAGCTTCATCCCTCATGGTAAGATGAGTAACGTGTTCGTCAGGCATGCGATGACAGCAGCTATGGCCACCGGCGACATTGTCGGCTCAGAACGAGCATCCCTAACTCTGACCGCCAGTTTTCAGCAACCAGAAGTCAACATTCTCGAGTCTTGCGGTGAGAGTCGAAGACGGTCTACCAAAAAAAACGAGTTGCCACGAAGCCTACCTGGCAGATCAGGTTCGCAGAAAAAGACCTGAAGCAATATATAGTAGACGTTGTCATTCGTGACATACACGAGACGAATGCGCTTTCAATGCATTTAAGACAGACGGCTTGGTACCGAAGCCTATTGTTGCCCTCACTGGCTTGAATTGACCAACGCAGTGATGCTTAAGGCGTCATTTAATTCCAGAATGTGTGACATGCCCGTCAGTCATGCTTCTAGAATCACATCGCCGATGATCAAAGACTTCAACGGACTTCGGCTCCCGGTGTAGGAAATAGTACATGCAGGCCGAAGATAGGGCTCAACAGCAGAACAAACTAGTGATGGGCAGTTGATGCCCAAATCGAAGACTTTGGCGTGATGAAGTCCAGCTGGCGAGCATGAGCGCAAACTTCGATGTCTGCACCTACTTGGCCGTCCACACCACACCACCACAAATCACATTTACCCGGCACCAACCACCAGCCACACTCAATCCCATGCACAGTACGGAGTAACGCGCTCTGGTGTGACGGTTGCATTTCATATCTAACGCCGCGTTAAAAGAAGCAGGTATCTCTAGCACTCACAAGATTGATAGTCTGATGTATGTCCCCCACACTGAATCACACTCTTATCTTTACAAGGCTGACCGCTCGCTACCAGGACCCGGGTCTATCGTACCTCGACATTCCCATGGCAGCCCACGAAGCCGTATCTTGATCCATCTGTGGAAAGAAACAAATCACATTTCGCAATCTCAACGCAGACCTCAAGCGAGGTAACACAAAGATTGTTTCTGCCGCTTCACGGCTCATCGCAGAACCTGGCAGCTTTATTTCGAGTCTCATGCATGAAAGATGATGCTCAACTCCATGTTGTATCACAAGTCACAATGGCTTCAGGCAGGAGCTATCACGGAGTGCATGTTTGCCAACCGCTTCAGGGGTTCTCTCGAGCGGCATCTCCCAAGTCTCGATAGCCAAATGGACTTTGTCCTCCGCTAATTCAAGGTTCTGTTTTTCCAACCGAAGTGGACAGATTTCACTCTTTGCAGTTATTGAGCAAGTTGTTGTTTCGTCTCCCTTGTTGCGGCGAGGGAGAAGGCTTCCGAGAACCCTCGAAGAAGGAAGCAAAAGCAAAGAAGGTCCGCTTCCATACAATCCGGAACTGGTGACAGCGGCACAAGATCCTGCGTGGGTAGCCGTAAACCGGGGTTCCAAGCCGAATCAAGAGCAACATTCCGAACAAGTGGTCGTTGGTCAAATCCCGTGTAACCGAAAACGACCCCCACCCCATCAACACAATTCTATCCCTGGGCGACATCGGTCGTGGATCAAAATGTAAGAGCCCCGCCAAGTAGCCCTTGTTACGATCAGTAGCTTCTCGCTCTCGACTTGTTTGCTTTGTTGTTTGTTGGTTTGCTGAAGGTCGATTCCGTGGTCGAGGCCCGATGTCAGCTGGCATCTAAGAAATGAGAAACTCAACAGAATAATGACATCCTTCCCAAAGTAAGCTCCAGAAGCATCTCAAGCTCCGCTGTGGAGTTCTTTACCGGGCTCTCGGGAAATTTGTGACCTCGGCCTCGAGACGGCAAGAGGCTTGCACCATGTTGTGTATCTTCCCCTTTTCTGTACCCAGGGTTCGATCACAAGCTTTATGCATGTGCCCTTCATTGACGACATCCCGAGTCGGGCTCTTGTTCACGGTGTCCAAGCCGGCCGAGTGGTGAGAAGTGAGCCCTGTCAGTATTACCTTGTACTGCCACACGAATTGGCTGATAGGATGGACTAAGAAGTTATGATGAACTGGAAGTCGAATCATAATACATGGACTGAATACCTACAAACCAACCATTCTCCTTTTCTGCGCCAGTTATCAAGTAAACTCCACATGTGTTCGAGCCAGCACTGTTCCCAGGCCCTGAACACCACCCCTCTCTCTTCCATGATAGAAACATCCAATGACGCCTGTTGCCCAATTCAACTTCTCCGAAAGACTACCTCTAGGTTGCCCTTGAACGCCCCAATTCTCTATATATCTTGCACAAATTTAAGCCTGGATTCGGGAGTTCTTCGACTGGCGAGTCATCCAGGGTTGGACAGCAGGTGTTCGGCAGTCTCCTGTGAACGGTTAGCAAGTTCGGAGGAGTGTGGAGAAGGCGTGACCACGAACCACAGCGTTCATCCAATCTGTACACTTCGTCAGCATTGCATATTCATGTGGTATTCAATGTTTCTTTTTTGGACAACTCACCTAAACTCGATAGCTACCACTGTGGGCGGGCATCGTTTATGTGTCGTCTCGTAATTGGTACACCAAGCTCTGACGGTATAACGAACGTGGCCGCAACGAAACTCGACTTGAGTGTAGTCACACATAATGACTTTTGATGTTGAGTCTTTGCCGGAGCGAGTGAGGCAGAGTCGAATTGAAGGACCTTTCGAGGTTGTGAGGTGTTTCGTGGGCGTGATGTTGTGCTGGTTCTCTACCGGAGAGAAGCACGGCCAGGCAAGAGATAGACTTGCGGACTTTTGATGGAGGGACGAGCTGTGAGAGAATATGATGGACTGCTCTGATAAACAGTCGATCTGCTTTCAGGATTTGGAGAATCTGGGTAGAACAATGGAAGAGATGTGGGGTTTTGAAGAAGGGAGGATTGGCATGCATATAAGCAGATTCGAGAGTTAGTGGAGGAGCACACAGTACATATGTACCAATCATGTACCCCTCGATCTAGGGTATGACCCGGTCTTCCTCGGGCCACCCGGGTGCGACAAATCGTAGCCCCTCTGGGGTAGAATTTATGTGATGGCAGAACGATATGGCGCTCTGGGTGGTGAGTATCGCTCGTAATCCATCCCTAGCAGGGGACTCCAGGCCTAGCGGAGCATGCCTGGATGGGTCTGCAGCAGACTTTCCCAGGATGGAGATGGCTCTATCAACCTTGGACGGCCTGCAAAGCGTCACTGGCTGCAAGAGAAGGTTGCACGTGGAAGCCAGCCCTGAAGAACCCTGGTCTCGCAAGCCGACGCTCATCTTGACCAGCCCCCATATCCCAGGATGGCTTCGGAGCGCGCTGCTTGACAAGGTCCTGCTCCATGCAGCGGGGATTTCCTAGCAACTGCAACCCTATTCTAGAACACTAAACTGCACGATCTCGAGCTTCGTCTCTAAACAGTTAAACTCTCTGAAGTCATACGATTCGTGATTTGCGGGCAGAGGAGGCCTGGACAGCCACATCTCGCAGTGCGACCCTGCCTGGCGAACCACCGTCAAGCATCGTCGAGCATTTCGAGGAGTGGTTGAGTCTGGCGGCCGTTGGGCGTACTGCAACGCTTGCGCACTCTAGCAACAATTTCCCGGGAGATGAGGATGCGTGAGGCATCTGGAGACTTCCGATGAGGAGGTGGCTGCAGAACCAGACGATGGTAGCGATGCTACAGGGGATGCAAAGGGACCGCACCTTTCCCCCAGGGTTTCAAGCGGATTTCACAGCCAGAATGGAAGTACGGAGCGGAGAGAGGGAATCTCCCGACCTGATTTGCCCGAGCCATCCTCGCCATCTGATAAGTAGCAGATCAGCACACGCACCAAGTGATTCAGGCTTGGGGTGCGGTGAACATCATACTTCGGAGAGATTCAACACGCAAGCAATATCAGGATACGACGTGCATGGCAATGAGACAATAGGCCAGAAGTAGAGAGAGGTCCGAAGCGTTACCATGCCACCGGTGCTCTTCTTTGCCAGGACTGCCGGAGAGTCTCCATGCTCTATTAACGAACAAGTGGCGTATGTAATATTTGCCAGTGGTTATGCTTTTATGCTCGCAGCAACTTTCCTGATACACAGCCCATATCCTTTCACAATAATCTATCAACAGCGGCACAGCAGAGAGGTTGAAAGCTTAATCCTCCAGTGCATTAGTCCATGTTCGATGTACGAGCATGCGAACAATAATGCGAACGTCTGTCAACTCAAAGATCGGCTGGATTTGAACCTTTCTCGCTCTGTAAATAGTCGTCCCTATGACAGTCTGAGGCAGCACTCTGGTTGAAGAGCGAGGAATTCGGACTCAGCTCTGCCGAAGACAAGCAAAATGTGTCTTAGAATTAGTGTCGCTGGCGTCAATCCCCCGGCAGAAGACCTTTCAAGCCGATCTCTCGACTGCCACGAGTCGCTGTCGAAATTCTGAACGCCATCAAAGTCCCTTGGCAGCCCCTTCTGTTGGTCCTCGTCGCGGAAGCTCCCTTTTGTTTCCCCAGAAACTCTGACTGGGCCGTCCTAACCCTGAAACTAAGCCTACCTGAGACCATACAGCATCACCAGTGGTCACCCCCTTGGTTTCTACGGCTGCTCCCATCGATAAGGTTCAAGAACGACGGCTTGCTCATCGGCCAAAATAAAAGCCGATTGATGATGATCAAGACTGTAGGCAAATTCAAGGTGTCATCCCGGAAATATTGATATTCCAGAACACTTGATCGGCTCTTAAGCGACCCCCCTTTATCTTCATGCGCTGAACCAGCACCGCCTGTGACCTGTGTGAACACGGCCTTTGATAGCAGTGCTCGTGATATCTTCGATCGAACGCCATGGCAACTCTATCTTGCCATGACGAATTGCGTGGAAAACGGACGACGCACCGCTTTGGGGAATTAATAAAGCCTGTTTGCGTGGAAAGTGGACCAGTCAGCTTCAGAATGTCTTGCCAAAGGGGCTTTCAAGGATCAAGCGCGCTACAGCATTCGCTGGGAAACCGTGCCCGCGGATGTGGACTTCTGGGATATGCAATGGCAGTGTAGCAGCTGAGGGGCGCTGCAGAGGGGCATCCTCCAGGATACGAGATAACGTGCCTCCGGCTCTGGAAAAAGGTCCTGCACGAGTTCATCGCAACGTTCTTTGCAAGCACGAGTAGAAAGGATGCTCCTGGGGGATCAGGACAATATCGTAAACCCTCCCGAAAGTTGAGATCCTCGACTTTGTTGATATTGTCAAGGAGAACTAGGGTTGGATCCATGCGAACAAGCCAAGGAACAAGACTATTTCGCACTGCCAATCCCAAGCGAAACTTATTTTTCAACCATTCATAGTCCTTGAGCGAATCAGTGGGGGTCATAGAGCTCCTGCAACACGAATACAAAGTTTGGCAAAGCTCAAATGAATCTAGTCTTACTCCGTGCGATCCTAACAAGTACAGATAGCAATTAGATGCAGCCCACCAGTGTGGAGGCATGTCTCGGGCAACTCAAGTACGAAGGTAGAGCTTCACTGCGAGTTCCTTGCTCTGGCAAAAGCTAACGATCAGGACTTTTATCCAAGAACAGAAAAAAGTGGGACATGGTTTGGAAGCTTTCTGGAAGTTTTTAGCCCTCGGATACTGTCACAAGTTCCACTTCTCAAAGCTCATCTGCCAGACACTCGAGTGAAACACGGCATATCAAGCGGGGCCTCATGAAGGTAATGGAGCCGAAAATGCTTCGCCAATAAGTATTGAAGCCGATCTCCAGCTGATGCTGGTAACGCGTCCGAAACAGCATTTGACAAACAAATCTGTATTTGGAAAGCCAATCAAAACATATTCGAGGAGGAATATCCAATCAAGCTAACCAGATGCCTCGTGTCTGATATTTGATCGGCTACTGTAAGGTGCCGCGGCCGAGTACGCCGTATCTGGAGGCTAAAAACGCCTCATTCTCTTGGAGTTGCGACGGCAGCATGAATGGACATGAGATAGAGTTTGAAGCAGCACTAATGCTTAACTACAGCCATTTTAAACCACTGAGCTTTCAGTAAGTCTACAGTGCCATGCCGCAAATCGTTACCAGTATGTTAATGTCCAAGCTATAGGTGTGGGGGTTAGACGCTCTTGCAGGAGTTTCGTGGACAAACCTAAATGTCAGTAAAGGATCAGGACATCATGTTAATCGTCGACAGGCCTTGTTATCAACTCACCGTCACCTTCGCTTGCAAGCGTGGAGGTCAGAATGCAGGCCATAAAGCTGTAAGGGGACGTCCACGAACCCCCCCACGTTCTATCACACGGTCATGAGCATGCATGTAGTCGATCAGTTAGCAACTACCGCTCCAACAACCAATTCACAAAGAAGCAAGCCCCGAACCACGTGCTCCGTACGCTACGTCCGCTTTGAGATGGCCGACGATGCTTGGGAGATTCCAGGCGAAGAAGAAAGTATAACAACCTGGACCTTGAAACGAGAAACTCCCACACCAAACCAGCCCAGGATCGTAGTGAGAAAGCCAAAAAAAAAAAGGTCAATCCCACCCCCTCCAGTTCCCAACCCAACTTTGCAGCACACGCACTGATCAAGTGCATCAGGAGTATTGGGCTCCACGGGTAAATGAGCCGACAATGTCAGGTAGTTGAGCCGACGGTAGATTCGGTCAATATTCAAAGTCCCACCTCGTGCAACCATATGGGTATCCTGCTGTAACTTCAACATCCGAAACCCAGCCCATGGGATCACCAAGCCTCGCAGAACACGAAGCTAGAAACGATGATCTCTCAACCAGAGAAGGAAATGTGATAAGTGAGCAAAATGCCCAAAGCCACACATCCCCGCGCTCGTGAGGTGCAACTAACATACTTCGAAGTACACAGACAGAAACGAGCGGTTGTGCATCGGTAAACCCAATTCACCTCGTCTACTTCCATGCATACGATCCGTGCCTCTCGGAGCCATCCGATGCATGCACATAGCAAAGTTACTTCCACTGCACATGAACAGAACCGCAGCGAGTCCGCACTCAACGTCAATGCATGCGAGGTGCCCACACGGCGTACGGCCAATCAAAACCCGAAGAATGGGATACGGGATGTTGGAAGTGTGATACCAAACTGTCGGGTTCGGTCCACCGTCACCGTCGACGGGAACGCGAGATGCGCAGCTAGAAGACCGGAGAGTCCATGGACAAACGGCTCGACCTAGATCTGGGTTGTTCAGGCGTTGAGATACGTTGTGTGAGTGGTATCTTAATTCGACATCACCAATATATCAAACATCTGTGGCGGAGACAATTCGGAAACTTCTCCACCATTGAATACACGGGATTTGAATCTCTGACGCTCTCGTCTCATCTCAAGTGAGTGGACATGCATACGGGTTCTTATTGATTCCATGATGAAGTTGACAGGGACATCACGCGCTTGAAGATGCGTAGCTGAAGGGTATTGAGTGGACATCTCCAGCATCCTCGCAGTAAGTTCTTCATGCCCCCCACTGCTGGCGGTTCACATGGCAAGCCAGTCAGTGCTTAGATTAGAATAAACTCAGACTAGGGCCATCCAAACTCTCAGAATCAAGAATAGAGACCTGCAGAAACTCAAATCACATTTCCCGCCAAGGGAAAATGCTTGAACTGGATATCAAAAAGTAAATCCAAAAAGTCTGCTTCAAGACTTCAAATACTCAAGACCAAAAGCAGAAGGAACTCAAAGCATGCTATATCCAGGTGATTTGCTTCTTTTGCAGACGACAGCAAATAGGAAGCTGAAGATAATACAAACCTTGATCATGCATCTGTCCGGGCCGAAACTTTAGTTCGGAAGGTTTCCCATATTTCCCCAGAAGCCAGATCAGAGATCTTCAGGAGATGCAAAAAGCTTGAGCATATATATAACAAAGGTAAATGATTCATTTGAAGCTAGTTTTACTAGCAAAGCACGCATTCGCTGTCCATGCGCTTGAAGTAAATGCACCATACTCCCTATCCTCAAGATTACCAACAAAAAGCTAAGTTATCAAAGTCAATTACACTATCACGAACGTCCCCTCAGTTTCTTCTTCGGGGTTGGAGTACCATTTACAGCCATGCCCAAAGCTATCTTGCTCCTCATTCCTACTCGGACAGCAGCCTTTGTCTCCTCAACAGGCTGCTCCTTCTCTGCCTTCTTCTCAAGCAAGGGTTTCTTGCCCCCCTCAATCTGATACTGAGCGATTTCCTCAGCCCAGACCACAGACTTTCCTTTCTTGCCTTCCTTCTTCTTAGTCTTTTCGTCAAAGACTTCCTTTAGCGCCTTCTGCCGAGTGGCTGGATCTTCCTTTTCCTCAGACTTCTTGGCCAAAACCTGCGCAGGATGAACAGCTGAGCCCTTGTTCTTGCGAGTATTGACCCGGGTCAAAGCTGCCAACTCTTTCTCCTCACTCCTCCTGAGTGTGACGGTCGTGTCGGCGTCTTGACCAAGTCTTCGCACGGGAATGAGGCTAGGACCAGTAAGAGGCGTCTTGAGTGGAAGTCTTGTTCTACCACTTCGTCTTGTGGAAGGTCGCGGTTCTGCTAGCTCATCTTCCTCCATAGAATGATTGGTGATCTTTCTAAGCTTACTGGAAGGTTCAGCAGGTAGGCTAACATCGGATTCATCATCCTTAATTTCCTTGGCTGGTGGCGAGGAGTTGGCTTCGGTCTCAAGAGGAACTCGGAGGGGTGAGTGAGGCAGGGAGCGCTTTCTCTTAGGAATCCCTGTTGCAGCTTTGGCTGCTTTGCTTGCTTTGACTCGAGTGACAAAGTCTCGCAAAAGGTCTGTGTCATCATGGTCCACCAATGGTCGTACTTCTTTGTTCGGGAGCGTCAAGGTTGTATCGAACGAAATGGTCTCGTCGTCTTCTGGAGATTCAACTGAGAGCTCAGTGGTGTTGTCCGTGGCGTCGATAGAGATAGGTTCGAGATTTTCGAGGTCATCAATGGACTCCTCAAAATCTTCGTCTGCTTCAGGCTCGTTGAGGCCCTTCTCCGGTTCGTGTTCTGCTGGTGACTGGACGGCGTGGAACAGATTCACAATATGGGATGTAGATGGAAGTTCATTGTTACCTGTGAAGGTGTCTGTTTCGTCAAGAGTGGGCGCTTCTGCAGCTCCAGCAACCTCTGTGGTCGATGTGGCAAAGGTCTCTGCTTGCTCGCTTTCGATTTCAAGCAAATCGAATTGTTGCTGATCAGATTCTGTTGATAGCTGCATGCCTACTTCCATCTCCGGTTGTTCGGGCGCGCCTAGATCGCGAGGCTCGTCGTTGGGGATGTCTTCTTGTGCCTTGCTCTCGGCGCTGGGGAGACAGTGGTCTGCGGAGACAGGTTCTTGATCCTGGGAACAGGTTCCCGTGGTCGCGACTTGATTAGTGGGAGCAGATTCGGAGGTAATGTGCTCTAGATCGTGAGCTTCCATGATAGCTTCTGGCTGAGGTTGAAGGCAATAATCCGCACGTGATGCCAGAGGAGTTTCTACCTGCTGAACGACGGCTGGTAGCTCCACAAGTGGGACAGAAAGGGCTGGTGGAGTACTTGAACTGATGCGAGAGCTTCGTGTACTTCGACGAGAGCCACGCTGGGGAGTCTTTCTCGATCTCGGTGTGCTCGAGGTATTAGTCGCCGTCATGGAGAGTATGGGTGCGGTGTCCGTGAGGGCTTGTTGTTCGTAATTAATAGGATGGATCAAATTCATGCTTGTTGAGTCTTGGGTGGTAGTTGTGGAATTGGCAGTGACCGGATTTTCTTCGATTAGTGTAGTTGGAAATGCTTCTGGAGCCTGGTCTTCAAGTATCTGCTCGCTTCCAGGTGCATCTGGTGTCTCCTGACGTTGTTCGATAGTATTGATCTCCTCCATTCCGATCTGTGGCCTGTCTGCCAAAATAGGACTTCCAATGGTTGGAGTAGACTCAACGAGGCTTTCCGTAGTTTGCATGCTGTTGTGATCCTGCTCGAATACTGGTCCTTGTGCGAAATCATTTCTCGAGCCTTGATCCGATCCCGTGGTTTTCTCGAAGATCGTTTGAGCCGGTATCGAAATTGTTGTGGTTGAACCGATCGAGTTTCGGGGAGAATCATCCATCATGTTGTGGGCCGAGCCCACAAGGCTGGATACAGGGATATCGCCATATGTAAGTCTGCGTGTGCTCTTCCTCATCGACTTCCTTCTCCGTTGAGGCTTCTCAGTGGCAGGCCCAACAGTGCTAAGACTTCTAGCCATCCTCGGGGTGCTTGCGAGGGGCAAGGTGTGCGCCTCGTTGTGAAGGGCATCTCCAGAACCATCCTTCCTCCTAGTTTGAGTTTCGGGTTCAGTCTCCAGAGACACCCTACTCGGTAGCTCGACAGTTGGTTCCAATAGAGCTGTATCTGCGCTAGTATCATTGGAGATATTTCGCAATGGCTTCCGAGGTGTGATAAGATGGTTCGCATTCGTCCTCTTCCTAGGAACCAACAATGCGTCCGCATTCCCAGGCGCCAGCGACGGCCGACCATTCTTCTTCGGCGACTGCAATGCTATTATCTTTGCCTCGTCCTCGATCAACTGCCACTGCGCATTACTGATATTCTCCTTAGCTCCCATAATCCGCTGTTTCTTCCTCGACCCCACACCACCCTTCTCTAACTCTGCCAGCGAGGCCTCAAAGTTCTCCTTGTCATCCCGAGGGGCTTTAATGCCTTCCTTCTTCCAGATCTTCCTGCCTTGTAGTCGTGGGGCATGAGCTGCGACAGGAGCGCGGTCCCAAGCTCTGGTTCTCGGACGTGGTTGAAGCGCGAATGCATCTTTATAGACTTCCCTATACCAATGTAAACATGAGGTCAGCCATAGGGAGAAGCTTCATCGTACACTTTGGAGCTCTGATGAGCCTTGGATGAAATTTCGACGTCCATGAGGCGAGTAATAAACGCGATTTGCTTTGAGTCAACAATGCCGGAATAACACGAATGAGGGAACAGTTCTAACTGCTCTGAAATATAAACATTAATAGTAGACTCCGATGTCCAAATATCTGAGAATGACCGTAAGGATGAGGGTTCTTCTATTGTGGATAGAAAATCGCACACGACCTGGAGGCTAAAAGTAAACAAACCGTCTGGGTGTGGTGGACCTCGGACAACGCTAGACCAAACTTACTCTAGCCTCAAAACTGTTCAAGATTGTCCAGACGAGCAAAGAACGTTAAAGCCATCAACGATTGCTCTGCTCCGCGCCTCTCGCCATCATATAATTCAGCAGCAGGCACTCGAATTCACGAATCAGTCTGTTAACCATTCATGCCTCCAAAAGGCGCCTCGACGAAGCTGCAGCCAATGCGCTTGCCCCCTCTCCCAAAACTTCGAGTTCGACGACCGAATCAAGCAGATACGAATCCATGTCTGGCACTTATGAGCTCTGTTCTTAGTATGCTTCGATATATATACTACTTCTAGGACGAATCTGACTGTATCACAGCATGTTGGGCGTCGTCGGGATATAATGTAGCAGGCTGCCAAGCGTTGGAGACACAGTTACGAACCTGTATGGATACGCCGGTAAGTGCAGTCTCGCAGAACATACAGGAAGCAGCATCTAATGTGGCGATAAATAGAGGCCGAAGTCTCAGAAGAAGAATACGATCAACTACCACTTGTCACGAATGTATCCGAATATTGTTGGGCCGAAGAAGAGGAAGTGAAGGAAGGGCTTGTACATTTGGCTAGAAGGGACAGATACGAATCTGTTGGCGTGAAAGGACTGGTAACTTTGTACAATACAGCATTGCGAGGTACAGTGTGTGGGAGCATATTTGGCGCATGGGACATACAAATCCACGATTCAAGCAATCAGTCTATGACTAAAAGGAATACACCAAGTCACAGAAAAGTAAGGAAGTCAATTTGGTATCTCAAAGGACCTACTCCGTATTGTCTAGCTATCTTATATCATTGCAACCCATCTCACCCAATGCTCATCAAAGCAATGCGCCACATCCTGACAATATGGCTACGCCATGTATCGCAGAATAAGAATACGCCATGCAACGCCCTCTGAGAAGAAAACAACGCGTGAACCATAGTCATTTCAACCCAATCATCTCAACGTTCACATCGTAATCCTCCATCTAGGGAATGTAGGCAGGTTATCTCAAGAAAGTAAGCAGATATGTCAGACCCCCGCCATGCTCCTCCCATGCAAAAAGTCGCAATTGAAATCTTCCGAAAAATGCTAGTTATCAACAGTCAAGCAAAAGAGCTCGATTTCGCCAAGTTGTCCTGCTTGGTACTGGTACCTTTGTGCTTCGCGCCATTCTTGAAAGGCGAGCCGAACATCGTCGTCACCCTCTATTGTTACCAGATCACCGTCCTCGTCTTTGTACCGTAATCGCATGGTACCTTGGCTGATCGCATTGTTGGAAAAACGTCCTACTTTGGCGTCGATTCGATCAACAAGGGTTTGGTATTTGATATTGTACCCTGCTACGAGGGTAACATAGTTTCCGTCGCAATTCACCTTGACCTTAAGCTGATTTGGTAAATCGGGGTCGCTACCTGTGGAATTCGCGCTACCGAGCGGAGGTGACATGGCGCGACTATCTACAGCAGTCATTGGGACTTGGGTAGTATTGCTCCTTGTGTATGAAGGCACTGTGGGGTAGGACGATTGTTGGGTCATGCGTTGTTGCTGGCTTGCTGGCGACTGAGTACTCGTGCGCATCGGAAGACCATTGGGAGAACTGTTTTGTGATCGTGGAATGCCAGCATCAAAGGCCGGGTGTCCTTGCAAATGAGCTGGTATGCCCGGTACCGCAGGGACACCACCTTGACTACTGATGGAACCATTCGGGAGACGTCGGCCTCCAGGCTGAGCATTGATGTCAGGAGTACTGTATGACCTACTTCGCTGCTGTGCTAAACTCGCCTGTGTTTGCGATGCCATGGCTGGAAGAGAGGGTCTTTGTGGCGTCCTTCCATTCATCTGATATGCATCTGCAGGGTTCTGACTACCTCGTGATGGTGCACGAGCCATTGCCGGCGCAGTGTAACGGTTGTGATCCTCCCATCCCCCTTGAGGCGTTCCTTGGCGTGGGAAGGGAAACATCGATGATGCTGTACTTGTTCTTGATGATGCAGGCGACTCGGCAACAGGGGAGAAGTATGAGTCCCCGTTGCGTTGACCTGGTGAAGGTTGGGAGGATAGTTGAGTTTGAAGACTGAGGGGAGGGGCTGATATGTTCATGGGGAAGCGGGAAGGTGGCATTGGTCCTCGAACGATACTTGCCATGGACGCACCGCTCTCGCCTGTTGTTGATCTTGACCGTAGACTTGTGCTTGAAGCATTGCGAGGAATTCCTTGGGGACCTGGGTAAGTAGAAGTTGTTATCGGGGCTGATGCAGGTGCACTGTATTCATCTTCTTCGTCGTCCTCTTCTTGTTGAGCATAAGGATTCGCCAATCCTGTCTGGTCTCGCATCCAAGCGAAATCTGTAGGCGCTGCGTCTGGACTACTACCGGCTAGAACTGTGCTAGCGTGCTGCTTACGTTGCCCATCCACACCCTCATACCATTTCTTCATCGTCTCCTCGTTGGAAAACCTTATGATGAAGTTTTCAACACCGGGATCCCCCTTCCAAAAGATCTGAACTGTGTACGATCCTAGATCGCGTAAGCAATGTCCAAACAGAGACATGAATAGGATACCGTACCTTGCTTCGCTAACGAGAGAACTTCCGTCACATTTGTCATAAAAATCCTTCCTTTGAGCTGAAGTTTCGCATTCTTGTTAGGCTCCTTGCTCTTGTTCTTATCCTTCTTGTCCTTTTTGTCCTTCTGCGTGCCCATGAGCTTGTCCTTTGACTTATTTGGATTGAGTTCTTTGCAGCAGAGTAGGATACGTTCGAAAAGATATATAGTGTACTGCTCGTAATATGGGCAATTGATGCCCGAACTGTTAGCATATTTTTCTGCAAGAATTGGATTGCCTGTGATAGGATTGCAGCCAGAATAATTATGAAAGACCATGTCGTTGAAGAAGACCTCTAAATCCTCAATCGTGTCGTCAATGTCACTCCACCAACGTGAGTCAGAGGGAGTTACTTGCGACTGTGTTGCTGACGTCTGATCCCAATGGGACATGATGGCTTCTTGAAGATCGTAGACTGGAAGAAGATAGGGCTGGGAGAGTCGAAGCTTTAGTGCAAGCGCCTTGCGCGTGCTGTCCACTACTGCACCGATGCTTGTAACTGATTTTGAATTCCTGACATGTTTGACAAAAGGGGGTCGTACTTCTTTTTGAACGTCGCTTTTTCCTGTCACGACGGGAAAGTGACCATGGAGGAGAAGTTCTCCAAAATGATCAACTCTGTGATTTTTCCAATCATCGACACGTGAGCACAAGTCCTCCAATGCTTCGGCTCGGAGTTCTCTGTCGACTGCAGAATTCGCTTCCATGAGAACACGATTGGATGCCTCAATACCAAGGGTCAAATCTGTTTTTGTTTCATCGTCGGCTCCTGTTTTGTCGCGCAAGTCCTTAATAGAGTCAGTATTGGTCAAGGATCGATTGTCACCCGTTTCTAAGCATACCTTCAGCAGCAATGGATACTTCACTAGACGCTGCATAGGTTTGAGCAGAAATCCATCGAGCGTGTTAAAGTCAACCACGACCGGATGGTCTGCCATAGCGATCTTTTCGAATTCTCTCTTTGCAATAGCTGCCGCTTTGCGCTGATTGGCGATGAATGGCTGATAAATTCCAAAAGCTTCCTCGTAGTTCGTGAAAGGCAGGCCCCATTCTTGCTTGTCGTCAGGTAGGGAGTTGGTAGTTTCGATTTTGATAAGGAACCTCCTTTGGAAATCAAGTATGGCGTTAATGTTAAGGAAGATATCATGTACCACGTCTCCAGGAATCACTCCCTTCTGTTCTATTTTCTTCTTCAACTCGTGCAAGTTCTCCAGATCCTGTACATACTTTCGCTCGGTGTCGACAAGTTCCCGAACAACATGATCCCGGTAGCTCATTTTCCCAGCCATAACTGCCTCTGGAGCAGACTCGTCGATTGCCGAGGTAAGAAGAAGTCCGCGTTGTTCGGCACCATCGAGGACAATGTTTATGACTTGAGTGACCTGTTCAGTGCCTCGTTAGTAAAAGTGAAGGTCGTATATACGACAGAGCCCGAGAAGGATAGCAGCTACGACAATAGAACATTCCAAACCTTAACGAAACCCGTCGTATCATCACCGAACAGATCTTGGAGTGAAAAGCATTCCCCAGGCGGCAGCTTCAACTCCCCCTCTAAGCAGGCTTTTACGAATTTGAACGCTGCAATCTTGGGTCTCTTGGCCTCCGCTATCTTGTCGTCGATCTGCAGAGGCTCCGGTGGTTGAAGAGAGTTGTATATAGTCATCAGAGGTGTCCCTTTTCGCAGGCATCTCCATAATGAGGAGACCGGATCCATGTCTTCCCCCTCATCTTCGTCGTCCGAGTCATTAAGATGGGCGTCGAAGTTCGGTACTTGGGCGAGTCGTTGCCGTAGATTGACGCATATTTGATACAGTGATCTCGAGGCATCCGCCCTCTGGTTTATGATATTGTTTGTCGCGATAACGGGCCCGCCGTTGGTGGGCATTTGAGTAGGGGGTACGAGAGTTGCAGAACTGCTCATCGAAGACAAAGAGGTCGAGGACGACGAGCTGAATGCCGTCGAGCCCGAGAGCTGCGATGATCGCGAACTATGGCTCATCGTTTGGCCCAAGCCGGCGCTTCTGGTCTGGAAGACTGGCGCAGTGTTCGTCCTCGCAAGGGGCCCATGAGCCATGTGCGTGGCAACGCCGCCAGATGACATGAAATACTTTCGTAGGCAGTCTGATTCGGCATTCAAAGTGCGAGCGTGGGAGATTGTGCGATAGAGATCGGGGTCGAGGGGGCGTCGTTCCTTATTCCTCTGTCTCGTGCGTCGTTGATTGTCTCAGGTCTCAGAATCGATGTGATCCACTGCCGAAGGAGGTAAAGTACGGCGGGCAGCCGAGGCCATGAGCGCAACCATCCTCGACATCACAAACAAACGCTGCGCCAAACATCGACATCCGCGCTCGTTTCCCTTGTCTACTGTCTACAGTCTATCGCGGGGTGCTTCTACGCGCTTTTCCGTCTCCCGGCTTTCGGTCCCGGTCTTGGATTCCTCAAAACCAGCGATTGGCGATACACAAGCGGTGCCTGAATCATCACGCCAACTCTCAGCCTTGCTCACAGCGCTACATCATTATTCTACACACCACAGACGCTTCTACCAGTACCAGTGTATTCTGCGACTGGCATTTGGTGTTTTGGCTCGATTTTAGTTACACTTTCGACTCCGACGAGGCCCGTGGCCATCCCCAACAGTGAGACTGCGGAACTCATATGGCAGGTGCAATGACGTCTTACGAGGACTCCCCTCCGGACGAGGGCTACAGCGAAGACCCTTTGACTGTGGCCCATTCAGGAGCTCTACCAGCATGGATGGCATCTATGTCGGTGCCAGAGCGCACAGGTGGGTTCAGGAGCGAGCCTGCTCTGAATCAAGCTGATTGTCTTCTACAGAATATGTGATGAGCATCATCTCCCACCTACCTACCTCTGAGGTCGCGGAGATTGTCCGCAGACTTCGTCCTCGCCTCTACATCAATTTCTTCCAAAAGTTACCTCCTGAGGTCTGCTTGAAGGTTCTAGGATTCTTGGATCCGGTCTCCTTGATCAATACTGCCCGCGCCTCTCGAGAATGGATGCTCTTGGCTCTCGACCGGAAGCTCTGGGAACAATTATACATACTGGAAGGCTTCCGGGTCATCAAATCGGAGGTGCAAATGTTTGAGGAGTCTCTAAATCCTGACCGTTCGAGACCAAGTGGTGATAGCGGAGACGAACATGCAAGCAAACGACGAGCAACTTCGCAACGGATCCAGCCAACCTCATCTGCGGAGCCTGAACCTGACCTGATGGATGTCGACACAGCAGGCATCAAGCAAATGTCTATCTTTGGGGGAAAGATCACCAAGGAGCCAATATCAACCAAGCTCAATATGGATGTCCAAATGATGTCTCCCCCTCACTCGTCTTCCATGAAGTCCACACAATATCCGACAAGAATTTCCGCGTTACAAGGCCGTCCTAGTCGTGCGTCTACTGGGTCGACCCTGTCCCATCCCACGGCTGCAATGTCCAGTATCTCGTCTCTGGTTTGCATCGATCGCTCTGACAACAAGAAAAAGCTAAACTGGCAATATTTATATTCTCAGAGGCGGAGACTGGAAGCTAATTGGGAAGCCGAGCGTTTTGTCAATTTTCAGTTGCCCCATCCCGCATATCCAGATGAAGCGCACGAAGAATGTATCTATACTATCCAACACTCCGGGAAATATCTAGTCAGTGGGAGCAGAGATAAGACATTGAGAATCTGGGATTTGGACACCCGCAGACTTGTTCGAGCGCCATTATGTGCACACTCTGGATCGGTTTTGTGCCTTCAATTCGATGCCGATCCAGAGGAGGATCTGATTGTTTCTGGTAGTAGTGACGCAACTGTCGTTCTCTGGAGATTCTCGACTGGACAGGTCATTCAGAGGCTGAGAAAAGCTCATCGCGAATCAGTTTTGAACGTCCGATTTGACAAGCGCGTTTTAGTAACCTGCTCGAAAGACAAAACCATCAAGATCTTCAACCGAAAGCCGCTCACAGCTGGTGAACTCGGGTACCCAGACTTTTCAGGCGGAGTCAATCACGTCCCCATTCATTTGAACAACTATGGATTCAACCCGCAACCATCCGCTGGACTACCCGTGAAGCCCCCATATTCGATGATAGGCTGTCTCGAGGGACATGGTGCAGCTGTTAATGCGGTTCAAATCCATGGCAACGAGGTCGTTTCTGCTTCTGGTGATCGTACAGTCAAGGTCTGGAATTGGCCTGAGCAGACTTGTATACGAACCTTGATCGGACACTCAAAGGGTATTGCATGCGTTCAGTACGATGGACGACGTATTGTCAGTGGGAGTAGTGATAATGAGGTCAAAGTGTTTGACAAGGAATCGGGCCTCGAGGTTGCTAGTCTACGCGCTCATTCCAATCTTGTCCGCACAGTGCAAGCGGGCTTTGGAGATCTGCCTTACAGTGCAGAGGAAGATAAAGAGGATGCAAGAGCGATTGATCACGAGTATTTCAGAGCCGTTGACTCTGGTGCAATTACCCGAGCAGCTTATCAGCAACGTGGACGACCTCGAAACGCGGGCTCAAGAAAGCCTGAAGATATCACCGCCTATGGCGCTAAACTACCACCTGGAGGTGGAGGTGGAAAGTTTGGTCGCATCGTGTCTGGGTCTTATGATGAGACCATCATCATTTGGAGGAGGGATAAGGATGGTGTCTGGAGAGCCCAGCATACCTTGAGACAGGAAGAAGCTGCACAAGCAGCCTCGAGATTGCCTCCTGAGCCGCGACAAAGTAATGGCAGTGTTGCCAGTCAGGCCTCACAATCATCACAACCTCAACAGGCATTGGCTCAGGCGTCGCCATCTCAGCAAACCCAGAATACACCACCGGATATCAATGCACCTTCAATACCATTTGCCCCCGGAAGCGACGCATACTATCGCTATCTCATTGCCACTACTGTTCCTCAAGGAGCAGCAGCGCTGCGACAGGCCTTGCAAGCGCATCCTCAAATCATGCATCATGACTACTTGGAACAAGTTATTGCTACCATGCCTCCAGCAACTCAATCAATCATGCATATCATTGTCGGTGCTGCTCGTCAAAGTCAGGCACAAGCTGCTAGTGGAGTGTTCACCCCTTCCAGCAGTCAACATCCTCCCGCTCAGAGTCAGAATACCGCCAGTACCTCGAGCGCACCAGCGCCGGCTTCACAAACGGTAGCTACTCAAACTGTTGCCGTCACGCAAAGCACAGTTCAAGGTCCCCCACCAGCACCTGCGCCACAGCCCGCAACTACGGTTCAAGCAGCAGCACATGCTCCTCACCCAGCCCATGCAGGACATCACCACCACCTGCCAACGAATATGGCTCGGGTTTTCAAATTGCAGTTTGATGCAAGACGAATCATCTGCTGTAGTCAGACGAGCATCATTGTTGGGTGGGACTTTGCTAATAATGATGAGCAAATCATTGAAGCCAGCCGATTTTTTGCTCCCATCGAATGAGCCAACACCATGTATGCCCGATTGATCGATATATATACTCACTTTCGACATTCGCTATGATCGCAAGACATGTGTAGAAGTAACGAAGTCATGAGCGCAGGAGTTTATGAGCATTGGTCTGATGCCTTGATTTACTGGCGTTCGGCATTATTTTGACGGCGCTTCAGCGTGGTTCGGGGTTGTGGCTGTTGTACAGAATTAATTACAATACAGAGTATACTTGAATGCTGCTACCTTTCAGGTGAAAACTTGACTCGCCGGTGTGTGACAAGCTACTGATGAACCTCGAGGGGACTTCTTTGTTGACATTTCCAAATCTCGTCTCGACTCTAGGATTTGCATCTGACAGCATAGAGAGCTATCCTCAACGTGGCTTGACATCCATATGGATTATTATATACTGTGCCCCAATGTCGGAAACCTTTGCTCGCTCGTCCCCTATGCTGGTCGAGGCTGCGGGTGGTATCACAACTTCGCTCAATCCTCCAGACTCATTGGCCATTCCGATACGAGCAATCATGGTGCGATGGCGCACCAGGGCACAGCATCTCCACCATTCTGTCAATAAGATCCCCCTTTTTCACACCATTGCGAATTGTGAGAAGTTGCGGGAACTGAACAGCGATAAATCACGTTCCGATGTTATTGATGTTGAGGTCGAGGTGCGGTCTGGATGCTTGCCGGACATTTTGCTCCAAGTGCCTTGATCTGTCAGCTTGAAATGGTCAAGCTCCGTCGATCCCTCCCTGGCTGGAAGAACCTTAAAGCATGAAAGCTTGGCACCTGCCCAGTCTCAGCGATTTGAGAAGTTGGTCAGTCTTAACTAAGTAACCAAGATCTCGTGCCGCATCATGTACCCGCAGCCTTGCACGCCAACCAAAAATTTTGCTCAACATCCGTCATCACTATCGTCACCAGCCATGATGCGACAGCTGTTTAGATTCCTTGCCGTATCATATCCGAGCCCGCTATCATTTCATCTGAGAAACCTGTCTGCGTGGAGGGCATCATGGACGAGTCCGCTTGGAATGCCTCCCAATATTTGTGGAATGTATCCATATTGTCAGCGAAGCTAGTGCTCGGATCACGGCGAAGTCGCATCAACAGCCCTATCCTTTGTTATCAGAAGCCTACCCTGACAGCACATGCAATATCAACATGATCAGGAAAATGTTACCACGTTTTGATATCTTCTCGTGTGTCTAATTCGTCTTCATCTGCAGCTTGGAGTACTCAGCCTCAAGCCAACTGGCTGGACTAACGGCGGCCTGCTGAAAATGACCGGGTTCAATACTAGCGCAGTATGTTCTTGATGTTCGTCCGACCTAGCAATATCCTCACTGCCCCAAACAAGTTTTCAGGTTTGTAGATAAGAGGTCAGATTTGCGAATTGTACCTGAACGTGTGGCTGTGTGCCAGAAGGGAGATGTTCACTAGGGTCCATAGCTCATTCCACTACTTTCCTCTGCCATACCCTTGTTGTAAATTGCCCAACAGCTCCCAGACTAAAGTTTTCTTGAGTTGTCATACCTCAACGTTCCTGTTACCGCTTCGTCTTTTCTTTCTATCCTTTCAGATCCTTTCATGACCTTCTCGTCCCTGTGTTCGGTTGTCACATCTGAGTGACCATGGGAAGCCTTAGAGATCGATACATGTTCTTCGTCTCCATCTCGTTGCTCTTCATCTTCCTGACTAGCTTCTACTTGCGAAGCTCATTGGCGGAGTTCACGGTGCCCATTGTCGAAGAAACCCAAGACAACATCCCTGGTCCTGTGCCGACAACGACAGAACCATATCCAAAGTACAAACCTACAGCTCCAGCTAGAAGCTTACCCATCGTCGACAACTTTCCATTTGCTCTCGCCGCGCACTCTGCCGCCGATCTGCCGCCAATCGCTTCATGGAATGCCCCGCCCAAGCCTCATGTCTCTGATAATACCCCTCTCTTCATTGGATTCACGAGGAATTGGCGACTCCTGCAACAAGTAGTCGTCTCTTATATAACCTCAGGATGGCCACCAGAAGATATCTATGTTGTGGAGAACACAGGCGTCATGGATTCCAACGCCAAAGGACGTCTATCCCTTCAGAATCCATTCTTCCTCAATCACACTCGGCTCGATATGCTAGGAGTTAACATACTCATTACTCCAACACTTTTCACGTTCGCGCAACTGCAGAACTTCTACATGTATCACTCTATTTCCCACAACTGGAAAACCTATTTCTGGTCACATATGGATGTAGTCTCTGTATCATTTGAAGATGAATATTTCAAATTGAAGGAAAGCACCTCGACTCCGATCCTCCCCTCTTCCGCTCCTAACGCCGATTACTCCGACTACGAATCCGTCTATACAAAATGTCTCAACGCACTGCGCAACGTCACTAGTCCCTATTTCGACAATCCACGGTGGGCAATGCGCTTCTTTTCCTACGATCGACTCGCTCTCGTTAACGTCGATGCCTTCGTAGAAGTTGGGGGGTGGGATACGTTAATCCCTTTCTATATGACCGATTGCGATATGCACGCCAGACTCGACATGGCTGATTTCGATATCACAGAAGTTAAGGCTGGACTTATATATGACGTTGCGAGCAGTTTGGATGATTTAATTGTGTTATACAGGAAGAAAGGGCCTGAGACTCCTGACGCAAGTTTCAAGGATCCGAACGCGATTGAAGAAGAATTGAAGATGGAATCAGAAGAGCAAGCCGAAGAAGCAGAGCAATCAGAAGTCAGAGATGCGAAAAGGAAGAGATACGACGAAGATGAAGATGATAAACAGAAAGAAGCCGAGAAGAAAAAACAGTTGGATGACGAATGGAAGAAAGCAGCTCTCCTAGGTCAAGGACCATCTGCCGCTCAAGCAGAAGCGGCAAATACCACACAACGACTACCCTTCTCCACCCCACCGCCCACCTCTCCAGCTCCAGCATCAGCACCGCAAACCACCCTAAACAGAGACTGGGAAGACGACACACTCTTCTCCCCCTCCTTCCAGACCCTCCTGCAAGTACTGGACCGCATGCAAAACTCCAAACACGCGAGTTCGCGGGGCAGAAATACATGGCAATCCCGCCAAGTAGGAGGGCAAGGAGATCCTTTCTATAGGGATAGTGAGGGGTTCGATAATGGGATCCTGATGACTATTGAGCATGGGAGGAATGTTTTCGCGGAGAAGTGGGGTCATAGGGATTGTGATATTGTGACGAAGGGGTTGATGCCGAGTGATGCTTGGAGGGTGGAGCATGATTGGTAGTAGAAACCAGGGGGTGAGATTTAGGAGGAGGGATATGTTCGTTTGAGGTATGGTGGCGGAGGATATACCATTGGAGGGGAAACAGGACCTGGATGAATAATGAATGTCTAATATTGAGGTTCTTGTCGGGTAATGAGGCGTTTGGAGCGGGTTCTTGTCAGGAATACCAGGCTGAGGCCATATTTATTTCCATGTCACCGATGCTAATGATGCATCGAGATGACTAGCTTAGTTGTACAAGAAAATATAGCATCAGGTGACGGCCGATACTCTTCCTTCCTTTCAACTACCCTAGTGCTCATCATAGTTCGCCATCATGATTTCAATATCCTCCTTCCCCCCAAAAATACCCAACCCTCAATTGCCTCTTCAAAGTTCAGACCAGCTGAACAAAGGTATTTTCCCCCCTTCCTTATTGATGATCAATAACACTTCAATTCATCTCGTTTCAACGTCACTGATCTTTTCGCCAATCTCACAACAGCTCAAATTGTCATCAAGTTTCGCATTTGATGCACCAAGCCAAGCACGCATGGAAAGACTTGTAACTTGTTCCTTTAATGAGTTGAGAAACATTAATAAGTAATGGATGGCGAGGCGCAATCTGATCCAGCTCTCAACAACGCAGCTGCCCGTTGAAAAACAAAGAGATTTTGGAATGATTTTCAGATAAGAGAGGACTTTATGCAACACAGAACGTGCACCATGTAAGATGACCACATTCCAGCACCTGTCCAAAATAATCAAGATTGATTTCATATGTCAGAATATCCACAAGCCAACTATTTACAGGCTCAAAGTTGTGCTCAGCCTCAAGTCTCTACTACTCGCCCCAATAGTAACATTATACTCTGCTGCTTGAAGCTTCCACTTCTGAGCCACCACATCCCAAATACTCAAATCTCGTCTCGTCAATGAGAACGATACTTCCGCTGTCGCATTTGGCTGCACCAATACTTTATCAAAACCCCTTAGCTGCCGAATCGGTCCTCCTGGAATGCCAAGATAAAGCTGTGCGACCTCAGCACCAGCCACATCCCCAACATTTGCGATGGATGCTGTAACATTGTACAAAACATCCCACAACTCTGGATGGCCTCCTTGGATAATAGCTACGTTGTCTGATGGGTACTCGGCCGTGCTAGCATCGGACTGAACAACGCTGATATTCGAGTACTCGAAACCGGTGTACGAAAGACCATATCCAAATTCGAACCGCGGCTCAATTTCATCTCTATCAAAGGCTCGATAGTCAATGTAAACACCTTCCGTAAAGTCTTGCTGTGGGAAAGCGGACTGGTCAACTGTCGAGTTTAGTAGATTGCCATAATCCTCATCCTTTCTGGCAATAGTATGAACCAATTTTCCACTCGGATTCACATCTCCATACAAAACATCCACAAGAGCATGTCCAGACTCTTGGCCCGGCAGACCACCAAAGATGACTGCAGTCACATTCTCATGCTCGATCCAAGCATCCACGACTCTTGGACCAGCCGAATGGACAACAACGACAGTATTTGAGCAATTTTTCGCGACATTGAGGACGAGATTATCCGAGAACACGTCGGATAATGTAAGGCGATCGAAGGACTCGGAAGCATATGCGTTGATGAAGACGAGGCAAACTTCGGTATTTGCTTCAGGAACAGGATTCTCAGACCAAAAGTCCCAGCGGAGGATTCCACGGTCAGCAATTACTCGGTCCTGGATGGCTTTGAAGGGTGAAATAACGTATGGCGGAGAGTTGCTTCCAGAACCGCCACCAACTATTAAAGTACCGTTGAAAGTGTTCCATCCGAAATTCACTTCATAGCCACCACCATATCGAAGTCCATTCGTCCATGGTACGGGTTTCACTTCTGCATCATAGCCGAAGATGCTAACGAATCGAGGAGCTTTCAGTGGTAACGTCTTGTTCACATTCTTGACGAGAACGTGTCCTGCAGCTCCAATCTCACGGATCACTTTGTCGTGGTCGCCTCGAACATCCAGGATTGGGTGTTGTACTGATGGCGAATAGATCTGAGCTGCAGGAAAGCTGTCGTTCTGGTTGAGATAATGAAACGCAGCCAATGTACGTGTGACCATATCGTCAACTCGATCGATGGAGACGGACCCATTGGTCACAGCTTCGCTCAGATTCTTGCCCCAGAATCCTCCATCGGGCATGACGATGTCCAGACCTGCGTTGGCGGTGCTGACCCCTGATTGCTGGGCCGCCCAATCGGAAACAACAAACCCCTCGAAGCCAAATTCTGTCTTCAGGAGTCCGTTGAGAAGCTTGGAGTTCTGGCATGCGTATGAATTGTTGGCTCTCTGATATGAGCACATGATTGCTCCTGTTCCTGCTTTTACTGCATTCATGAAAGGCCATGCATAGAGCTCATGCAGAGTGGCATCATCAACATTCGAGGAGATGGACTCTCCAAGTGCATTCGGAAGACGACGATATTCTTGCTCATTGAGAAGGAAGTGCTATAACTCATTAGACAAGTCTCTGAAAGTTTTAAACATGCTTACCTTCGAGCATGCAATCACACCAGCATCCTGCATCCCTTTCACAAGCTCCTCCATCTGGACACCAGTCACATACGGATCCGGACCAGGACCTTCCCAATTCCTCCCCGCTCTCGCAACTCTCCCAATTGGTCCACCAACAGGTCCGAGAGCAACATTGACTCCCTTCCCTTGGTACTCTTCTCCAAGTGCTTTTCCATATGCATACATATACTCTTTGTCCCAAGTGGAGGCAAGATGAGTACCAGCAGGAAAAGCAGACACGAAATCAGGACCACGGATACCGGCTGGAGCATCCTCGAAACAGAGGCCTTTGAAGCCAAGACGAGGAATTGAACCCGTGTTGCCGACACAGACGCCGGTGTAACCCCTTGTTAGATTGAGTTTCTCGTCAAAGGTAAGTTGAGCGACGAAAGCTTTGGCTTTGGTATAAGCTGTTGCCCATTCTGGCGAGCTTGTCCCTTGGCCTTGGGCTGTGTCTCGTTAGTCTTGTATGAATTACGGAATGGAAGACTTACGAGTAGGGTATACAGGAGGACTGAGGCCGTATAATGGGACCTCGCTGATGTTTGTATACCCCGCACATGCATGCTTCGAAAGTAATGTCACGGCACTAATCACAGACGAGGAGATCTTCATCTTGACAGGAGTTCAACAAGCTGGAGCTACGGAAGCCATTCCTTGAGCATGGAGAAGTATATATCCTTCACACCGGTTCGAACCGGTACTCTCGAGTCAGGTTTCCCCATGGCCAAAACCCATTCTTGATCTCCATTTTGTGAAAAAGCCGTAAGCCAAGCTGTGCCAAGCAATACGGATGCGGAGATGATAGTTCGTTGGCCGAAGATGGGATGAAGAGAAGGTACTCGGGAGAATTTCGGATGCTGAAAGTGGACGCTGGCGGGGAGGATATGCGGAGGTATGGGGTTCTTCGGGTGAGCTCGTGATGTGAAAATGGGGTTTATCCATGTTTGTACCTGAATACTCGGAAGATGCAGGTACACTATCTACGAGTAGGGTAATAGTCCGAGCTAATGGGTCTTGACCTCGTCACGAATGCCGAAGTGAACGTTGCGTGCTGGGAACGCGCGGGGTGAAAGAAAGTCGTGCTTGCTTTGCATAGTTGCGATTGAGTCGGCCGAGGTGGCATGGTGGTTCTTTAGACCTATGCTGGTTCCCTTGTTCGTCGAGAATGTTTTGTATCAAGGTCGATTCTTGGCATGGCCATGAGAGAGGTTCCCACAATGGTCAACTTGTAAGTACGTCTTTGAAGGTATGTCTAATTGTTGCTTGATACATATGTATCAAGGTACCTTTCTTGAGTAGAACCTCTCGCATACGAGAGCTTTTCCGGTGGAGTTTTGTCCATCTCGTGATACTTCCTGAGTCTGAAGACTATTTCAACCCTGCCTCTCTATAACTTCCCAATCTTTCATATCCTCATCTATATCAAAATCCTTCCTTTCTTCGCTAACCACCTCCTGAATTTCAATTTCATCATCCTCACCTGGCTCAGGATACTTCCTCAAATGCTCAATAGCCCATACCATCTCCTTCGACAACACAGGCGGTATTCTCCCCTCTCCCCTCAAGGTCCCTAATCCAGCAATATCAAACAATCGCCCAAGCCACTCATGCGTCTCCCCAGTAGTCCATTCAACATCATGAAACTTTCTCCCCTCTTTCTCATGCTGTTTCTCCGTCTCGTTCTCCCATTTCTTCATTTCCTCCAATGACGGAAGTTGAGTTTTATTTCGTCCTGAGTAAAGTCTCGCAAGAGCAATAGCTTGATACTCAAAACTCCTGAATGTCAAGACTCGAGGAAGTCCTACAATAGCAAGATTCTTAAAGTCCTGGAAGAATGTATGCCAGTACCCATTGATAATCCTATTCTTCTCGTAATTGTACATCGGACGACCATTCGCTTTCTCGTTCCAGAATGGAAAGGAAGCTTTGTATCCTGTACAATAGATCACGCTGTCAATATTATCCAAGGATGTCCCATCCTCGAGAAGTATTCTCCCATCAAGCAAGAATTCTGAAATAACAGCCTTCCGAGCAATGTCCGGGGAGGGCTTGAATCTGTATTTCGATTTTACAGAGTTGTATACCGGGAGTTGAGCTGTGGTGACGAGTTCATTCGCTACATCGAATCCGGATGCCGAGTTGCCGATTACGAGTACCTTTTGAGAAGTGTATGGGATTGGAGAGCGGTAGAGCTTGGAATGCGTTACTCGTCCAGGGTATTTTTCGCTGTATGCTTTCAGGCCTTTTACTTCGGGAATCTGATCTCACTAGTCAGCTATTACAACCTCTCGGAGATGTATTTGAATGATCAACATACGAATGGTATTGAGTAGTGGCCATTGGCCAAAATCACTGCATCGAACTCTTCTTCCCACCATATATCAGCTTGCCGAAAACAATCATATTTCCGTAGCGTCAACTTCCATCTTTCACCTGATTCGGAGCTTGATGCGGGAATTCGGGAGAGGTCTTCAAGAGTTGTATTCAACACAAGTAAGTCGTCAAGTCCGTGAAGCGAAAAGTAGTTTTCGATATACTGTCTGGGAATATGATGTGGCACGAATGGTCCATACGCGAAACGAGAATCAGAAAAGCACATCGCTATATCTGGTACATTTGTACTGTCTCATTCATCAGCATTGGACTGTCGTGGTAGACAGTATCGAGCCTCACGTGAGAGAGTTGTAAACTGGTGTCTGAGAGTATCTCTCTTGACGATTGGGAGACGTGATCTTAGGAAGACTATTCGGAATGGATAACGGTGGATCAATGTCCTTCGGTAAAGCTCCAGGAGCAATAGGAATGCTATGCTTTGGACATGGATCGTATATCCTAGAATTTGTCAGGTGATTGGGTTGAAAGTGGAGGGACGGGAGATGAGTACCATGTTCCGCCTGGGCTCTCTCTTCTTTCAAAGACTTGTATTCGTTCAAAGTAGTTCTCTGCTTTGAAAGCTGCTGCTGTTATTGCTCCTAGAGTTGTGTTATTGATTTGTAAGCTCGATGGATATGTGAAGAGCTCACCTGAAGCTCCGGCTCCAATGATGGCAATGGACTTGATCCGTCCCTGCTTGTCCGCCATTTGAAGTCAATACAATTTGAAACGAATTAGGAATATTAGTATAGTCCTTAGATGTCCTCTCTTTTCTCCTCTTCAATCAATATGCATTCCACTCTTGACCAGTACGACGGTCGAATTCGTCATAATCACGTGTGAGCTCATCATAATGGATTTATACTTCCCGCAAGTCCATATCTCAGGCCATCTTTGCATAATGCTTTTGTAAACTTTCTTCAAGTGCCTTGCTGCTGACTCATCACCATTCTTGTGATCTAACAGGCATACAGAGGTAGACCTTGAAATGGCTGCCGTTGCGTGAACCTGCGCAACCTGTTGCCTCAAGTTTCTCGATAATCACGTGGTATTGCTTGAAGCCTATGCGGGCTTTCTCTCATCATGATGCTTGTAATTCACAAGAAGCTCTCTGTGGTAATTTGTCCTATTCGAGTGCTACGAAGATATCGGACTTTAGTTCTGAAAAGGTTAGCGATTGTTACACTCATGAGATGCAGTGTATCTGAAATCTTCCCACTTACAAACTTTGCAATAAAACATCTTCCCTCACATCAGAGCCTCATGAAATAGGCCACTTTGATCTAGCAGTACTTGCGATCGCCCTAAATATTGTGTTGTCAGCTTTCAGCTTACCCAGATGTTCAATTCATCCCAAGAGAGTATCCCACCTACACTCCTCGCCATCCCAGTCGAGATCCTAGGCTTGATAACATATCGCCTCGATATACCAGACATTCTCACGCTCCAGAATACATGTAGACACCTCCGATCCTCCATCAAACCAAGCGAAAAGGAGCTTGAAGAAGTTTGGCAAAGCACAGCAGGTTGTTACCAAGTATGGATTGTCTGCACATGAGGAACCCAAAACGAGTATACAACCGAGTTCCAGAAACTCTCGAGATGAACCACATCGATCACAAGAAGCTTGTTACCACCGCAATTCTGACATCAAGTATCAAGACATCCAAGATGTCTAAGCCTTCCAAAGGTAGCGGTGCACCGACTCTCCTCACCATCCCAATCGAGATCCTAGCCTCGATTGCATCCTATCTCGATGCGCCAGACATCTTCATGCTCCAAAAAACATGCAGACACCTCCGATTTTCCATGAAACCCCCAAGCGAGAAGCAGCTCCACGAAGCCGAAGCAATGAACTGGGCAAAGAAACGCAAGTTGTTGTCCTGTCTAGATTGTCTGCGTATGAGGCCTCTTTATACATTTGGAGATACGACGAGGACGACAAAACGAGTGTATAGACGTGTTTGTGGTGATTGCGAGATGAATCCGAGAGGTGCGAAGAGGTATATTCGAGGGTGTGAGATTGTGATTAATAGTGAGAGGAGGGTGTTGTGTCGTCGTTGCGAGGAGGATAGGAGGCGGGTGGGATAGTTGATGTCGGGATGTGCGGATATTTCGGGAATGCAGATGTGAGAAACGGAGAGGAATCCAGGATACGGATGGGACTGTCGAAAGAACTAGAGAGAAGGCAGATGAAAAGAGGCACGTAGGGATTGGGGTCTGATGGCTAGGAGCCTGATGACGAGTGTGCATCCGAGTTCGACGAATTCCCAGAGACGATTAGGAAGGTTGGAGGCGGTACGCCTCACAGTCGTTGTGGAAATTGATTGTTTGCCTTCGTGTGGCAGGCTGAGAGCAGAGGCGGAATGGCTCCAGATGATAAATGAATGATTAGCGTGGGCGTGCCGCAATCATGTCCTTCCGAGCATTGATAAGAGTAGTTGACAAGGTGACAAAAAGGAAAGAGCTGCTAGGAAGAAGAACAAAGTAGTCGCCTAAAATTATGGCTGTGTTGATGAGCTCCAAGAGCATATGATACATGGATGCGCGCTCCAGAATTGACCGAATGACCCATCCCTATGAACTCCTTCGACTCTGCCGTCGGTAATTAAATGCCTCTTTGATCCTTGGACAATACGCCATGACTCCGGTGTCTCTTCCATCCTATCCGATTCTCGCCCTGTCCGACTTTTCAAACCATCGCCTCTTGTACAAAATAAAACACGTCAACGCTAAGATACCAAAGAAAATGCTGTAATGGCAATGCTCCTTCAACACACGTTCGGCCCTTTCTTCAATAGATTGGTGATCTGATCTGCAATCGCATCGTGTACAGGGGAAGTAGGATGTAACCCATTCATCCAGAAATATTGGTTGATTGGAAGTGGGCAATCGGGGTCAAGGTAATCTGGCATCGGAGCACCACTATCACTCGTTAGTCAGGATTCTCAGGGATGAATGAATTACATACTGTTCGTAAGCCTTGCAATAGCCCGTAGTATTAGTTATCGCTGCTGTCTGCGCGATTGATTTGGGGTCATCCAGGATCTTGTTGAACAATGCATGCAGATCAAACACGAAAACATTCGCATCATCGTGCTCCGTCTTCAAAGTCTTTGCGACGTATCGAATACGCTTGTTGTAGGTGTCCACATTTGAAGCGTATTTTTCTATCTTCGCTTGTGTGACATAAGGAGGCATGTAGGTCCTCTCAATAGGTGGTATAGTCACCAGAAGGAAGTTCCGTGCTCCAGTGCCATAGAGCGAGTTCAGAAGCTTGAGATGCATCGCTTCCAACTTCCTGTTGATGTCCTCCATCTCGACGAGGTCGTGAACGTGGTTCATAACAATGATATCATTGATGCCAACAAACATGGCAAACAGAGAAGCGTTGCTCGTCCATCCAATCTTGGAACCCTCTGCGTACTTGCGCATATATCTCTGGTATACCTGGTCATTTGAAGACCATGGGTAGGCTGTAAGTATGTTGTTATCGAGGGTGGTGCCTCCAACAGCAAAGTCGTAGGTGAGAAGTGTAGACTCGTTGTACGTAGTGGTCAGGTGGCCAACCCAATTCGTGCCATTGCAGGATGTTCTGCCTGGAAATGCTGGATTGCCCATAGGCATTTCAGGGGATGGCTGGACTCCATTGACATCGAAGCTGGTTGAAGAGTACGAGTCTCCACTAAACATCATGAATTAGCAACCGTTCCATAAATCCAAATCAACCTTCCATGTGATTCCGTGGTCAGAGACGATGGACGCCTCCCCTTCAAGAAATTCGGGTACTCACAATACAAACATATGTTTCATAGAACTCCACGATTCCCAATTCGGAGTCGCCGCGCAGGTCATCGATATCTTTGCTTGTGACTTGGAAATAAAATGTCCACCAAAGGAAAAGAGACCACCAATCATAACGCCCACCACGACTGCTGCCAGAAGAGCTATCGCTGTCCGTATTGGCAAACATCCCGAATTCGAGGACGGATCTCGTTGCCATCGTTCCATGAAGTGGCTCATAAGCTGCTGATGGATGGGCTGAGAATAGAGACTCTTTACCGAAAGCTCAAAGTCGTGTTGCGTAGATGAGCCTGAACTGGTGGACTGAATATCGACATTCGTGAATTTCGAGGTTTTGGTCCGTCTATCATCGCTGTCGAGGGACGAATCCTCGATCACCTGGAGCCCAGGTCGCAGCTCAATGTCCTCCTCATTTTCATGCCTGAGATCTTTCTCGGGATCTTCTCCATCAACACGGGTGTACTCCGGCCCGGCCATGGAATCGAAAAGTTTCCTTCAAATGCTCAGTCGCCTGACTTCCATATATCGATGTTCAGCTGGACTCGATATAGGATCTCAGGAGAGAAAAGGGGATGTCGAAAGTCGATCAACGTACAGGTAAGAAGTCATGAGGAAACGGTTCGATAGATATTAGCCCACATCACACCAGACTGTGGCTGGATAAGTTCGTATATGTGGGTAGCTGGCAGGCTGGATCGAGATAGCCCTGGAACGCCATCCATATTGGCTGTGCCGCGTTGTTGGTAGAGTAATCAGCGAGTAAGATCTCGAGTTAGACGAAAAAGTGGTCCTCTTCCTTTCTCCGCCTGCATGTAAATGACCTCTCAGCGTCAACGGGGCCGGCATCGCCATGTATCAGAGAGATCACTCCGGGTCTGGCAGTCGTCTTGGCTTGGTCTTCTTTCTGTTCATCCCACTGGCGATCGACAAGATCCCGCTCGAGGATCAATCGAGTGGCTGACGTAGAGCCTCAGGGCTGAGCTGAAGTTTCACTACTTGTCAAAATTGGGTCGCATCAAACTTTCTCTCGATCAGTTCCAGGCCAGACGAGAGCTTGAAAGTTGAGCTGGAGCTCGCTCTCCATTCTTGGCCCACGCATCTAATATTCTCGTCAGTCTAGGGTACCATTCTCGACATCCATTCTCCTCGTGTCCTACACGGGGTGACCAATCACGCTCCCGACTGATATTGCGTTACTTTGGAGAGATAAGAACCAAAATAGCCCGGGTATGACAGCGCGCTAATGGAGGCCAAGACTTTTGCAGGGGGCGGGACAGGGTTTTGTTGAGATCCCGCCGTCGTGGATGACATGAGATCTGAAAGATTGTCGATGAACGAATCTGGTGATGATTGACTGCGGATCGGACACGGAATATGCAAGCTCTCAGGAGTCAGGATCATTGCTTTTTCTTCGCCGGTCGCAAACTTGCCGCTCATAGCAAATCTCCACCTTCAAAGGATCAGAGGTTACACAGAATCCCATCAGGCGTTGACCACCGAGTGCCAGCTGGATCACTCAGCCTCAGCCAACTTGGCCAAGCCACGTTTTTAAGGGACACGTTGGCTAACAGTCCAGCCCATGCCGACCTAGATTCCCGGGACCAGCTAGGGACTACCGAGCACACCCTCCTCAGTTACTCGATCACTCGATCGTCCCCAGGATCTGGGGTTAAACGTCTTTCGAATCTCGATTGTACGAATGTTGTGATTCTTCGCGAAGCAGCTTGGCAAGCAGCATGACAATCGACTGATCCAGACAAACAACCCCTCTTCATTTACATAGCGTACGCATCTTTCCTTGTGGTTATGAATTCTGGAGACGAGGTTGAAAGCCGGTGATGTCGACCTAGAGTCAAGACCATTGAAAGCCAAGAAACTCCTTACTTGCCTGAGGCGAGGATGACTTCATTCATTTCTACCCAAGGAGCAACACAAAGAGTCTAATCCTTGTGTAAGGCTGAGGTAACGATTGTGACTCTCATTAGCTCGCACTTCATGAGTCCGTTAAGACATAGACAAATGCGGGGTCTAGCCACCACATCCCTCTAAACTTCTACCAGCCAAGGCACACAACACAATTATATTGAAGCGTTCAGCTACCTTTAAATCATTAGCTCTAATCCCAAGTAGCACATGTCTCCACCAACCCCCCTCACCCCCCCTCGAGCTTCAAGATACCGTGGGAGGATGGGTTGTGGGTTTTGGAGGATAGGCGGGGTTGTGGAGGGTGATGGGTGTGGGCATCTCAGGACGGAGAAGAGGAAGGGGGCGTGGCGTGGGATGATGAGGAGGGGGATGATGAAAGGTTTTGAGAGGGTGCTTGTGGCTGTTAATGATGATCGTTAACGGGGTTCTGGAAATGCTCTTTAGTATTTAGATAAAAGCAAGTTGGTGAAAATTGAGAGAGCTTTGTTTGAATTTGAGCAGCGATTCGCCAGTTAGAACAACAGCACGAAGCACAGGTCAAGAGAATTGATCTTGCTTTAAACTCCTTTATAGAGATATGCGAAGCTCTAGGTCTAGATTTTCTTTGTGTGCAGCCCTTCGAGACTAGGCAATTATATCCTAACCCAAGAATGACAGCTCCTCCACCAAATTCTGTTCTGGTGAGATCTGATCTTCACCCTTTCAGCACCTAAACCTCTTCCACCCATTTGGCCATAATCCGATTCTGACTTTACAGAAGGCTTATGAGACTGGGTCTGTTGACTTCCAGTGAGACACAAAATCGATGGCTTCCAATGTCTTCTCGTCCTCATGAAGGTCTCACAGCTCCAGGATGAAGTATAACAAGAAACGTATAGGCATCATAATCAAATATATGGAGCCTCAAAGTTCTCCCTCCTCAACTTCACAAAAGCACTCTGCTTGTGTGGAAACGTGACTTCTCCTTCCGTCAAAAAGCCGGCTTCATTGAGATGTGAGATGAATCTAAAACATTCATTAGCGATTTTCAGCAAATCCAGAAACAGAACCATACTTCTCGTTATCAATCCTCGGTTCCAAAACCATAGCATTCGTCCTGTAATCTTGTATAAACCCCCAATGAGCCAGAGACGTGATCCAGGACTTGACCCTATGCAATCCACGAAACTCATGCTCACCCACCAACACATGAACTCCTCGATCATAATCACCTGCCCTGTCACCTAATGCCTTTCCCAGACCATCTTCCTTTACCCAATATATTTCAAAATACCCAAACGGCTTGCCGTCCCATAGACCAATTGCAGGGAAGGAATGCTTCGAAGTAAGATTCGTTCGAAGAAACTCCTCTTGTATGCTTGAAGGACCTGAGCATCCCCAAAATTTTGATACTCGCGAGTCATTCATCCACTTGTTCAAGAGCTGTATGTCGGTCATCAGAGTAGTGTCCTGTGCGTCCGATGCCAATGAGGCGACTGATAGATCTGCAATTGATGATATTGAGACATGTGGAGGTACAGATGAGAGCGAAGAAGATTGTTGGTGCTTGGGCGCATTCGCAGAATTCGTCGGTCCATTGTAGGCGACGGCTTTGGGAGAAATGGACGCTACTCGGAAGGCAAGGTATTGACCAACACTAGGGATAAAACGGGTGTAGAATATCTCGCCTTGTCTAGGAGGCTTGGGACGCATCGGATGTCGTACACCATTCGTGGATGTATATGGTAGAGGTGGAGGAGGAAAATATGTTGGCAGATGACTACCCGATGAGAAGGGTCCTGGAGTCGGGGATGACCACAGACCAGGACTTGTTGGCAGAGAATCCAAAGAATCTCTTTGCTTATGATTCGGAGAGGGATTTCTGTTCTCGCCGCGAACGGGTGAGTTTGGTCTGCTGCCGTATGGTGATCCAGGAAACGTTGATCCGCTGGTGGGAGTCAAAGTAAACAAAAACAACTTGGCAGAAAGCTGCCAGTAAAGCCTCCTTGAACAAAACATCTCCGACCACCCTTCTGATGTGTTTTCCTCGGGATTCATACCCACACTCGAGTCCTCTGAAGTTATCAACCCCATTCTCTCTAACTTCTGTACCAAATTTCGACCTCGAAATACACCCTCGCGTTTGATATTGATCCTCCACTCTCCCCTTGGTTTTCCTTCATCTGGTGTATGCTTCGATGCTTCGGAGTTTAGGTACGGCGAAGGCTCTTGTTGGTGAAAGTACCAGTATAGTGATGCCCAGAGCATCATTGCAATCTGGCGCGTCGGACTAGAAGGGCTTTTGAAGTCGCTGCTGGAAGGATTCGAGATGGACGATATGAAAAGGTTGTCGTTCTGCAGAGTCGGATATTTGAATGGGTGTATGTGTCTTTTCTTCTCTTTGGGCATGCCACTGAGCTCTGCATCTTGTGGGATTGAATCGTGCTCGTTGGAATAGTCCTCGGTCTGCAGAATGACGGTCCAGCCAGCAGGGAAGACATTGTGGTGGATGTTCAGGTCGTTGGACTTGAAGAAAAAGCCTCCAAAGACAGGGAGCACTGTGAGATTCTGGCCATTGGGAAGATGGACGATGCTCTGGGTGGGAGCCATGGTGTAGATAGCTGGTCGTTGTCGTCGTTCTGGGGTGGGCTGTTTGGCGGGGTGGTGTGCTACTAAATGATGGAGAGCTATAAGTTCTGCGGCAGGCTCTGTTCATAAGACCGCACGCCCTCGAGAGTCGCAAGCATGGCTCAAGTGACTGCTTTGGTGTTTGATGCTGTAGAGAGTTGTTTTTCTACAAAGCGCGTGTCACCCAGGTTTTTCTTGGACCCTGGCCTGCACTGTTTTGCCCCGCGATGCAGGTTGCACTTCGGTCGGAGCTTCTCAATTGGGGGAGCGAAAGCTTGACCTGACTCTAATTGCGTAGATTTGCTGTTTTATGGTTGAAGTAGAGATGCGCAAAGAAGCAGTGCTCTACGAAGCTAGTCGCAAAAGCACAAGACAATAGCTGGCTATTGTAGCGATTCACAGCTCACCTCAACTTCGCAGAAGTGATGGTCGTGCCATTGTCAACCCACCAACTTGAGCTCCCAGTCAATGAGGAATAGCACTGCTGTTGCTATTGCTGTTGCTCGCATCTTCCATCTTCCATCTTTCATGGGGAGCTGCGCCTTCTAATGGCCGACACAACTCAACCTCTCTCGCCTGCCCGCCTCGAGAGTGCGGGAATACACGCGTCAACTTCGATGAATAACCACGATCTTGCGGCTGAATCTCATATAAGCTGCCTGGTCTGTGTTACTCTACTTCGGCCGTTCTTTACATCAGGTGATTCCATGTCCCTGGCATGTTTGTCACTAGTGCGGAGTAGTCTCCTCCTCCCCTCTGCGGTCCCGCGTTTGTCCCTACTGATGACCTTCAACAACTCAATACGAGTACTGTGAGTGGCCGCCCCCTGCCGATGCCCGATTCATCCGCTCATTGTGCAGAAGATCACAGCAGGAGATCTTGACGCCAACTCTCCACCTAGCTACCATTGTTGTACAACGCTCCTTCTAACTGCCATGTTCCACGAAAAGCCCAGTATCAATGTCGGTGCCTCCGAAACCCAACACTTGCGTTCGATGAACCCAGGAGCGTGGGGGGAGGGAGATAGACGGCTCTGCGGCAAGAACACCAAGGTGCTTTTAGGAAGGAGAGAATTGGAAATATACCCATGCCGATATCATTCTGCCCAATGGATTGATGCCAGACCACGTACCAGTAACGTAGCCGTCTGCTCGCCATCGACTTGCATTCGGGAGTCCCCTTCTGCCGGCCCAGGTTTGTACTTTCCAGGTTCTGAATTCTTGATTTGGAGCTCAAATATCCTCCGCTGGACCATGTCCGCGTGGTATTTGTACCCCACCACCTTCTTGCTCCCGCATGGGTCACATCCTCCTGGCAAATCCCAACATGACGGAGACGGATCTCAGTCCGAACGTGTCATTATTTGATGGGCATGACATCTCTGATCAGCAACGTCTTACACGCAAGAGGCGCTCGATTCAGCAATACGCTTATATGGCTGGTCACAGAAGAAGAACAGCCCATGAGATGCCATCGACAAATCAAATGTGGGGGCATTTTGATACAGGAAGTCTAGAAGTGGCCTACCACGGCAATGCGGCGCCTGCGGTCCAACTCATGCATTTTGCTCCAGTATCAATGTCGCTGCCGCTTTTTGACCTTCTGTGAACATTGTCAATAACAGGAGGACGAGCCAGCTTCCTCTCACAAAGGCTGGTGTGATGGCGATTGTGCTGTGGCCAGAGATTGTTACACACCCGCACCACCTTTTTATGCAGGGTCCTCTTGTCTTACTAGCAAATTCCCTTGGGTCGAAAAATACCCATTCATGATGCTACTATGATATCTCATTTTGCAGTCTCTCCCTTGTCCTCACCAAGCGATTAGTGGCTTCGAATACCGCTGCTAAGGAACATTATTCCCCACACAAGTTACTCTTGACATCCAGGCGCTCCGAGCAAGCAAACATCGTCTTTCTGGTTGGGTTCCTGGCTGGAGGAGAGACTAACAAGCTAAGGGATTGATTGGTGGGGTCTCATGCCAGGTTGCGTACCGCTGGCACTTTCATATCCCACACTCCCACGCTCCCACGCTGGACCTCGCTTCTTTCAACCTACATTGCCCAGTCACATACCCGTGCCAAGCAGTACCGTCTCCTATGACCAAGGTAGACATTTCTCCTGCACGAAGGGTGCATTCCAGACAGGTTCATTACACTACTTCCGCAATGCCCTCTGCATGGGCATAGGGCAGCGGCCAGCCCAGCAGTTCAGGTCATGTCGATTTTGGACAGAGTCCCCTTGTCTATGCGATGTCGACCATCGCGATGTCGTCTTGGAGAGACCGGTCTTGACCCCGATCTTGACCCCGGTCATACATCTCATGGCTTCATGTCCCTCAGGCAAATTGCCCACATCTGTTACCAACTGCTTTAGCTGAGTTACTGGAGAAATTACTCCTGCTTCGAAGCATGGCGCAGCTGGCTATGAGTTCGACTAAAGATGACCTAGTAAGGCATCTAAATTTGCCCTTGGAGACTTATGCTCTGATGGCGGTAAGTCTCCCCGAAAGCTCTTCTTGGAGCCATCCTGCTGTGGATGGTGGCCCGCAGTTCAACCTTAAATTAGTTCAAGGGATGCTTACTGATATTTGCCGGCATTCCAGAAGGAGACAGATCAAGTCTACATCTGGCTTACATCGGAGAAGAGCCATCTAAAAGCCAATTGCAAGCGAAGACCACCGTACGATTGGAGTGACATTCAGGAGAGATTTAAAGACGAAGCAATGGAAGCCATCGCCGGAGGCGGGGATCAGTTCACCGGATACTATTGGCAACTGGGAGCAATATCCAACGATGACACCAACTGGATCGCTCGATGGTTCCTCTATCACAAGTTCCGTTATCGTGATGGCAGAAATAGGACACATGGCAAAGGTATTGAGGAACAGAAGCATCACCACAGCTCCAAGCATGGGCAACACCATAGATCCAGAGGCCATGAGCGCACGAGCTCAGAGGATTCCTATGAAAAAGACTCTATGACGACCGGTGCGTTATATTCTATACTTCAGCACCCCCTTTGCACTATACCGGGTGTTCTTGTCTGCCCTTTTCCATCAAACGAGGCTGAAGGAAGCGATGTCCCTGTACACATGGCAATGTATTTCTTGCCACCATTTACCGACTGACATCTCGCAGAATCAAATCATGCCCACTATCTCTCAGGTTCGGATCTATCTTGTCTCGATACAGCACTTACTGACAGTACATCAAAGAGAGATCAACCTATGCCGCTTCATATCAATTGGGCGAACCTTCTCAACATTACGATGATGGCGAGGGAGCAATCGCAGATGACCGACAATCAGTCGGTAGCTATTATGACCCAGTTCGAGACGTCTGAAACGAACTCTCCCAGATCATGATCGAATTCGAGGCTGGCGGTATTTGAAGACACACATGCATAATGATTCCATAGCGAAGAACTGGGTTTTTTCATTTCCCACAGGGTATACTCTCATATCACCAAGATTTCAGTGGTGCGAGAGACGGGATTTCTTATAGGCAACAAAAGTTCGCGAGGCAGATTTTAACCACGTTAATCCAAACCATATATACCAAGAGTTGTCAGCAGGGGAGGGATTCTAAGACAGCCTTACATATCAGCAAGAGTCCAGATCGTGATTTTGTGGACAGATATTCCTGTTCCTGGTCCGAACACAGGCTCATCAAGTGTTCCGAGTGGACAATGGCAGCCACATGGCTAAGACTTGGCTTCTGAAGATCTAAGGAATCGAATTTCCCATTTTTCGGGAGTTCGGAGCTTGCGAGTGCAGGAACATCGAGATCTAGGCCTATGAGGGCCTAGACTTCAATGTTTTCTTCAGAAGGATATTGTACATGTACATGCTTGTTGTTCTTTCTTGAATGGGTTGCTCCTTATTGAGCTGAGTGTTCGAGGTGGTAGCTCAGCCAATACTTTCTCGGTACCGAGACTTGCCCATGTGCCATGGCTTTGGCCTCTCCGTATCCGACGGCCACATGCTTATGTTGCATTTGGGCATCGGAGTGGTGTGCTTGAAAGTGAAAAGGATGCATCCTTCGTGCATAGTTGCATCGAGATCTCATTTGGATCAAGTGATGGTTACAAGGTGGTGTCCTATCTTTTTCACCGACATGTTCTGATTCTCTTTCGTCAGCACATGCTTCTGTTAGCATTTGAGTGTCTGTATTCAACTTCTCAGCCAATATATCCATGTTAGACATAATGTTCTCTTTCACCCCCTACCTCACAGCCACCATTTCTAGTATAGAAATCTAGCATTAGGCTCCAGGCCAAGCAGCAGCCAATTCCCTCAGCCGAGAATGGTATTATTGGTCCCATGGGCTCTACGGATGTGTCTACAATCGACCCTAGCATACCTCATCAATGTCTCTTGTTTCCATTTTGGTTTTACCTCAAGGTGGAACTTGAAGTTATGCCACCTTCCGAGAGTACTACTGCCGAAGTCACCCATCTGTCGTTGCGAGCGGTTCTTGTCTTGCAGGTTTGATGTGCTTTCATTTGTCACGTATTCTGAAGATTCTCCACACCCAAGCTAGCGGATCGTCACACTGAAAAGCAAAGCTGAAGTAAGCACGACTTCAGTTATTCTGTGAATCATTTTACTCAAAATATATGTTCTCTTGTCTCGCATGAACATGCAGTGTATAAATGTTGACAGTTGCAGTTCGTTAGGTAAGACTATTGTATGGAACTGACACTGACACTGACATGGCAAGAAGCAGGTCAAGAAAGTCAAGCGAATCAAATATCACTATGCCGATTCCAATGTCTGAGTGCTCCTGCAGACTGCAGCTGTCATCTCATCCGTTTGAGGCGCAATAGAACTACAGTCTACTTTCAACCCTGACTGCGCTTTAACCACACCTCGGCCATCTGCTGTGTCTGGCCTCCAAGAAACTCGCTGTGGTCATACCATCTTCTGATACAGTCATTGGACACGGGCCTAGCAGCAAGAGAGAAGAGAAATGCAACCATAATGTGCGCAACATTGAGAGACCAAATTGACCAATTCTTCCTCTGGATATCAATTATTTCGACATCTTGTGATCATTTGGCAAATATTGCTATACAATGAAACCATGGACATATTTATATTCTACATGTATTCTACACCTAACAAGGAGTTCTTGTCCATATTTTCAAAGACGAAACTTTTCAATTTGAAGGTTTTCAGTATTTCGTTTTCTTTAGCCTTGTCCTTTCATCACTTCAGACATACTGACAGAGTTCAACTTTGCTCTCCAGCCTCCTTTACGAGGACCAAGTCAACCGAAATCCCCCATTGTGACAGTGACGCAAAAGGAGAAGAATCAAATCTGTGACCTTCCTCCGGGTCCTTATGCACACACAAGTTGGATCAGGTACAAATCACGACTGAAACCGTGCTGAAAAACCTCACATTTCCAAAGGGAATACGAGCGGTCGCCGTTGTGGTTGACAAAGACGTGTGCTGTGTGTATCGATTAAGTGGAGTATGGCGATCCAGCATTTGCGATCCAGCAATGTGGTAGCCTCGCTTATTAGTTGCTGTAAGATGTTCATCTCAGTTGACGGCGGCAGCAAATCTGATATCACGAATCGGAATTTTAATAAAGCCATGGGAGTCAACGGTTCATAACTCCGCTCTAATCAAAACCCTTCACAACAAAGGTTTCACGATGCAGGAACAGAAAGGCTGGAGCTTTCCGCATCTCCCACAGTACCCCTACCGAAGCACCTCTAAACTACACCCACTCACTCTTTTCAAAGCAGCACCAGAATATCAAGATTCAGTATGTCAATCTCATCATCGAAAATTGAGGCCAGGCGGCAGCCAATTTGACTCGCCACTTTCAAAGCAGCACCAGAACCCACCATACCCAATGACTTCCCTGTGAGACGGGGAAGTACATGTATACAAGCCTCGACATATCAAGCCACGCCCATCATCCATCTGCACAAAGTGATTGAAATCACATCCCAGAGAAGGGTCCTATCTAAGAAAGCCATAGGGTTGATAGAATGATACATAAATACCATGATTCCATCAACCATCCTCTTCCTCTCCGCCCAGCCATCCAAGCACCAAGCCTTGAAGCATCAGCCACATAACCACAATCAGCATGCTCCCATAATCCCATGACGTCGGAGGGGCCTTCTATTCAGGAAACCCATGAATTGCGCCGAACGGACAGTTATGTTTGGTCAGTGGGGAGTACCCGATTGGATGGAAAGAAACTCCGGAGGGAAGAGAGAAAAGATACATGGGAGGGTGCATATGCATGTGTGTATGCAATGGACCTTCGGAGGGATTTGAAATGCGATCGTGTTTGCTATCGGTATTGGAGATGGAATATAAAGATGTGTGTGGGGGTTTGACATGTTGTGGTACTCGAGGAGGGAGAGGCAGGTCTAGGCGTATGTATGTAAATACGGGATAACGATCTTTATAGATTGGATTGCGGTATGTGGATGATATGGGGAAAGTGGAAGTGGATTGTTGGAGAAGGTTGTATGTTGGTATTTGAAATTGGAAGACCGGTTTTTATTTTTCGAAATGGGTTTGGCTTCCCCACTTCCACCTCCCCTCCCACGACTTTCTAAATTCTGGGAGTCACTGACCCCTCAATCCTCTTTCTTCTTTCCATTCCCATTACTCTTCTTCTTAGGCTTCTCCTCCCCGTCGTCCTCGTCATCATCCTCCTTAGTTTCCTTCCTTCTCTCCTCCTTCAAAGCATCGTGTACCTCCTCACTCCCCTCATCCTGTCTCTCATCCCATTCAACGTCATACTCATTCGCCACCTGTTTAATTTCCTTTCTCAACGCATTCGCTTCTTCGATCAATGATTCCCATTTCTGGACGTCGAATCCTCGTGCTTGATACAAAGTATTTTGGCGACGAGAGACCGTCAAGTTGAGAGCTGCTCGGTAGGAGACCTCACGGTTGTGGTAGAGAAACCAGAGATAACCGAGCATGATAGTGGACAAACCTGCGAGATACTTGGGAAGTTAGTATTAGGCGAGAGAAAAAGGGGCAATGTGATACAACGTAACTAAAGAAATGTTCAATCAAAACGTGACACGCCAATGTCCCGAGAAACCAAAGACATCATAAAGTTGAAGAGAGCCCGCGACGAAGCGGATCAATCGAGACAAAATCTTAGCTCTCCCAACTTTTCTATCACCCTTCAATGTCCTTGGACTCTAGGATATTCTCTTTGCGAATTCAAGCTCCTGGTGTGTTGTCTCTATCAAACTCCACGAGAGGAAAGACAAGACTTACAGTAATAGGCTCCATGGTATCCCAACCATAGTCAGTCTGAAACGTAAAATGGTAGATAGCTCCCCACCACCCAAGAAGTAGAGCAAATCCACCCATTGCCAATCGCTGCGCACTCTTATGAGCCAAAGCATCGCACTCTTTCTTCAAACTTGCCAAATCGGAAAGTTTCCTACTCGTCTTCCTTAACCTGACTCTCAGATAATGCGTCCTGTCGTTGAATGATGGCACTCCAACTCGGATCTCCCTACTTGCGCCTTCGATTTCGACCGCAAATTCCTTTCCTCGCGCAGCATCGCGAATAAAATCCCCAATATCGGTAGACGAAGACCAACGTACGAATTTACGTTCTCCTTCCGTCTTCGATTCGCGACCTTTCCCAGAATACGACTCAACGCCCCCTTCGCCTGGACCACCACGCATATGGCTCTCCAATTTCCGTTTGTCAATATCAACCGGTGAGGGTGTAACCTGACGTCCAGATTTCTGATCCTCTTTCTCCTCCTCCGAACTCTCAATCTTTCCCAACTTGACTAGTTTCCCATCAATCATTTGTTCATCACTGCCCTCTTCCTTCACCTCTTTATCTGACTTCTCTTGCGCCGCATCCTCAGCCTCCTCCTCGGCTACATCATTATCTAACTCGTCGTCTTGGGTATCCGCTGCAATCTCGTCCTGTGCACTGTCTTCTGCGCGAAAATATACTTCTGGTGCCTTATCCTTCCCATCTTTGGACTTTATAAGGGGCAATTCGGATTGGATAAGACGCTCGAGGTAGGAGAGAGGTTGGTTGGGATGAACAAGGAGGGCGAGAGGCTCTATTGTTTTGCGGTCGTCGTTCTTGTCGAGTGTCGTCAGGGGGAGAATAAGTTTGAGGAGGCGGGATGGGGTTGTGAGGAGTTTTCCTAGAGTATATATTAGTCGTTGCAAAGGTAGATAGCATCATAGAAGTACCTTTCGTCATTGCACCAGCACTTCTTCGTCGCTTTACTGGCGGTTGATCACTCCCTTCCCTATGCCATGGCGTACGCGACTGAAGCTCCTCTGCCTGTCCAATAGCATTGTCAATCTGCTTGTGGAAGCCATCCTCCGCTTCATCTACTCCCTTCTGATTCAATGCTTTAGCCTGACTTGCATAGTCTGTTGCTAATCTTTGAGTACTGATAGAAAATGTGCGAAAGGAGAATCGTGTAGGTGGAGGAAAGGGAGAGTTCGAAGTTGTCTGTGGCCTGCTGCGGAAAGTAGAGAGTATTTGAGGTTGGAAATGTGAACGCGCTGAAAAGTTGCTGCTCCGTGGAGATCCTAAACGGACCGAGGCTCGCATCTTGGTAATGGGAAGTGCAGGAACTGGGAGAGATTCGAAGAGAGGGCTAAGACATTGCCATTTTAATAGTGAGGTTTATCTACAATGCGTGGCTCCAGTCGCACTGCCTTGGAAGCTATGGTTTCGTCGCATCGGGCGAGGCTGAAAGATCACGATGACGTCGCCGGCGGCCCACGCGTAACACTAATAGGGGGCGCGACTTAGATGTGGAGGAACTGATTTCAATGCTGAGTAAGGAATCGTTCTTCAATGCTTATATTCCCCATTTACAGGCCTTCATGCCATGTGTAAGGTGTGTGTTCACCCTATCCCACAATTCTATACAATAATACAAGCAACTTATGCACGCAACCGCTCCATAACCATGACAACCAATCCATATATCATTACAACCAACGATTTTACTCTCCCTTAAGCTTGTCCTGGGTAACGCTGAAAGCAGTCTCCAAAAGCCTGGCTTCCTCCTTCGTGTGGCTGGCCTTGAGACCAGTTGCAACACTGGCACTTGGATCACGTCCAGCGTACATGACGTGTTTGCGGTCGTGGTACTGGGTGTTGTTCAACAATGTCTCGATTCTGGGTTGAGTGAAACTCCAAGCACCGGCATTGAGAGGCTCTTCTTGACACCAGACAATGGTCTTTGCGTTGGGATACGAATCAAGATTCTCCTTGAGTTGCTCCCAAGGGAATGGGTTCAACTGCTCAATACGAGTGATGGCAGTATCCTTGATACCTTGGTCGGCGCGGTACTTAGTCAGGGCAGCGTAAACTTGACCAGTGCAAAGAACGACACGGTCAATTTGCTCGGGTTCGTTGATAGAGTTGCCATGTTCTGGATCCTTGAGGATCCACTGGAACTGTGAGTCGCCAGTGAACTCTTCAATCGATGAACGAGCAATAGGATGACGGAGTAATGACTTGGAGAAGAAGATAATGAGAGCTGTAGAAGTTAGTATGGCTAGCACGTATTCGAGAATATGTGTACTTACGCTTGCGGAATTGTCTGTTCATCTGTCTTCTCAAGATATGGAACAGATTGGCGGGTGTTGTCATGTAAGCAATTTGCATGTTACAATCTTGATGTTGACGGTCCAACTTGTCAGGAGATGGGAAGATGCGAGGATCCTCATTACAGAGTTGCAAGTATCTCTCCATACGCCCAGAAGAATGCTCTGGGCCCTGTCCATCATATCCGTGGGGTAACGACATGACAAGACCAGAACGTTGCATCCACTTGACCTCACCAGAAGCGATGAATTGATCAATGATACATTGAGCGTTATTGGCGAAATCACCGAATTGAGCTTCCCACATGACAAGAGCATTTGGCGAGGAAAGAGAGTAACCGTATTCGAATCCTAGACAGCCGAATTCGGAAAGAGATGAGTTGGAGATGACGAATTTGCCTTGGTCCTTGCTAATGTGCTGAAGTGGGGTGAAGGTCTTCTCATTCTCCTGGTCATGGAAGACAGCGTGGCGTTGCGAGAAAGTACCACGCTCAACGTCCTGACCGGAAACACGAACGTGGTGGCCTTCAGTTACGAGAGATCCAAAAGCAAGAGCCTCTGCAGTTGACCAGTCGATGTTCTTCCCTTCAGTAACAGTCTTGATACGGTTGGTAAGAATACGCTTCAAGTTGCGGTGAACGTTGAAATCGTCTGGTGCAGTGCCAATGACTGTACCAATGTGCTCCAAAGTCTGCTTGTCGACACCAGTTGGGTTGTGGGGAAGGACTTCGGTGGCCAACTCCTTAGGTGACTTGAATCCGTTCCAGGCTGAAGTGGTCCATTCTTTTGATGTTGGTTGGTAGTCCTTGCTCTTGGCAAAGCTCTCCTCCAACATATTCCAGACCCACTTTCTGTGCTCCTCGATATCTTCCTTGGTGAAGCTGCCGTCTTTCAAAAGTCGATCGATATAGATGTCGATCTGAGGCTCGTGAGCTTGGATACGCTTGTACATGAGGGGTTGAGTGAAAGATGGTTGATCTGTCTCGTTGTGACCGTGCTTGCGGTAACAGACGAGATCGATAACAACATCCTTCTGAAACTCAGCACGCCAATCAGCAGCCAATTGACAAACATAGTTGACAGCCTCAACATCGTCAGCGTTGACATGGAAGACTGGAGCGTCAATGGACTTGGCAATATCAGTACAGTAGGCAGTGGAGCGTGCGAAACGAGGATCGGTAGTGAAACCAATCTGGTTGTTGACTACAAGGTGAATGGTACCACCAGTTGAGTAAGCTGGCAATGAGTGGAATCCCAAGCATTCGTAGACAACACCTTGAGCAGCAAAAGCGGCATCACCGTGTAGAAGGACACCCATTGCAGTAGTGTGGTTCTTCTCATCGTTGTTATAGTGTTGGATGGCTCTAGTCTTGCCCAAAACAACGGGATCCTCGGCCTCCAGATGCGAAGGATTGGCGACCAAAGACAATTGAACGCGCTTGCCAGAAGGCGTTGGACGCTCAAAGTTCATTCCCAAATGGTACTTGACGTCTCCAGATCCCTCGTCCTCCGCAGCTGCAGATCCTCCGAATTCACTAAAGATAGACTCATTAGGCTTTCGGACGACGTTACTAAGGACATTGAGACGACCACGATGAGGCATTCCGATGACAATATCCTTGACACCATAGTCAACGCTGCGATCAATCAAAGCCTTCATTCCAGGGACGAGTGTCTCGCATCCTTCCAGACCGAAACGTTTGTCGTTAGGGTATTTGGTAGCCAAGAAGCTCTCGAAACTCGAGGACCAGATGAGGCGGTCCAAGATACGACGTTTCTCGTCGACGGTGTACTTGAAAGGTTGCTCAATCTCCATACGCTCACGAAGCCAATCGCACTGTTCCCTGTCTGGGATGTGAATATACTCGACACCATACGATCCACAGTAGATCTTCTCGCAAGCACCAATAATCTCCTTCAAGGTCATCTTCTCGCGTCCCGGCTTCTTAAATTGTGGTAGGATACCTGGACCTAAAGTATATTCGGTGTCGAGGTCCTTCTCGGTGAATTGGTAGTGTTCCAGGCGGAGTTCTTTGGGGTTCGAGTATCCAAATTCTTGAGCCTCGCGACGGATGCCCAACGGGTCGATGTTGGCCTTATGATGACCTCGAGCTTGGTAGGCACGGACAAGCAGCTGAACTTTCAAGTGATTTGTGATATCAGAGCCTTGTCCAGACATACCCAGGCCAGTGAAGCTTGCGACGCCTCCTGTTGCTGTTGGAACCAAATTGGGTGGAGGTGTGAAAGCCTGTGACATTGGCATATCGCCGCTCTCCATGTTCTTGAAATAGACCTGCCATGATACGTGCACGCTTGACGGATCCTCCTTCCATTGCATGTACATCTCATCGATGTAGTTTGCGGTATTTCCCGACAGGAAGTTGTCGTTGGCTTCGGGAGCTTGTGACGTCGCAGAGGACCATCTCTTCTGAGAGATGACGGATAGAGGTCGCCTCGAGGAGAGGACGTGTTTCGAGGAGGTATTTGAGGTAATTAAAGGAGTTCGTGATGTTGTAGAGAGAGCTCGCGCTGAGCTGCCAGCTTTGAGCAGCTGGCAGCTCTTTTGGCGCAAGGAAGATCGAAGCATTGCTCCCAACAATGCAGAGAAATAACAAGAACGTTCAACGTGCTCAGATCAAGACGAAGTCACCTAGAACGGTGAAATTGAGGTGAATGGAGGAAAAGAAAGGCGGAGTAAGTCTTGTATTTTGATGCGTAACAAGATCGAGCGGACAGAGTTGACGGCAAAATCTGGGCCGGCTTCCAAGCCCCTGCCACCCTTGCCATCGGGTATACCGCGAGGCGTTGATTGGCTGTGAAATGAATCAGTCACGGGATTGGACTAGTGGACGGGTGAAAACGTGTGAAGCTGTCATTATGTCAGCGAGCAATTAGGGGACGCCTTCTTGTAACATTTTCCAGGCCGGTTACTATATCAGAACGGTTACTTCGGTACGGTACGTGGGAAAATACTTCGTGCAACTACAAGGCGAACCACGCTTTCGAAAGTCAAAGCGGAAAGAGTCAACATCTGCCTAGAACCACGCTGCCTCTATCAAGCTCCAGGGAGAGCTGCTCACAAGCTCAGATGAATAATTCATTACACATACAAGCTTGAGAGATGGCGGTGTCAGTCAAGGGCGTTGCGGCTTACAAGAAGAAAGACGGGACGTTGATTATTTCGAAAGATCAGAAGTCGATCCTATGGCAGCCCCTTGGCTCAGAGAAGAGCGTGAGTATTGCTGTGGTCGATATCAGCAGTATGTTGCATCCTTACATTATACGTACTAGTCATTGACGTTGCTATAGACCTACAGCAAACCCCAGAATCCGCTGCAAAGGTGATGCTGAAGATCTTTGAAAAGTCACCTGATGCGCCAGAAGCTGTCACTCATCTCTTTCACTTCAACTCTCCTTCAAATCCTCGTGGAGAAGCAAATGCCATCAAAGATCTTTTGACGAACTTAATAGCCGCCATCAAATCTAATGATGCTAATGTCCCCAAGCCACATGGTGCTCCAGTATCAGCAGCAATGGCAATAGCCAGTGCTGTCACTTCGAAGCCAGGTTCTGGGTCAGCAGCGTGGTACGACGATGCTCAGCTGAAGCTGGATATAGAGCTACAGCAGTCACTCATGAAGAAGGATCCTTCATTGCATCGGACGTATATGGAGTCTAGAAGAACGAAACCAGACACCATTTCAGACTCACAATTCAATTCTCAATTCTGGTCAACACGAACCAACCTGCTGCGTGCTCATGCTGTCGAGTCAAATCAGAAGCGAGGTTCCTACAATGTTCTTTCGGCGGTTAAACCTCGTCAGGTTGATGGAGAGTTGAAGTTGAACATCAGCGCAGAGCAAGTACAATTGATCTTCAGTCAGCATCCACTGGTCAAGCGAGTGTATGATGAGAATGTCCCAAAACTCAACGAGTCCGAATTTTGGTCTCGATTCTTTCTAAGCCGGTTGTTCAAGAAGCTCAAAGGAGAACGAATTACAGAACAAGACACCACCGATCCAACCTTTGACAGATATCTGGATAAAACGGATGACAATGGCTTGAATAACAGACTCCTCGCGACACATATCCCACACATCATCGATCTTGAGGGGAATGAAGAGAATCAGGGAGGAGCAAAGAGTGGTAATCGCAAGGACTTTACTATGCGGCCAGGCTCCACAACCAAAGTGCCTATAATCCGAACACTAAATAGCTTGAGTGAGAAGATCATGGCTCACGTGGCCCCTTCTGATGTCGACCCAGCAGATCCAATTGGAATGGATGAGGCAACCTTCAATCAGCTTGCGCTTCGAGATCTGCAAGGAGATCCAAAAGAAAACCGGATCATGCTCAACATCAAGGAGCAAAGCAGATTCTTCTCGAATGAAAAGTCGGCTATATCTGCCGAGGCAGCACAGTATGCCAAGCAGGTGCCTTCAGAGGTACTATTTGGCCTGCAAACAGACATTGATCCAAACATGATGGACACAGATAGTGCTGGAGGTTTAGATCTACGCGCTGCTATTGGCGTTGTGGAAGACAGCGATAGTGAAGATGAAGAAGAGAAAGCTAATCACGTCGGAAGCAAGGCCAGTATTGCCGATGCTCAGAAGCAAATACTGGAAGGCATTGCAGCGCGGCGTTTAGAGTTGGATGGTTCAAGCGCTCAATCGTCACTGTCAGGACTGTCTCAAAAGCTGTTCGACCGACTCACATTGACACAAGCAACTACAACGGAATTCATGCATCACTTCTGGCTTGTATTCCTCTCTGGTGATCCAGATCGAGCTGGAGAGCTTGCGAAAATGGTAGAGACGTTGGACAGAGCTCTGGATAGAATCAACGCGGTGGCGGCAGATGCAGAGAAGGAAAGAGAAGATGTCATAAGGAATAAGAAACAGCATATTCGAGATGTTTATGCATCATCAGGGAAGAAGACACAATGGAATCCTAATTCTGTTGCTGGTGGAGAGAAGGTGGTGAGAGAAATGATGGAGCCAACCATTAAAGCTCTTTCAAAAGCAACACGGGAGTACAAAAAGGCACTAGCTGCTGAAGGCGTCTCTTAAACTTTAGGAAGGCATGTTTGTATCATAGCGACGGCGTTCTGGAAACGGAAAGCGCGAGGCAGGAAAGACTACATCATCTCAAGCATCGAATCATCATGGCAAGGCGCCTTCTTTCCTTCCACCATTCCTCGCTTTACTTGAATCTGCCACCATCATGTCTTGTGCATCCGCTTTCCACTCCATCGCAAGCATTCTTTGAATTTGCAGATTTTGATTTAAAATGGCAGAAAATACAGCAATTCTTCCCAATAACCTTGAAGCGTCTCCTAACAGAGAGCCATTGCTACCCAGAACCAGCTCGCCGCTCTCGGTGAAGCGTGTACGTCGGAAGAGTTCTTTCATTCGTCAACACGATTCCTCTGAAGAGTACCCAAGCCCTCACGATTCTATCTACGAAGCAGTCTATTTCTCGAATAGCAACAGCGATTCTAGTGGCAACCGCATTGAACTTGTCGATATACCTTCCCGCAAAGCTGGTGCAGATGCCGGCAAAACGTTGCAGAACGATGAGAATAAAAGAACCTCCAACTCGAATATACAAGACTTCCCATCCATTGGCGAAACCGAAATCAGATATGGATGGGGTACACCTCTCGAGACTATCACAGAGCAAAAGAGCTATACCACAATTCGGACTGCTGGTCGACCAAAGTCTGCGGATGATATTCCTACCGTTCCATTTCTAGGACATCGAGACAGCTTCATTCTCGCCAAGAGTCCACGTCGAAAAGCTTCTTTCAGTCTTGATGATCTCTCCCTCATCCAGCAGTCTTACCATGAGGCATGCACTACAATTGAGAGAGAAGCATTCAAGCTACCTATTGATGAGATATATGCCAAGCCAAAAACACCTCTCAAGTCACCGCCTTTGAGACCACCTACGCCAGAGGGAATGCCATCATGGACCGCTGCTCAGAATAGGCCATTTTGCCCAGTACGTCAAAAGCCGAGACAAAACGCCTTTCAGAGATTCTTCGGGCTTCCAGCCTCGGGCATTACTCTTTCCTCTCGTATTCCACAAGATATTCGAGATCGAGCAGAGGGTCGAGTCGCATCAGCTCCAGTCAGAGGTCGAATGGCACCAAGATTCAGACCCCCAAGAAGCTCCTACGGTCCCATAGATCAACACCCTTTCGCGAATGCACCTATGGCACAAATCAAACCTGTGCATGAGGCAGAGGCCCCTCAAGCTAGTGGGTCTGGTACGACTCCGTCTTTGATTCGGACCACGAAAAGCAAGAAGCTACAGCGAGTGAGATTTACCCCATCAGCCACAGCTAGAGACTCCGAGATGATGTCTTTACAGCTTGCTATGGAGTCGACATCTACGTTAGCTGTACATCCACTTGCGGCTGTTCCGAATGGAGTCGAGCCTTCTACTGGCCGATGCCAACATTATCGTGAGCGTCGCAAGATCCGCAAAGCTACACCTACCCGTGTTGAGCCTGAGAATCCATCTCATGCTGCCGAACAGGTTGAAAACTTGACAGCCGGTCCCGGTAGTGTATCACTAACCCCGGCGTCATTTCTCGCACCACCAAGTCGATACCCAACATTCATTGAATACATTCCTCCAGGAGCAACAAGTACGACGAGCCTCGTTACGAATGAGCCCAGCTCTAGAAGTCGTGCAACTTCCTTCTCATCGACAGCGCATCTCATGTCGGGTGCTTTAAGATCTCCATCGGGCTCACCTGTACCACCGTCCATGACTAGCCAGACACCCAAGTCGAAAGAGCCATTCTGTTGGAGATGTACTGCAAAGAAGGCCGGTGAGAAAGTTGATGAGTGGTGGAAATCGAGTGTTAGCTGCTTTTGCATTGTGTGCTGTGGTTTTGATATGGATGATACGGATGATCAACATCAAGCTAGTGGTGGTTATAGGAATACAGGGTATAGAAATAGCATGAGAGGTGTGTCGAGCGAGGAGTGCTTGGGACCGAGACGTGTTACTTTGGATTCCTCACCTGGTGTGCTTCTGTGATGGAAAGAATATCAAGTAAGGAAACGAGAGCAAGAAAGTATATTTATTGTTTGAACCACTAATTGGAGTACTGGGTTGGGAATTGGTATGCAAGAGACCGGTTCTTAGAGACATTGAATAGAATGGCGTTCATGGTCTTGCTTCATCAATGCTTTCCTGGAGTTGAAATGATATTGCTTTAGGCTAGGTTGGTGACCCCCACCTCTAACAAATATTGTTGCTTTTCTCAAAATCCTTGGTCATGGGTAATGTACTGCTGTAAGCAACGCAGGACTCATTAATATCTTGGACATGTGTGTAATGCGAGTTTTGGAGTTCTTAAAATGCAAGAGGATCCATGTGGCCCTCAGCTGACAGGTAGGAAAAGACTCCGAAAAGTAAGGTAGTAGCACCCAAATATAGAATAGACCCATAATGAAAATATCCAACGATTCCAACAGACAGCCAACGTCCTCACCACCTCCTCACATATACCTCCTCGGGCACCCCAACCGCCTCAACACCTACAGCTCCAGCCTCCCTTCTTCTTCTCTCCAAATCACGAGCTCGTTCCTCATCCTCAGCCACTTTCCGCCTAGCACGTTGGTTCTCTTCGTCGACTCTTCTTCTTTGTCTTTCTTGTTTTCGATCGTGCCACCATTGCTTCAAGGCTGGTCCTTTCTTGTATAACAAGAATCCGATTCCGCCAAAGAGGATGAGACCGCCAATAATTCCCCATACGATCTCATCTACGAGAGGGTCGATGAATGCGAAAAAAATGGTGCCGATACATGCTGCTACGAATATTCCGCCGATGATATAATGGTTTCGGGTGGACATGGTGTTTGAGGCGTGGTGGTGAGAGGTGAGGCTGTGAGGCCTTGTTTTGAATAATGACAATTAAGGCTGATGGGAGGGTATATAATGATATCAGAGTCTGATGATGATACCGACGGTTTGTAATTTCGGCTTGCAGTTCTGGAAGGCGCGAGGTGATGAGTTGAGGAGATGACTTTGTGGTTGAGGTTGGACCTCAGGGTAGTCGGGCGTCAACAGCATATCCATGGCGCCACGTTAGGTGGTTGGAAGGACGCATCGCTCAGCCTCACTCTTTCGAACATTTTCCCCCTTATATTTCAAGGAAGATCATCAGAGGTTTGAGATGAGACGGTTTTAAAGACATAGCGACAACAGAGAGCTTGAACAAGACTGAACGAGGACAATTTGACTTGGTTCTGGTTCTGCTTCAACTTTTGTTAAGTAACCTCGACAGAATAATTCGAAACTTATGATGAAAACGCCCAAAATGGTACTTCTTTCTTGTACTAGAAAAGATAAAATAATATCAACATTGAAATTGAAGCAATAAAGTATCAAGAGAATGTTGACTTAGAACTGAAACATCGCAAAATCTCAACATACACACTTCCCCGCTACAGCATTAATGTCTTGAACTAATGTGGATGGCCCAACTTAGAAAACAATTTCCTTTCTGAAATAAACGGAGCTGGATGGGAGCACCTAGGTAGATACCTACCTTAAGGTAAGTGGAGGTACCCGTGGACCTCAGGATGGAAACTAACACGTGACAAGCGCCATCATGAGACGACACAAAAGCAGGAGATAGGTGAAAGCTTGACATTATATTGAGATTCAATGAAGACCGTCATTGACTTCAGAAGTCGTACTTTAACAGGTTGACAATCTCACCATGGTGGTATGGTGATGAAGAAACAGATTGTTTGGACTGATTACGCACAATCCCTGCTTGTGCTGCTTAGGGGTTCTCTAGGCTCCGGGCTGCCGAAATAATTTGAGCATCTCTCAGCGATAAGGACAAGCAACCTCATACACCATCCAACTGTCACCACCCTCCTTTGAATACTCTTCACGATAAGCTGATTTCGAACATAAATGCCCTTCTTCTCCGCTCCCTGAATACTCAAAACCTCGCTTCAGCATCACAACTCGTCCTCAAACAAAAGCAAATCAGAATCTCGAAATAGCACCTGTCAGCACAAACAAGACACGCGACAACCCCACGAGGATATTTGGAAGAGCAAGACAACTACATCATGTCAAGTGTACGAACTCGAAGGCAAGCAGCGGCCATCTCTTCGCCTGCCACTCCGTCACCAGCTCCACGAGGGGAGCAAGTAGTCATGAATGGGAACGGGAATGCACATGGAGCTGCCAAGGATGCTTATCCCAAGGAGAACATCTTCATGTTCTGGCCGAACATCATTGGTATGTCCTGAAGCTGCTGGATATCTGCGGAGCATGCTAACCTGCTCCAGGATATGTTCGAATCGTCCTCGCATTCGCATCCCTATATTACATGCCACTTCATCCTCGAACCTGCTCCATACTGTACAGTGTCTCCTGCTTGCTCGACGCCCTAGATGGGTACGCCGCGCGATACTTTGAACAATCTACACGGTTCGGAGCTGTCCTAGACATGGTAACTGATCGATGCACAACCGCATGTCTGCTGGTATTCTTAGGCTCAGCCTTCCCCCGTTGGGCAATCATCTTCCAAGGCCTGATCTCCTTGGATCTGGCCAGCCATTATGTCCACATGTATGCGACTCTTGCGATGGGAGGATCAAACCAGAGCCATAAAGCTGTTGAGCAGAGCAGGAGCTATATCCTAAACCTGTACTATACGAACAAGGTATGTTTACCCCTGTTACACTCATCATGGATACTGACTTTGAGTTCAGACTGTCCTTTTCCTCTTTTGCGCCTTGAACGAAATCTTCTTCATCGCCCTATACCTCCTATCTTTCTCTTCGCCCTTCCTCTCACCCACCCTCCTACAAGCCACGAACAATGGAACTACAGGCGCATCTCTACAACCCGGCAGTCCTGCTCATCCTGGAGCATCCCTTTTCCTGAACCCACACAGTGCTGCTGCATTGGAATTGGCACGAGCGAATAAGATGGACTCTTTCATCCCTTGGGTCATTGCTGGTATCAGCTTCCCAATAATGTTCATGAAGCAATTTATCAACGTGGTGCAATTGGTCAAAGCTAGCAAATGGTTAGCGGAGGGAGATATTGCAGCCAGGAGAGCAGCTGGACTGCCAAGAAAGAATAAGACGAAGTGAGCTGGCGGGATCGAGACTTTGACACCATTTTTCTCTTTACGGACTTTCTTCTCCAGGACACGGGTTTATGGGTTGCATTCCTGGTGCATTGCGGAGCGGCTGTTCCGTTGATAATGCCAATCGATACCTTCGTTTCTTGTACTTTTGTTTGGTCTTGTTGGGCTATGCATGCTTGGACTTGTGGCATCGTTCTTCGTTGCCTCTTCTTGCGCATCTTAGCTTCTCGCTATTAGTCATGGGAACATAGAGGATTGGCGTTGATGGGAGGGGAATTTCTGGTCATGACGTGGAGCTCTCTGAGGCTTTGCGGATACATAATAGATAATAATGAGGATGGATGTGTTCTATCACCTGTGCAGTTCTGGCTCTTGGCTATTGTCGAATGTGTTGAAAAGGATGTCGTAATATATACGTGATGTGTGACGGTAATGATGGTTGATATCACAGCCAATTGGGATAACAATGTCTTTTGCGTCATGTTTTGAGAGCATGGATAGGTGACTCTAAGCAGAACCGTTGTCGTGTTCGGCTCCGACTCGAGGCAAAGATGGTACTGTAACACCTTGTGAACCAGCCCCGAGGGTTGTCTTGGGCCTCGGAAATCGAAACATGACCTCGAGATTGACTTGAGGCTTCTCTTCCTCTGAATAGTTACGTTCAAACTTGAGAGTCGAGATTGAGGGGGGGAGCGTGTGCGCATACGTCTCCTTTTATCTCCCGAGCTCAATGTCCGTAAAGTAGACGTCACATCGTGAGATGAAGCAATGCCAACAATGCCTAGATAAGAACCGATTCCATGGTTTCTCCCCAGTGGACTCTATTTTTACCTGTAGTGGGCCCATCCACTCAGAATGTGATTGCATTACAACGCAGTCCACGATGAGCTCAGTGCCACATGATGCTGGCGTGCAACTTACTGTGATTACCTAGGTGCCGTCTAATAAAAACAAATCGCTCTTCGCTCACTCGCTGCCGGCCAACCTTCTTCAACCATCCTCCCCGCCAACACGACACGAGGCACAGCACGAAACCTTACATTTTCACCAAGACCTTCTCAACCCCTCGTGATAATAAATTTCTGACCCCCGCAGCCTGACACACCACGAGCGGTGGTTGAGAATTGACATGTGGTGGTTTGCCTGCAACTGCATTGCGCTACCGTTGACAGTCTTCCGATAGGCCGCCGCAGTCGTTAAAACCATAGATTGGGGCTTCACCTTCCAGGCCTTGCATACCTTGCAGCGAGAACGCACGAGCGGGACCTCAGCTCACATACGGTTCTCACCGTACTTTGATCACAAGCTCTTGCCATTGCCCAGGGGATGCGTCGGATTATTCACAGGAATTGGAACTCAGAGAAGACCAGTTTCTCGTTCACCAATTCACCAGCGACACGATGACGGAAACTTCACCCCCGCCATCCTCGAGACGCTTCTCACCGACCCCCGTCGAGACCACGACAAAGAAAGTTCGGAGATTCGCGGTCGAGCCGGTGGAAACGACGACTCGAAGCAACAAGAAGGATGAGGGCCAGGTCGAGGATTCTGTGGTGGAGAAGAGGGACTTTGCTACAAAGAGACGCTTCGTGCCGGAACCCGTCGAGACAACCTTCAAGTCCAATAGAGCTGCCAATCCGCTGCCTACTCCCGAACCTACACCCGTCTCAATTCCGCAAGATACACCTCCAGCAGAAACTCCAAAAGAAAGGAGAAAGTTCCTCCCAGAGCTAATTGAGACGACCAAGAGGTCCAAGAAAGCTGGTGACACGAGACCAGCAACCCTCCCAACTGATAAGGTGTGTAGCACAAACTTGCATCTCACCCAAGATACTAATGTCTGCAACAGACCGATCTCACCCCCGGAGTCCCAAACATCTACACACGAACAAAACGAAGGTCTCGCCCTCCGGCCACTCCTGTTCCGCCAGAGAATACTCCCAACTCGAGCTCTGCCCACCTCCCAACAATATTCCCATTGCCCCCACGGAGACAGCCCTCCATGAGACCACATCCGAACACAAGACGAAGCACAAGACAGAACTCTTTCCAGCCCGAGCTCGAAGCTATAGACTCGAACTCGGAGGAGGGTTCGGATGATGAAGATGGCACACCGTCCCTTACTGGGTCATATGGATCTTCAGAGGATTCTCAGATGAAATTACAATTGGCACGCACAAGAGAGAGCTGTGATGATCGGTTCTCAGGGTATCTACTGGCTCTTGCAGCAAAGGCAGCAGAGAAACAGCTACGGGAACAAGCTCTGGCTGCTTTCCCAAATGAGTCTATGCACCAGATCGTGGAGCACTTCTACGATAGAGAGATAGAGGGAGCTTCGGATGAGGAGTCTGTTGAAGGCGTGGGTCTCTTGCTTGAAGATCCGGAGCTCAAGCTCTCACGGCGCAAGTCTACAGAAGTCGGATGGGCAGCCAAGGAGATGCAGGAGCACCAAGAGAAGCTCAATCGAATGCGAGAAGACGAAACGAATAAGAAAGTGGCCGCCGAGGCTACACAACCATCATTCAAGGACCCTTTCTGGACCAACGGAATGACTGTCAAAGCAGCTCGAGGTCAGGATCCAGTAGACAAGCAGAAGGAAGCAGAGCTCGATCGTATGCGTTCCGCTGCATCACCTCCAATGCTTGGTGGAGACCTCAAGTTCCGGATGTGCCCGTCTCCCAAAGCCACAAAGTTTGAAACAGACCAGCGGATGGACGTCCAGCCCAATCGCAGCGAGTCGGGTGGCGGACTCTGGGGCGGATACTGTATCTCCAACGAGCCAGATCAGTTTCTCAGTCCAACCCTCGTCAAAGGACCAGCGCTTATACAGACCCCGCAGGTGGGAACGGATTCCCCCTTGGACCCGTTTTCTTCCGCGTTCGCTAGCGAGATCCCGGGAACGGGAGCTAAGAGTCCGGGTAAGGCGAATGGGCATGGTTCAGAGGGTGGGGTAAGAATGCTTACTGGTCTGGACGAGAGATTGAAGGCCGAGGTTCAAAGGAGTAAGAAGGAAGAAGCTTTGTTGCAGGAGTTTGACGATACGTTTGTGACGCAGGTGTACAATTACCTGTCTCTGGGGTACCCCTCCCTTGCTCGCCAGTACGACGAGGAGCTTGCCAAGATCAGCAGGATTCCGGAATCAGAGTTGCGAGTTGATGATAGTAAGAAGAATGCGAAGGGTCACATTGGTCTTACGAATGGAGATGGCAAGGTCGAGAAAATTAAAGATGAAGAGCGTTGTGCTAGGTGGAAAGCGTTGAGGATTTATATCCTTGAGTGGGCTAGACAACATCCTTCTATGAGTAATGGTGCCATGGGACCCAGTGCTTGGGGTGTCAGAGCTAGGAGAGGTAGTTGGGCTATTTGAGCTTGGTTTGAAGGACAGAAAGGGAGGGCAAAGAGATAAATTGGCATTCGGCAAGGGAAAAGCAGAGGAAACAGCAAGCAAGGCGTTTGGAGTGGTATTTCATTTCCACTGAGGATGATCTTGAGGATGATGATTAGTCCCTTCTACTTGAAGTGGTCGGCGCCAGTATTATTACCCTATAGCTAGGGAACGACAGGAAGCGGGAGGAAGCGGGAGGAATCGAAAACTTCGATTCACGTTTTTATTGTACATGTATATTCTCCGTTTTTGCACTTTATTCTTGCATTGGGCTTTTGTTTTCTTTTCATTTGTTTAGCGGTGGATAGATGGGTCTCCGATGGCAAAAGATATTAAAGATGGGAAAGGAAGCGAAGCCTGGAGGTCACGACGTTATGATGCATGGTCCCGGGTATTTGGTTGGTTGATTCGTTGGTTGGGCAGGTTGCATGTCACTCGGCTGTGGCTGAAGTACCTTTAGATTGGGGAACGGATGAGGAGTAAGGCTGAGATTGGGGGTTTTGGTAGGTTCGATGGAGATGGTGCAAGACCAGAGGGTGAAGGGAACGGGATTTGTGAATGAGAGAGAATGAGATGTTTTAAGAGTTCTATACCAGCTTGCTGGAATTGGTTTCCTGTGTCTTCATGTTCCGTGGTCCAATAGGGCTTTCTATCAGGCCTAGTCTGGTCAAGTGACCAATCACTGTGCCTACGGCAGACTCGCATGCGCTTAACGTTGGGCCAATGCAGGTGATACATCCTTTTCCCATGGGGTAGAGTAGCCTAGTAGGCATTCTGCGTATGTTGGGGTTGGGGCTCGTTATCCTCCGAATCCTGGGGATCTTTCGGCGATTCGGTGAGTTTGCGGGGTCGAGGCTGACGAAGACTTGGACGAAGGAGAGGCGAGGAAAAGAGGGGTTGAGATGGGATGAGTAAGCGTGTGTCGAGGGCTGGGCTGTGCTCGAGGATGTCTTGATGTGTGGTGTGTGACAAGAGAGTTTGCTTTGATATCTGCAGTTCTTTCGATGCTTTGGATTTGAGTTTAGGCCTCTGAAGTAGAGTCCTTAGTCCTGATGTCGAAGTCTGTGTCTAGAGTTGGGGTAGGTTCTGATGTGGGTTTCCCGCATGTGAACGTTTTTTCGGTGCTTGGATTGGAGGCTGGTGTTGGATGAAATTGTTATGATGTTTGTTGTGATGTTTGGCAACATACTTGCGGGATCTTGTGTGCGTGTTATTTTGTTACACTCCAAGTGAACTGCAACCCCTTCTTCGATGCATTTGTTTTTTTGTTTGTGTGTGGCAGAAGGATATCTCGAGTGGTGAACTGTTGATGTCGAATCATCGATGTCTTCGATGGGAGTCACTGGCGGGATCTGGTAATCAATGGCCGGCGTCTAGAGGTCAATCAATAAAGGGATCTGGGAGTAAAAGACGAGGATTTTAACTTTGAAAGAGATGAAAGATCAGGACGTTCTCAAACCTTTATCTGATCAGAGGAAACAGCTCGTCGGCTCTACAGACATGTAGAATTGGATGAGTTTGGCAAAGATCAACGGAACGTGGTCGACTTTGTGACAGGTCTGCGGTGGTTCGAGTAAGGGTTTTAGCCGTTGTGCCAGACACAGCCCTATGGGGCTTGCTTTCTGACTTGTTCTGTCTCCGGTTGTTCAGTCTGCTTCCAGACCTTCGAAAGAGCTTCGAGTTCTGTTCCGTTGTTTTCCGTTCGCTCGTTGTTCTGGCCTTTCGTTTATGGTAGTAGTACTCTTGATCTTCGTCGAGGTCTGGATGGTCATTAAGCTGAAAGATGGACTTAGGATCTTCAGATTTACCGTACCTCTTTGCCTCTAAGAACAACATCAGAACATTAGTATTTCATCGCGAAAAGGATTTAGCCCATTGGGTCCAATGTACCATCTCAAAACCATCCAGACATCCGGAGGACGAAATTTGCTTGCAACGAAGATCACGGCACGGCATGAGGATATCGAGGAAACTGAAGTAAGCTTGAGTCAATTTACTGTTCTGCTAAAACTCATTGCTGTACGCATCATAAAGCCAAGATTCATGGCTTGGGAGGCTGTATACTGAAAGTGCTTCATTTGCCTCTGCCAAGCACGGCAACTGACTGGCCACCGCCTAGAAACTTGGAAAGACGCAACAAGTATCTTCCGGATCGTTAAACATCAAACTCCACTCCTCACCAACAGCCATCTCCGGTATCCGACCCCTTCCTTAGACAGTGTGCCAAGCACGTGACGAGTTTGGCCCAGAATATGTTCCTCCTCACCAGCGAATCAGGGCCATGCTTCGACATCAATGTGACCTCACGGCTCTCTTGCGAGCCGTTCATGGACCCATCAGTAACACCTTGGTCAATGCGAACTAAAACATCTGCTCACGAACACCTCGGCGCGGTCAGAAACTAGCCTTGCCAACTCCAGCCTTGTTCGGCATTCCAGCTCTCCGCTTTATCTTTGACAGCTCCGCACGAACGGTTACCAGATTTCGACATCGCCATCGGGCCAAAAGGTGCCCATTTAACAAGGCTTGACCAATGGAAAAAGAGAACAATTGCGAACGTGCGGCTATTTTCAAACGCCGATCAGATTCGCTTAAGCGACTGCCCCTGATTCTAGGTAAAGCTTCACAAAACAAGCGAGGAAAGCTTGATGCGCATTGCGATGCCAGCTCTCAACGTGGCTAAAGCCGTCGAGGCGGTATGGCGAATCGTCCGAGCGAGATCGATAAATTTCATCTGATAATGGTGGCCGGGCTGTTCCGGCACTAGAGGGGCGTTTGAAATTAGTCGGATACTCGTCTCATGGGAATCGAAGGTGACACCGGATGAATGCATGGATGTCTTTAGACTTAATTTTTGAGTTGGCGTGGGGATGAGTTGGGATGGCAGGTGCTCGGAGGTGTTCTTATCCAACCTGACAAGGGGTCAATTAAGGTTAGAGAATTGATCAGATATGGATGAGTATCGATCCGGTTCCGGTTGCCAAGACTGAACGAATGAGGACGAGTATAAGGTCTGATTGTTCCGCTGGGTAGAAGTCTTTTTTCCTCTCCTCATCCACAGTCATTCTCTAAACAGATCATCTTCATTCACTTCAAACATTTCTTCAGCTGGTCTGTTGCTTTTACATTCTCTACATTAATATTTTAATATCCATACACTGCTTTCAGCAACCAATCACTCAAACCATCAACATGCGTTTCTCAACATCAATCATCTCGGCCGTTGTCGTCGCCCTTGCTCTTGCCGCTCCTTTGTAAGCCTCCTCTCACATTTCTCCTCTCCTCATCTAACAAACCACCAGGGACACAAAGAGACAAATCCCAGGTCTCGACCTTGGCGGCAACAGCCTCGACTCCGTCTTCGCTTCTAACTCGCTCGGAGTCAACGACATCTCCATCATCCTTAATAGCTTCAACCTTAATGGTTTCAACTCTCAATTTGGAACCAGCTTCAACAACAACAACATCCAGCAACTCCTCATTGCCCTCCAGGCCAACCAGTTCGGAAACTCCAACTTCCTCAACATCAACGATATCAACGTCTTCAACTTGGACAGCTTCGCTTCCAGCTTCAACACGGCCTTTGCAGGGAGCTGGAGCGTCTCTGAGATTGAGCTGCTGCTTCTTCAGCTTGGGTTGGTCAATGTCAACCAATTGAGCGGTAACCAGTTCTTTGGCGGTTTCAACCAGAACCAGAACAATGTCATCATTGTTTAGATCGGGCTAGATTGAGCTAGATGTTGGGGGATTTGTGTATAGAAGGGAAGGGGTGGGTGATGGTGGAAAGTGGTGGATAGATGTGGGGGATTAGTACAGGGTTGAACATACTGGGGAATCGGAGATGAGAAGATAGAAAGGCTGAAGTCGCTGCTTGTCTACAGACAACATCAATAATGAAGATCTACGTCCGATAATGTCTGAATATTTTTTCTGCTTCCATTTCTCGACTTGTCGCATGACTTTTCCAGTAAGCATGATTTGCATGAGGTATCGGTGGGTTTGAAACTAGTTCTTCATGCTGATTGTTTGGGGGGAAAGCATTAGGCATTAATACAGTCACCGCCGCAAATCCGCAACAGTTTCGTTGATCCCATCAGAATAATCAGCTGGTTTGTGGCACCATTTTTGATCATCTGCTACGCTCAATTGACCAAGGACAGTGCCTGGACAAATACTGACCACTTCTCACACTTGATAGGTACTAAGCATAATCACAAGTCTCGCCCCATCAGTAACAAGAACAGTTCTGTTGGAAAACCCTCGCCCCTTTGAAGTCAAAGAAGGAAGAGAAAATAAATTTCATGGCCGAAGCCCACTCATTGGGCAAAACCGAAAATCTTCTCGGTACTCTCCTTTCTCAAATTTCCAAGAGAACGATTCAGAACACTTTGGATAACGTGCGAATTCAGAGTAATAACTTTTAGATTTTTCTACCCTGTATCGGCAACCTATGTTTTGTCCCACTTCCCAGTGGCGACTATGAGTAGTTTTTGTATCCACAACCAGACCAGACCTGTAATAAGCTTCACCTCCTGGCGACAGCTGAAGCACTTTTCAAAGTGCAAAAGTAATCTCAACTCGAGCAGAGCTCAATCCGAGGACTCTCCTTCAGACGACCTCAGAAAACGAAAAAGGAGACTCATACTCATACAATGATGAACAACATGCAAATATTCCCCCTTCACTTCTTCTCGAATTGACGAATCCGGGCGAGAATGGCCTCCTGCTCAGACTTTCGTCGAATATGAGCAAATCCGGCATTCTGTCCTCGTCCAACACCAATGACATGATCCATACGCTGAGGAGGAACGTTAACGCTCAGTCCACCCCGACCAGCTCGTCCTGTGCCTCTCGGTGTATCACCTCCACGTCCTCCTCCACCACCCATACCACCACCTCTGCCTCCACCCATCATAGCAGCAGCCATAGCAGCCATCTGGGGGTTGCTCTGCAAAGCGGCAGCCATACGAGGGTCGTTCTTTAGCGCATCCTGGAGCGAAGGTAGTCCAAGTACCTTAGCACCTCCCAACTTCTTCGATTGAGCCATCATTCCCGGCGTCCATCCCTTCTCCACCTTTCCTTTCTTATTCTTGCCCTCATCCGCGGCCGGCTCGGCATCCTCTTTCTCCTCCCATCTCAACACCACACGACACTTCCCCTTGCTCATAGCCTTACGGACACGTCTCCATCGACTCTCATCCTCGTAAATCGCCTGGAAAAAATCCTTCCACCAGACCCCATGATAGGGAGTCGGAAGTTCGCTCTCTCTGATACGACAAGCTTCGTCTTCTTTCTTCTCTGTTTCAGCACTGCAATCATCGAGCGTGGGATACATATTCTCAATGAACATGTCATGATCGTAGTCATATTCAAACTTATCCTTCGTGTCGCATCTATCCTTGTGGCTGTCATAGGCGGGGAGGTTCTCGACGGATAAGAAAGCACCGTTCTTCTTGACATCAGGGATTTCAGGGTTCAAAGCGAGGAATATGTCCGCGTCAGAGTTGGAAAATTCGAAGATGGGGACACCTTGTTGACTGAAATCGTAGTCTTTTCGCTTACGGTGGATTCTGCCATTGCTGGTGTTGATGTGCGCGCTTGATCGCTTGGCGGGAGGACGATCTGGTCCATCATCAGGAGATGAGGTGGATGTGTCAGCTTGCTCGGGGTAGAAACCGACATTTGAGGCGGGACAGGCGAATACGACCCAGGCATCTGGGATTGGGTTCTTGAAGTTTGGTGGAGGCTTAAGTGTCTTATCGGGTACTGCTGGCTTTGGCTGGCCGAACATGCCGGGAGTCTCGCCATAAGTTGGAATCAGAGAGACAATTGGACGAAAGATGAAGATCCAAATCCAGTCTGTCATCACTATCTTTTCGGTTTGATATCCTGTGGTGGGATCAATGACTGGTGTTGGTCTGTTTTATTGTTAGCTGCGTTGCACAATTGGAGCAGGATGGGGACTAACAGAGAGACTTCGTAATAAACAACTTTGCAACCCGCGCCTTCGTCGCTGTAGTGGCTAATAAGCACGTTGCTGAATTTACCTGTCTTCATCTCTGGGGTACAGTCATGGAAAGAGATACTCTTGCAGGTTCTCTTTCTCAAGGTTCTATTCTGCTTGCCCACTCTGATTAGATACTCTCGCAAGCCCTTTCCAGTGTCCGGATCGATTGTCATGAAAGCCGGAGTGGTAGGAGTAGTTAACATAGTGGCTGGAGCGGGAAAGCCATCTTCAACTGTGTCATTAATGTTGGCAGTGTCCCTAGTATCGTTGACAGCAAATGTACTAGCACCCTCAACTCTGATGCCAAGGTCGATTGCGCTATCCTTGCGGGGAGGAGGGTGAATGGTGTAGTCCGAGTTCATGTGAAGAGTGGAACTCCATCCCGGACCGATGGGGTTGAGACTCGGACCTGCTGTACTGGGAGTTGCGACATATGGACTTCTGGGAGTGGGAGTGGGGTTCGGGTTTGGGCCCATTGCGAAACCTGACTCGGGATTGTTCAAGACGGACTGAAGTTGAGGACTGATGCTGGACTGTTCAATCTTTGGTAGACCTGCAATGTATGTAAACCTTTCATCCCGATTTGAGCGCGAATGGTCTCGAAGGGGCAATTGAGGCGAGGAGAATGGAAGACGAAAGGCAACAGAAAAAGTACATAATCCAAGAACCAACCGAATGAGATGAAAAGCAGGTCCATAAAGGTTTGCGTTCCAAAGCCAAGAAGTGTAAAGTATTCGGGCAAGAAAAGATGGAGACTTACCAAAAGGCATCGTATTGACTTCACTCATCACAGCCTGCAATCTCCTGCTCGCCAATTGCACATATGGCATTCTTGCTTCGATATGCGCATGCAATTCATCTTGTGCGTTCCGAAGACTAGGATACATCCTGTCAGTGATGTCCCAATTCGCGTAGAGATCCAAGAATGTATCAATGGATTTTTGAAAAAGAGGGAAAGATATGGTGCAAAGCTTACGTCATATCTTCCTCGCGCTCCTTAGTCAGGAGTGGAAGATCTTTCCTATCATTCTCCGAATCTAATAATCTCATCAGCTTCACTAAGTTCCCATGGCGCAGAGTGACATACCAAGATTTCTCAATTCTTCGGAATGGTTCTGGAATCTGAAAGGGATCTGCATCGGAGCCTTTGGTCCAGGTCTGAACGCCATTTGTTGTTTGTCTTCCATTCCAACCTTCTTCGGATCGAAACAGTCTCCTCCTACTCGCGACCCGTTTCTGCGGTGCGATCTGGCGGGAAGAGTGGTGGCGGGGAGGATGATGGGGTGGAGGGGTCGAATTGGTTGAGAAGAAAGGGCGGTATGGTAGGTACCCTCACTTTCAGGTTTTGAAAATACCGGAGGCATTTTGGTGGATGTGGAGAGTGAATTGTTGGTTGTAGGTGGCGCGTTATCTCGCTAGAAAGTTGGGAGCAATTAGTGAATGTTATTGAAGTGAGAGCGCGTGGTAGGTAGTGAAGTGTGGTAGAGAGGAGAGTAGTCCAAAGAAGTTGACGCGCTCTCATTGGGAAAGAGGGGATGGAGAAGATCGAGCTCTCGAGATGATATTGACAGGAGAAGGGACGCTCAATCTTGTAGAAAGGCTTCTGAATTGGACGCGCGCTCTGTAGACTTGGAATTGCACTTACAGTACTCGAAGATTCGAGCGCAGTTCTTGGCCGAGCAAAGCTCGCGCAAGCAGTCGCTGTTGTTGTTCGTATCGAGAATCAAGAGGGTTGTTGACACAAAGTGTCAGAAGAGAGTTGTGATGGTGTAGAGGAGAAAACTTCAGTCCAGAAAACCTTCCACTAAGACTTCAGTGTGGAGTGTGGGGTGTGGGGGACGGGGGTAGATATATCGAGCTAACCTTTTTCATGTGTGTGTTTTGTTTACATCCTTTCGTCATGACGATTATCATGCGGCTTGAGTTGTACGGCTCGTACATCTGTTTTGCGGCTGCGAAGACAGACGGGGCTCCGCTGTGGCTCGAGACACCGGCGGAGGAGAGTAGCCTCGACGTTGACATTCAGGGGCCGAAGCGAGCGGGGCACGTGATGTTTCTGGCTCTGGTGGTTCAGTACAAGACGATGCTGCACATCTTGATGAGGAAGATGTCGGAGACAGAGATGTTATACCAGCTTACAAAGGATGTTGACTCGTTGATCTTGATATTTGGCCATTCTACATTCCATAATCAAGAAGCTAGTCTTGGCTTTTGGTATTCGCCTTTTGTAAGAGTCTATACTGTACAATCATAGCTGAAGATAACGTAACTCCTGAAGGATGCTCATGCTATGAAAAGTGACTATCTGGCATCCGAATAATAGAGGCAGGTCTTGATACTTTGCTGTGGTACATGATGAATTTGCATTGTCCTGGTTTTTCATGGGACAATCATGCACATTGAATATAGAACGTAAAGCAAGGGCCATTGGATGACAATCAGACCTGAAACAACCCAGTCTAAGTGTTCGAACATTAAGCATTGCCTTATAATAAGCTGTACTACACGCGGTACCGAAGTCAGGGTTCTCAGAGATGCAGTGGCATTGGCTTATGACTTGTGGCGTACAGGATTCTCATCTGCCAATACAGACATATCTATGCCAAACAAGAAGTCCCAGGATATGCTGGAGAATCACAGAGTGGTGGATTGAAAGGCAGCTCGAGTCATTGCTTTAGGTAGAAGGGGCAGTGTTGACGGATGAGAAGTGCAATGCGCAACTGACCTCTATTGTACTCATCAAAGTCGCGGATGATATGGCCTAACTCTTTCGCATGCTTCTACATATGCAGACAGACAGCAATCAAGTCTCTGGTGCTATACATTGACCGAGTCATTTGGCGAAGGGAAGACCAGATGAGATACAGTAGTAAATCAAGTCAAAGAGAACGAAAGAAAAGGAGGGGAAGCATGTTGCACAAGGAAAGTCTTATAATGTCATGACAAGAACGGCTTGTGACATTGCTTAGACCGCCAGAATTTCAAGTTCTAGGTTGACTTCTATCGTGGCTTAGCTAAGTCGTTCCAAAAGAAACCAGACGAGGATATGGGAGCTATACAGCTTCTTGTATGGATAGAAAACATTGGAGATACAGACAATGCTACATATTGTTTGCGTAATTCTGGTTGGAGCTTTAACTACTATCGAAGTAAGACCCAAGTCTGTAAACCTCGGGATTACTTTTGACTCTTACTGCTATACCTATGAGCAAGCTCCAGATAGAGGGCCTTATAAATTGAGAACTGGAGTTGACTCCGCAGAAAATACTGCTTTGCATATATCTACACAAGTGCTGACAGGAACAGCAAATGACAAAGTCAGTATTCTTAAAGACTATTAATCGACGTCTCTCAGCAAAGGAAGTAAAGCACAGCGAGATTGGCATCCGCAGCACTCAAAGTTATATTTATGGACCTGTTGCAACTACACAACAAGCAGCATTTGTTATACATGTCCTTGTAATTTGCCATCTCTTTACAGAAACGGGACGAATCATCACAATTAGCTGACTTTCCCGGACTTCTTCACGCTTATTAAAATGCTTATGACACCGAATCAAGAGGCGGCATTGCATAAAAGGCTAGCCCCTTTGCATTACAAGCATCTTCACTTACCAGATATCCTTACATGCCAGACTTCCTTACTTGCCAGACTTGCCTCACTTGCCAAGCATGCTCAACCTCACGACAAGCTCAGCTTCTAGACAAGCCCACCCTTAAACAAGCCCAATTTCAAGACAAGCTCAACTTCAAGACAAGCTCAACTTCAAGACAAGCCCAACTTCAAGACAAGCCCAACTTCAAGACAAGCTCAACTTCAACACATGCTAACTTGAAAACTCGCCACATCTCTTTATAGTCTGATACAGATATCCACAACTCTCTAATGATGTCTCAAAGCATCCTTTACAAAGCAAAATGTAACAAGAAGGTAATTGGTAAATTATCTTGATCCTGAAATATATGCAACACATTACATGCCATGGGTTTGTAATTTGCACTTGCCACAAAGGCTATAGATAGACAGACATTCATTGATTCATTCATATACTCTCATCCATACAATCCAAGTCGAGCCATTATCATTATTTTCCATGGACCTCTCCTCCCCTCCCCTCCTTCAGTATCTCTTTCACAAGATACCTCATGTTTTATACTCACAAAGAAACACACCACCATGCTTGAGAACATATCCATAAGAGAGAAAAAAACGCCCATAAACGCCGCGCTTCATCTATCATGCGCTCATGCAATGCGTATCTTTTCCAACCTCTCTCCCCTTTTCTTTACCTCACCTCAACTCAACTCAACTACAACCTTCACATGCAATATTTACAATTCCTCCCCCCTCCCCCCCCACCTCACCTATGGCACAGATCGCCCCCCATTCATCCACTCACAACCAATACATAAACCCCAACATGACAGTCAACAATCCCGCGCTCATCCCCGCAATCTCCTTCCCCCCATTCGCACCACTCTTCTTCCCCGTGGCACTCGCACTCGCCGCACTCCCGGTAGCAGTACTCGCCGCAGTCGCTGTTCCAGTCGCCAACGTCTGTCCTAGACTCGGTAACTTGACATTTCCATCTACCAACCACCCACCAGCCGTGGAGGAAGGACAAGCTGGAGGAGTTAGGGAAGGACTATACGCTGAGCTCGCTACACCGGTGGGTGTTAGGGTGGCCCATTGATTCTTCAGATTCGTGAAATCGGGAGAGACGGGGGTGGGAGTTCCGGATCGAGAGATGCCTCCTTGTACACCATCTGCTACGACTGTTGCTGATACGGTGGGACCGTAGGATATGAGGCCGTAGTCATTGGTTTCTTGGATCCATTCGTAGATAAGAGCTCCCGACCAAGCTCCATTCATCGAAGAACCGAAAATCGCGCTCTGATCTTGGAAATCGCGGGGTCGGACCGTGTTGCATCCTGTCTCGGAGAAGAAGATGGGGATGCTGTAGTCTTCTGCGTAGGTGTTGAGGGTGTTATAGCCGGATGTTTGGAGGTCGTTGTTTCCGCACCATTCGTAGGCGTTCAATCCGAACATGTCGATTGTTTCCGAGGTGTTGGTACCGCAAGCAAGGTAATTTTGGAGCATGGGTCGGAGTTCAGCAATATCAGCTGCGGAATATCCAACGGGAATCTCTCTATAACCCTTGCTGCTTCTATATGCCTTCAAATCACGCGCGGCAGCCTTGATATACGGAGCAGCCATAGACTGATTTGCTAATGCAATAACTTCATTGCCAACGAAGAAACCCAAGGTATTGGTGTAGCTGTGGAAAGCATCCATGACTCGAGCGTAGGCGTTGAATTGGGTTGTGTTCCAAGAGGTATTTGTAGGGTCGATGGCGGTAGTAAAGGTATCCAAATCGATCAGAGCATACACACCAGCATCTGCGAATGCGTCCATACAACCATCGTGGTCTGCCGTCGGGTCAACATGGTATACACGAATGGCGTTTGCGCCCAGTTCGGCCATGAGCGAGGCATCGCGTTTGCATTGATCGGTATCAATCAGAGGATCGGCTTCGGTCAATTGGTATGCGACACCTGTGTAATGGTTAGCACTGGTCATGCGACGAAGTATCAGGCTTTACCCTTCATGTAGTACTGTGTCCCATTGCTGTAGAAGAACTTGGACCCCGTTGCAGAGATTGTGGGTACGGCTGCATCAACGGCACTGATAACCAAGCTGGCCAGCACGCCTGCTGCTGCCAATGTATTTCCAAACATGTTGTAGCTGTCAAACGAAATGTGGGACGAGTCGAATAAATAGTTGTGACGCGTTGGGAAAAGATACAATGGTGGTCGAAGTCGAAGTCGAAAGTGGAGCTTGTTGTTTGGGATCAAGCTTTTCTGGAGGTAGCGACAGCTATCGATTGTCTATTCTGCAACGAATGTGACGTCCCCGCAATGGACCGTATTCAACTCAGCCTCCTATTCGAGTATCCGCGACAACTATCCAAAGTGCAGTAGCAAGAGATGGTGGAGAGGAGGAGAAGGAGCAGAAAGGAGGTTCTGCGAAATGACGAGATAACCAGCTTGGATCCCGGGCACAATGACTGGACGGGGAACTTTGGAGCAAGGATGCTGTTTACCCGGAGGATGCAAATCACAAATCACACACACCAGAGATGGGACTTCTTTTCCAGGATATAAGGTTAGTATCCTCAACTTTTCCTCCCCAGCTCCACACCAGAACAACAACCACGCAACCAAGTCTGCAGTTTACCATAGGCCGATCGGGCTGCTAAGCTTATCTTGCTGGCTTCCACACCTCCCTCGCGCGGTCGCTAACTCAAAATTTCCAAGGAAGCTGTTATCGTACCTCAGTTCTAGGCTGGATGCAGCCTGGTGTGTGTAGGGATACGCGGCCCGAGAGGCATGATTGGATCGCTGAAATGCAATTCAGGGGTGGCGTTGTCTAAGAACATTTTGTTGAAACAAGGCGCGGAAACTTTTTATTTAGGGTCCTCCAGCGGCGACTGGTGTCGTGGCGAGAAGTTCGAGAAGCATCAGGTGATTCGTTTTGATCTTTTTCTCAGGAAGGCCATGTGGAGTTGGAATACAATTTTTCAAGAAGACGAAGCAGTGGCAAGTGTCGCTGGCTCGTGAAGATGGTTCTGAGGAAGTGTTTGCCGTGCTGATAATCCTGGAGGAGAGACTGTTGCATTAGCTTGAAGCCTCATGGAGTGGTGAAGTCCGTGATCCGTGGACACTGCAGCCAAAGAGGACGAGACAAGAGGAGCCGCCTTGACCAGTGTTGAGGCTTCGTTCAAGACATGCATCAAGCTGTCTCAAATTTGAGGCCAGCGAGCAAGTGCAGTACCGTCACGAATGGACGGTGTCATGCACTTGATCGAGTCTAGGATGTAGGCAAAGCTGCATTTAGAGGCTACCGAGCCTGTTTCTTGGCCCAGGAGACCATATTCTGCCCATAGAGGATTGGAGAGCTTGTGGCTGCAGTACAAGCCAGGTTGTCCATTTTGTCCATCGGATATGTCACTTTGTTGAAAAGCTGGTTGCATCATCATATTTACAAGAATTGTTGTTGATCGGTCGTTACTAGACATGGCAACTCGTTTGTTTATCCCAACTAAGGATCAGCTCGAGTACTATGTAATTCGCTGAGAAAGTCTGATAACAAGTCATAAGGCTTTAGATGTTCTCAATACCGGGCTCGTACAAAGCTCAATACAAGATATGATGTTCAATAGATCACAATGGCAACCAAGGTATTCATTTCCTCAGCAATATCAGATAGAAGTCAATACATCTGAAGGACTTCTTTCGAAGATACCATCCCAAGGTTCCCCACTTCACCTGGCTACAATCAATACACCAGTAACCTCAAGGTTATTCCCGCTGGATATGGCATCAGCGCAATGATTCAGATGCGAGCAGTTGCCCCACGTTTTGGAGATATTTTCTCTTGAAGGGGGGAAAACGAGACATAAGTCTTGTTTTGCAGGACATGCATAATTCTAAGTCTTCATAATCGAAGTGAGTAAAGACTTTCAACTGAGTTACTACGCTTTCGACGAAGTTCTACCTATACCTAACTCGATCTTGAGAAATTATCCCCAGCCAACATAATGTACCTAGATCAGGACAACAGTGTTCCTGTTGCGATTACCAGACCGACGCATGAGTTCACAAGAATTGCTTATATCCTATGTCATTGCTTCATGTTTGAGTGTCTGAGAGGTGGAGTCGTCGTTACGGGGTGTCCAAGGATGGGCAAGTCGATTATAATACCAATGGGAAGAAATTATGAGAGTAATAGCATTTACACTTTTCAGGCATATCATATCTTCCGTCAAGCTCTCTTGTAGATACCCCTCATCTCTCTGACTGAGAAAGTATCTACCAAGAAACAACTTCAATTCAGCATGGAACGATCTAGCATCTCTCGAGGGGTCGGATTAAGAGTAACAAGGCAAGTAGGTCTTTCTAATGCTTCAAGAATATAATTCTCACCATATGCCTCCTTGTTTTTCAGTATAGCTCAAACATACAATTATACCATATCTGAATCACAACAAGAGTCTCTGATAAATAGGGTGAAGTGAAGTTCTCCTTCTCCAACTTAGTAATAACGAACAGACAAACAAACAAACAGCCCGAAGAATCAACAAATCAACAAATCCCAACCTCACTAATCCCCACAGCAAAACATCCTTCGTATCACCTTCCCACCCACGGGATGAATTGGCATACAGCGAGCTAAGGTAAGCTTAGCAAGGGAAGGCAAAGTAGGTACAAGATGATACAAGATGATACAAAGAGCGGGGTACGTTTTCTCGTGTTACCATCCCTTTTCCTTTTTCCTTTTTCCCATTTCCCATCCTTTTTTCCCTCTATTTTCCCACTCCCTCCCAAGACCCCCTTCTCTCACAGCCCTCCTAAAAAAAGAAGGGTAGAAATCCGGGGCGCGTGCCCTCCCTTGTCAATGATTCGAGAGGTAAATACCCTAGAAATATCACCATTGGAAAGGAACAACCAAGGTGCGAGAAAGTAGGCAGATTAGGAAATACCGAGTTCGTCTATCTGCAGATGTCGAGTAGATCAATTGAACAGGTAAGAAATGGCAGCACGAATCACAGATCACAAATCACGAGTAAAGATGCAAAGGATAGAGTACAGTAGAGAAGGAAGAAAGTCTATGATTCAATTCAATTCGGTATATCCACCCACTCTCTGGCCGTCCGTCTGATTGTTCGCCGTATCCCTATCCCTATCCCTAGCAATAACCACAAGCCTATTGTCTCGCATTCGCATCCGCATCTCCCATCTCCCAGCTCCCATTGCCACTCCACTCCACTCACACCTCTCAAACTGTTTGCTTGACACCTGATCTGAACACCTGAAGACATTCATTCATCGCGTCGCATAGAAACGAGAAGTCGATTAACCCTGATTAAGGAATGCAAGTATGCCGTGCATGTATGAGCGTAGTAGTCGATGGTAATAGTTGATTGAGTCGAATCGCTGTGCAGAACAAAAACGTGAAAAAGATAGAAAGCATGATAATCCAACCCAACTATCGTACCGGAAGAATAGGAAATGTAACCACGAAGAAAAGCAAAGAGTCGCAAAAGTTCCTTTTCTCTTCAACCCCGACCAAAATCCTCATCGCGATCGGTCGCTGAAAGAATAGAGTTGTGGGGTGGGGTATCGTTCGTCCTCATCTTCTATCACCACAACCATCCGTCAATCTCCTCGAGTAACATAACTCCTCTTCCAAATCTAAGAAGATGTCTTCTCATTAACAACCTCCTTCCCCTCCTCCTTCTTCTTACTCAAAAACGCACTCAACCATCCAAGCGCATCACTAGAGACCACCAACCCCGTAGCAATCCCTGCCTTGGCCCAAGTAACCACTCCCTCACCACCAACCTTCTTCTTCTCTCCTCCAAAAACACTCACTACATACTCCTTTCCCTCATTACCCACCTTCAGAGGATAAAACACAATCGCCTTTCCGCCATCGTATAGCTCGCCTGTGGGTTTCTTCACGACGGGGAACTTGGAGTCGAGGGTCGAGAGAGTGTTGTCTCCGATGGAATCGGCCTTCTTGACGTAAGGAGAGACGTAGGCGTAGGGTGTTTGGAGGTATGGGAGGATGGGGGAGGAGATCTTGGTGTAGACTGCGGAACCGGTTTCGGTGGCTTTGGCGCCGATGGGATGGGATTTGAAGGTTGTGATACTATCGCTGATGACTGGGTAGGAGAAGAGGTGCTAGCAGACTCTGTGTTAGCTATTATCATCGCAGATGTAGTAGTTGGGGATGGGAGAGACGTACAGAGAAAAACGCAGACGAGGGAGCCTCGCCGTTGACTTGAGGTGCCATTTTATCTGAGCTTGCACTGGTTTCTTCTGAATGTGGCATAGAAAGTCGATCTAGAAGACACGCCGAAGAAGTCAGCTATATTCCTATCGGCGAGACATGCAGGATGATAGGCATGTGCCTTGCATGAGCGGTACCACAATCCCACGCGGGGTCATCAAGCTTACCTACAATTCGATACGTGTTTCGTTCCTGTATTCGTGGTGCAACTGTCTTGTTTTGAGGGTGGTCAGAAGGTATGACTGTCTTGGATCTGGGATGGTGGAGGAAGGAGGAAGTGTGTGCGTGGTGGTGGTGGTTGAGTTTATTAAGGGAATCTGGGAGGAGCTAGGCTGAGGTCGGGCTCATGCGCCACACTTCTTGGGGAGTGGTGTGTCGATTTTTGCATGTGAGCGCTTCCCTGATTTTAGGAGCATGACGAGGCGGGCAGGAATGCAACGCAACGCTGCGAATCAGTCGATGCACCATGCGGCCACGCAGGGGGAGACAGCGACACCGGGCACAATTGGACGAGAGACATGAGAGATACGACACGATACGGTACGGTTGGAGATGCAGTAATGCGGTGATTAGAGGAAGACTGCCATCGAAGAGATAGCGTCGCCAGCTCTGCATGGACGTGCCAGTGGGTGAGCTTCACGCCACGATGCGACCAGGGATGCAGTAGCCCACGGTGCATTCGCATGTGAAAATGGTTCCGTCATCGCGGTCTGCCAAATTTGGTGTTCCTCAAACGACCCTGACGTCTAGTACAAGTTATCAACACCATACTCGTGATAAGAAGCACTCTACCAAGAATCAAGCCTCAAAATAATATACATATCCCCCAAAGTCCCTCCTCTTCCGGAGTATTTCAGCCAGAATCTGTCCCCCCTCAATCCCTACATCACCTCGCCTATCAAGCTCTTATCGCTCTCGCTTATCACCCCTTCAGGAGGCACCTCTATTCGTGTTTCACCAAATCACCGCGTATAGAGTTTGATATCGAGAGCTTGGTCCTGTTGGTTATCATGAGAGTAGAACTACACCTGTCTTCGGGAGGACTCCCCGCGAGTGCTAACCTCTTGGCCTCTACGGACACGAAGCTCAGCAATTTTGAGTTTCGATGCCCTGGTGAACCTTGCAAGGCTACTGCAGATCAGACGGAGTTGACCTCCAGAGATCCGGTTCCGCGATGGTAGCTTGAAGGGTCCTCTGTCCAGGACCAGGCCCGGGCAGGAACAAGGGGTTGAAAATGGTATCATCCTTCTTGAAATCATCTCGTCGATGTTGCAATGCCAGAAAAAGATGAGAAGAAGTCTCAAGCCCATTTCCCATCTCTCGTTACACAACATCACCTCTTGCATCTCGAACGGTGGAACCTCTTCTGAGTTCTGACACATCCTGCCGCCTTATCCCTTCCACTTACCCTCAGATCTTTCCCAGCTCCAAGCTCCTCACCAGCCACACCACCGTTCATGCATCTGACATGTGAAAGATGCCAACCAAACCTAACCTCAACAAAGGCCAGCTTCCGCTCTTAGCTTCTCCATAAATTTCCGCATCGCGATGACAACGCCAGTCTGCCCGAGATGTGTGAATAATGTTGGGTGATATCTTACGCAACATGTACTGTTGTATCTTTTCTCCTGGAGGACAGAAGGAGGTTCGGTGAAGTGCAGAATCGGGATCGCGCAAGTATTCGGGCGCAGAAGGCCCGCTTTACTCCGTAGAAGTGGGATGATATATTGTTTGCTACCGAGGAGAGGCAACGAAGAGAATTGCCATATATCATGAGTCCGAGGTCGAGAAGGAACACGAGCTTTCTCTTGGCAGCTGTTTCGTCATTGTACTTGATTCCTGCTGCTGATTATGATTTCCAGCGGAGAACTCAAGTGGAGGCGACGACCACCATCAGGAGGTTTTCACATTCGATAAGCTCTGCCAGCTGTCGTCAGCAACCTGCCATCGTCAATAAGGTTCAAATGTGCGTTCTATTAAGGGTCGTCCCGATCAGTATACCTACTGACGCATTATGATGGAATCAATACCTGCAAGTGCTTTGATGGGGAAATCGCGGAGTGCATCCCGCCATGAACTTCTATAGATACTTTCATGTGATATTGGACCCCGGGCTTGAAGTATATCTGTGTATCTCTTGGAAGGCAGACCTCATTGGGCAATTCAAAAGCTGGAAGCCTTGTGCGAGAAGCAATACTTTGTCAGGTGATGCTCCACTCTCACATGGAAGAGAACGCCTCTTGGTGGGTCAAGGCCACCAGGTATATTCTAAAGTATCCTCTGATAAGCTTTTAAAAACCTTATACCTTCTGAAGATGTCCCTGTGCACAATGAATTAGCTTTCATGTGAAGAAGAACATGGACGCGAACTCCCCGGATCAGTATCAGAGAATATTGGACGAGGACGCGGTATGAGGATGGTACTCATCTAGGTAGATGATTGGGTTTGCTCCAATGCTTCTCCATTCATCCTCGAATGGCTCAAGTCCTGCTTTCATTGTTGCTGATATTTTGATTACGCTGCGTTGTGTTTCGTGTTTCATCACAGAGGATGCTTCCACTTATAGAACATACTGGACCTCGAGACTATGTTTTGCAGATCGACATGGATAGAGAAATTCGAAGGCCTTTGTCAGGAGCTGATCTTCTATGAATAGCGATCGGTAAAGGTTGGCAGGTTGTCTATGCTTGAGAACGACAATCAAGCATTCATCCATCAAAAACATCGAATGCATCCACGACGAGGCTTTGTCGTTCAAAGTACGACACTTATGGTTGACGACTAGCAAGACTGTCATCGGGATTTGGGACAAGAATTGGGGCTGCTGTTGCGCGAATCTATAGCTTCTTTGGAAGAGGAGCATGAAGAGGACGAAGGTCAATGCGATCCTCATAATATCGTCATCGAGGGTTCATTCCGGAAATGTGCAAGAGAAGGGTTAGTTGTGTCGGAAAGGGGTAAAAGGCAATGGGAAGACTTAAGTCTCTGAATGAGGGCGAGGCCTCGAATATGTGGTGAGGTCGCTTAGGTCGTACCTACTCGAATTGGTAGCTTGTTGTTCGCCTAGCGCCCTCTCGACTTCTTCCAGTTCCAAGCTCTCTTCAACGTCAACCAACAACCTACGACCAAGGTTCGAACCTCGACCTCAACGTCAGAGAGTGGGCGCTCCCATCGCCAACATGCTCTCCGAAAAAGAACGCGAAGCTGACAAGAACCCCTTCAACGCCCTGACGATGCGAAACGATCCTCAAGCTCTCAACTTCACTGTCCCAGAGATACGAGCTGAACTCATACGTCGAGGCCTTCCCTATGCTGGCACTCGAGCCGTTATTGTCAAGAGACTCAAGGAACACAACGATTCGCTACTCACTGAGAAAGGCCGGTATCAAGTACATCTACGGAAGCTCCACGACTTCCAACAAGCTGCACTCGCGGCTATCGTTCCTTTCCCCCAATTCTCCAAGTTGCCCGCGGAACTTCGCCTCATGATATGGAAATTTGCCTTGCCAGGACCGCGGGTGTTGACAGCTAGTGATGGTACTGATAGAGACGAGCTTCAATTCAGGTTGGACGACAATGACCCAAATCCTGCTATGCTCTCCGTCTGTCGCGAATCTAGGCAAGTGGCTCTTACAAAATATCGTTTTGTCTTCGGAACGTCCAATGTATACGGCGATCTAGCTGGAGGCGACATTCTGTATCTTGGCCCCTGTTGTGCAAGGAGCCTCCACAGCCTGGTCTGGGATGTAACGGTGGCGGGGATTCGTTGGATGCTCGAACAGAGGGGCAGAGCCAACATTTGTCTTGAGAACACATTGGATGGAGATCTGAAGTGTGTAAAACATCTAGCTCTACATCCTATGAGCTGTCGCGAGTATCGCCCAGGACTTCACCGCCAGATCAGCAGCGGATATTGGCTCCGGCACGATGTAAGGACTTTTGCCAACCTCGAACAGTTATCTGTGGTCCGTTACGATCCAACCAACCTCAATCCCGGGGTTCCCTGCACGCCGAGCCACATGGAGTTGAAGAATATAGGTGTGGAAGGTCAAGCTCTACGCCAATTATGTAAAGACTTTAGGGAGAGTGGCTTCGACGCCGAGGACCAAGTCCACAAGATTCCAGAAATCCAAGTGATTGAGGCGTACCGTATCCCGAAGGTACCTGGCGAGGATTGGAAATACAGTCATGGTGAACCATATGCAAGTATCCCAGGTGCCTCTAAAACGCCGCCATTAACATATGCTAGTACGCATCCAAGACCATCTCGAAGACACCCTCTCGAGCTGCACGCAAACAAGCCATGATGGCCGAGGACATGTCGGGAAATGCGAATATGAACCAAGACGAGAGAAGGATGGGTAGAAGAAAGATATACACGAACTTGGATGCTATCAGCATGCGAAGTATGGCTTTTACTCAGGAGTAGTTCTGAAATTCTTCGGCAAGAAGTGGAGCATTTTGCGTTGGGGGGAGATAATGGAATGATTATTATCAAGTCGTTTATGCTATCTTTATAACGAGTAGCAACATGAAGTATATGCTGGCCCGCTAAAAACATCATGACACATAGCATATATAGCAGCTTGAGAGCATTACTTATAATTCAAGAATATTGTTCAGCTTAAGAGACTCCGTCCACAATATCTTACCGTGACGACTGGTTTTATATCAGAGTCACCACGCTATAGCCTAGTGAGCATGCCATCTTGATATCAGTAGCAAAGCGTCCTTTCAAGAACATAGATTCGCTCATTCGAATTGCTTTGAACTCTTATTCATCATGGTTGGAGCTGGATGTTGTAGACTGGTGGTATGAAAGTTTTCCGTGACACGATTGCAAAGAGATAGTATGAAAGCCGATTATTATGAGACTTGGAGGAACTCAACTATACTGACTGAGCTCGAGTATAGGGGGGCTTAAACTCTTTATGATAAGTCTTTTCGAACATGGTTAAGTTTAAGTCTTAGAAGAGAGCAGGTCCTTACGGCGGAACCTCGGCAAAATCGAGACTACCTCAAAATTCAAACCTCTCTTACCTTCTTAAGCTATTGCTCATAACCATCGAGCTCCTTACTCCTCTCACTATATCTCCCTCTTCTCTACGCCTTCTACGTATATCTAGAATCCCAATAAGACCCTCCATCCTCCCTCGCCGCCGCCCAATCCTCCCACGACCATCCTTCCAGACCTGCCCCGCCTCAAGGAGATGAAGGATGAGATCAAAAGTAAAAAGGAATAGACGTGTACTAAAAGCTGCATATACCATCAAGTATTTTATACTTTCAAGGCCAAGTCTGATTGGTATTGTGCTGATTCGACAGTGCACTTTGGAGCTTCAACTTGCGCGCGTTCCCAATATATACATACATCTGCAGTATTTCCCCTTTTTGCTAATAAGCTCACAGTTGCACCCACTTCTAGTACATCCACGACACCATTGTCCTATGCCCTCATAATCCTCTGGAAAAGCTCAACCCTGCTTGTCCAGCTTCGACACCTCTTCCCATAGATATACATCGGAATAGCCATCAAGCAAACAAACACATGAATTCCGCCAATGATCGAAAACACCTCTTTTGGTCCCTGTTTCGAGATCCAATCCGAGATGAAATAGTTCATTCCGAATGAATAGATATTGCGAAGATTGATGGCCGCAAATGCTTCTGGAGCCTTGTCACGATGACAATCGGTTAGATATCCATACACAGCGATAGTCATGAATCCCACTCCGAAGTATTGCAATCCATAGAAAATCACAGGACCAATCCACGGATCTTGGACTTCAAGAGAGATACCGAATCCGAAGAATGACATCCCACCGACGATGAGGGTTATGAAAACCAGCACCAATCTGAACTCTGGCTCATAAATCCCATTGTTTCGTCTCGCCATATACTTGACAACCCAATCCGCGATTGGTCCAGATATGAATGCTCCTATGATCGATCCTATAAGTGGTGAGACGGCCACAAGTCCAACGGCCGAGATGGAGAAGTTGTATGGAGGTACAGTGAAAATTTGTGCCAACACGCTTCCCACGACGATAAGCCACGAAGTCGTCAATCCGTACGCGAAGAACGAGAATAAGACTTGCGGGAAAACAAGCATCATCAATGGTCTAGCAAGGACTTTCCAGAACGAATCATCGCAGACCCTTCCATGGAAGATGCGGAGTTCGTAAGCATAGCTATGTCTGTGCTCCACCTCTTCAGTCCTCTCACTCTGTTCCACCGCTTCAACATGCGTTGTTTCCGTTGTGTGTGGTTTCTCTTCTGCACCGAATGCGAGCTCAGCGGCTTTATCCTCTGTTCCCAGATCGATGTTTAGGACTGGGTCGCGACGATATGCTGTTTCTGGGCAGAAGAAGAAGAGGACTAGGATCCAGACTCCGAAGATTATGGCGCAGATTCCATAGGTCCAGTTCCAACCTAGGTCTTGGATAATGTAGCCGGATATTATGCTTCCTCCTCCTACTCCGACTGAGAGACATAGACCCCAGGCTGCGAGACGGACACCACGTTGGTGAACGAAGTAGAGGTCTGCTATTGTTGTTGTTACCAGCCTTATGTTTCGTAAGTAATTATCCCCAAGTCAGAGATTCAAAACGATTAGACTTACACTTCAAAAGGAGACATGCCAATACATCCAATGATCCTTGAAGCCAAGAGTGAGTTATACGAATGAGCAAAGTATCCCCACACACTGCTGATAAACAGAAGAAGGTTTCCGAGCAAGAAAATCGGGCGGCGTCCCCAGACTACGGCCATGGAATTCGTGACGAAACAGGAGATGCCGATGACGAAGATTCCCCATCCCAGACCACCGTTGAGAGCATTGTAGGACATGTTGAATTGTTGAGCCATGGCTGCGTAGCCGGGGGAGATCATTGGTCCCTTTACATGAATATCATCAGCATCTTTCTTGTTCTTTATATTTTTATCTCATTTCATCATATCTCAACATCAGAGAGTGGAATAAGGAAACTCACCCAAGCACCAACAACAGCAGTATCAATACAAATGAAAAACAACATCAGATCCTTCTTCCACAAGGGCCAATTTAACGGATCATTCGGCGATTTCGAAGGTTGAGGTACCAACAGCACGTCCGAGTTTCGCCCTTTATCGTGACGCAGAGCAGAGGTATCAATTGTTCCATGGTGATGGTGGTGATCAGAACCGACAACATCTGTCAAGAGAGCTGTACCCGGAACGTGCTCGAGGTGCGTATCTTCCAGGACACCGAGACCCATTTTTGCGTTTATTTTTTCGACACAATGGGAGGGGAAATTCTTGAGAGCTTCTGGGGCTTCCTGATGGCGTCCAAAGTTCTTTATGTTCCTGTCAGGGGGACAGTACCTAGGCTAAGGCCTGGAGAAGGACCCTGGCCCCGCATGCTTCTTGGAGTGTTCTCCGCTTCTTGCTTGCATGATGAGCAGGGGAGGTGGGGTAGCACAAGCCTTTCGGGCCCTGGGGATAATGTCCCACCCCTGGATGTACTTAGAGTGTTGATATCCGATAGGCTCTAGGGGATGACAGAGATCTTATGAAGAGTAGGATCAACCCGTCCTAGCAGATACTCAATGGATACAAATTTAATTACACAAGCTTTCGATTATTGCTGGGCCTACTTGCATCGTTGGGTTGGCAATGCACTCATTATCCCCTTTCCAGATCTTGGAGAAAGCACAGACAACGCCTCAACGCCTCTACCATCTCTTGAGGCGTAACATCCCCAAGAGATATTTACTCGGGGAGGAATAGCTCGTGGGGCCCCACACTACCCCACAGTCTTGTTGTTGCTGTCAAGATTTTGACAGGTGTGATGGGGTCGGCTCGATGGTCCCGAGTCTTGCATATTCCGACAGGGATTGAGACAAGGTTTCTATCAGGTGCTGTGTGATTGGACTGAGAGGACCATAGTTTGATATTTATGGTGGTGAGAGTTATTTGAAAACTTGTAGATTGGAGATATGTACTTTGTTATATAGTGTGTGTTTGGTGGTACTTCGAACTTGTGATTGATGAGCATGTGATGCTGATTACTCTGCATTCAGGCTTATGGCATTGATAAGATGATGCACAAGGGATTTATTGACAGACATTCAATGCATGATGAGATCTGGGTGAAGGTACAGCTTGTTTCAATTCAAGCTATGCGTTGCATTTGCTCCTGTCATCCTTTACAATTTTCTCAGAATCGGTCTGTAAGTTTAAAGCCGCACATGCCATGGTCGCCGAGGGTTTCAGCAAATGAGGGAATTGTGATTCGGGACGCTGAAATTTAGTATCAGGTCCGATAGGTCTGTCTCCAAGGCCGTGTTGTGGTACATGGCATCTCGTGGAAGGATCCTCCATGAAATTTATTGCCAAGTATCTCGCTTGAGGGTTGGTGTAAGAATCAAGAGTCTCAGATGTCTCTAGCTCTCCTAAAGCTAAGGTCGCAGCGGTGACCCGTAAGAATGATCAAGCCTCAATCAATCTCATGAAGTCCAGGCACCCTGTATTTGACGCTTTGAGACTTTCATGGTAGAACAACAGAGATATGGGCTGCTGAGTCTTCTGGGTGAAAGGTTGGACGCTGTATTGATTTTGTAATGATGCTCTGAGTACATAGAAAGAAGAAGTGAAGGAAGAAACAAGGGAAAGGCACAAGCCGAGCCGCACGATTCAAGATGCAGACTGGGTTGCATGGGCTGACACGTCCAAAGATTAAATCTTCTACCTTGAAAGTGAAGGCTAGGTCCTAATCTATCTATTGCACTGGAATTCCCTCATAGTAACGGCGAGCGACTCATTTCACTGTTGTCCTGGCCTCGTCTTTGATTGTTTTGGGGCCTTGGAGCGAGGCGAATGCTTTATGAAACTTGCTGCTCTTCATACAGGTACTTCAAAGGTCAGAAAGTGGCAATGCTAAAATTTCGTTGACTTACATATGGTTCACCCAAGGCCATATCCCAATCATCACCAGGAATATTGGTGTTACGGTATTGACAAGCAATTCGAAGGTCAGGAATTCCATTCGCTTCTTCTTCAGCTGAAAGTTCATTATTCAACCAGCTTTCTCGAACTCTGTGTGCTTTGGAACGACCAGGCTCTTTGGGAGCATCCTCAAATTTGACGTGGCCAGGAGTGAGAGAATAGAGCCAGGAGGATTCTGCCGTGCCATCCTTAACGATGGTAAGCTGTTTTAAGTTGACAAATGGCTTCAATTCGTGTCGGAGCTCGATGCCGATCTTTCGTGGATTTTGCAAGCTTGGGTCCCATATAGGCCTGTGTAAAGCGAGATACCTTACGGCTCTCAAGTCTTCAACCACAGATTCTGGCATTCTGTCATGGGTGCCTGTCACTGCTCGCCATATCCGATCCCATAGCCCAACACCCCCATCTTGGAAGAATGTATTGATACTGCTCCAATGCGAGCAAAAGTAGATTATGTCCCCACCAGCCAAGTCTGCATAGACATTCGGCGTTCCGAAACAAAGTCGATACCGCGAAAGGGCGATGTCCCTTGATTCTCGACAAGCGAATAGTGCGGATGGATTTGCTTGATTGTCGTCTTTGCGAAATAAAAGGAAGCCGGGCTTGTTATGGTTGCTGACGGATAAGACTCGTGGGCCTGGTAATGAATGTTTCCAGATAATGGAGCGAATCTCGGGTGGCAATTTGTTGAAGGGGTGGAAAGTAGGATATTGTGACCGAGCAATGCTCTTCACCGCTTCTAGATCCGCCAGTTTTCGTTCGTATGTGTCCCAAAGTCCCCTCAGAGTCATCAACCTCTTATTTGCATTGAGTAGCCGTTCTCTGAGCTCCTCCTTGTTTCCATCCTGAGATAAGCCCCGCCGCATCAATTCGGCTCTAAGCTCTGGTAATGTGGTCTCTGGAAAACCGCTAGGAGCTCTTGGATGGAAAGAATTGGTGCAGTCGAACACAACACTTCTGCGGATGGGCGTGTCGGCGTCGTCGTCCATGTTCAAAAATGACCAGTACAACCTCGACCGAGCTCGACACCAAACCGCCATTTCAAGTCGTCGTAACGAACTCCACTCACTTGGTGATTGCGACTTGAGACGTGGAAGAGGGAGCGGGGTTAACTTTAGCGCCATCTATTGCTGACTCTACACCATCCCTGCAATATATTCCAGACTCCCCAATCAATTCGAGCGAGTCTCAAGAGCGTATACATAGGACGGCAACCATGACGGGAGGCGTTCAATATGAGTAATTGCCATAGCATATATTTCTCAAGCGTCCCTCAGCGACCATACTCCCTACCAACTATCCTCAATGTCTCTTCAGCCGCTCTCGCAGCAGCCTCAGCTTGTAATTGTATGATAGCACCATCCTGATGAGCTTCTTCGTCGTCCTCTCCCTCGCCATCTTCATTCGGATCAATCAACATGTCCATATCCTCATTACCATCCTGATCTCTTTCATGTCCTCGACCAAGCATTGCCTGAAACGAATCAGAATCATGCTGATCCCCATGGAAGTGGTCGTGTGAATTAGGACTGTTGAGTGATTCGTGATTGTAATGCACAAGATCGTTCTGAACATCTTCCATGATCTGTGGGTCCAAGGGTAAGTAGTTGCTCTGCATCTGTGCAATAGGCGCTGTTTGCTGTGGTTGAGACTGAAAATTGTGTTCTTGGGAGTGCTGCGTGGGTAGGTTTCGACTTAGGACTTGAGGAGAGACTGATCCTTGTCCAGCATGACCTGAGAAGCCATCTTGTTGATCTTGCGCAAGGCTGAGAGCTCTTCCAGCAGCACTCACTCCTCCTTGACCAGAAGATGGAGTTACTCGAGGCGCCGGTCGAATTACTCCATCTGCTCGTACAATAGGAGCTTTCCCCAATTCTTTGCATTGAGAGCAATTCCTAATCACTTGACTCACTGTCTCCTTGATCCGAACCCAGTGATACTTTTCCGCAATGGTAGCTGTTGTCTTGTTGATGCCACCATGCTGTAGAATGTGCACTTCTCTGGCGATTTCATACTGCTTCTGTGGATCCGAGATGACCTCCTTGTCTTTGAGCATGAGCTTGTCGGAATCAGGAAGCAGTTTGTAATGTGTTGCCGCGCTTCGAAGTCTGCTTTTTTCGGCTCGATCAGCTCCAGCTGGATATTTGCCGTATTTCAGATAGAACTTTATCTTGTCGAACCGTTCTTCACTCACGAAATCCTCTCCTTCTGGCCCGAGATCACGACCGTATATAATGGCATCTATCATTTGTCCGGGATAGCTCTTCAGATTGCCAGCGCCCTTGACTCGTCCAATTCTTTTGAATCCCAGTGCATCCCAGATCCGGCATGAAGCGACGTTCGTCTCATATACCAGGTTGAAGACGGAGTATGTATAGCCAAGCTTTGGTGCGTATTCCAGATAACTTTCGCCCATCAATCTCCCCACACCTTTGTTTCGAACAGCGTTTGTGACCAGAAAGCCGGCATTGCATATATGGCTACTTCGTCCTGGATAGTTGGGTTTTATATAATAGCTGCCGAGGCACTCTGTTTCCCAGTCTTTGCCGTCAAGAACGTCGTCAACACTTTCGATGTTTCCTAGCAACATTACAGCAGCGAAGTTTTGGAACCAATATGGAGCGAACCTATCCACAGACATGGTGTCAATGAAAGGGTATGTATCTCCATTTTCAATCTCTGTATTGAGTTGATCGCTGAGGTATGCGAGAAGGGATGGAGGGACTTGGTCGGGAGAAGAGAAAGGAACGATTGTTGCAACAGTGACTCGATCACGGAGGGTTACTTGTCGAGGATATATATCGATTGGTATAGAGGGGTTGTGGGGGTCTGGGAAAGGAGCTGAGCCGGATGTTCGATAGATGGCGGGGCTCGAGGGGTCATCGAGCATAGCAGGCATCTCGGCTGCAGGATAGGGGTTCAGGGGCAGTCCCGCGTAACTGTTGATCACGTTAGATGGACACAATATGAGGGGTCAATGGTGGTTGTACAGAAAGAGGTTATTTCCACCAATATCCTGCAACCTTCTATGCGTCTACCACCCGCGGATTACTACCAAGCAGGGTGGTATGATAGGACCTAGAAGCCGTGTTGCTGTTTTCATTTAGTGAGTGGCGGTAGAGATGATGGTGACTGCGAGTGTATGTCTGAGAACAACACTTGTAAACGTGGAACTGCTCGAGTGAAGTTCTGGGCTCGGTGGGGTTATGTAAGCGGGTTATGGCGCTAGTCTTTGGCAGGGGTCATTAAACCTACTCGAACACATCGTTTGCCGTTATTGAAGTGAAAACTACGAACTCCGAAAACAAGTGGTATTTGTTTTGACGAATATTTATCCTGTGCTTCAGTAGTCTATTCTTGATGATTCTTATACTTAGAAGTTCTGAGATATACAGAAGCCGTGCAGAGCTGAGCACCTTTATATCGGCCCTTGAAATCGGCAAATAATCTCCCCGCACCCGCTCTTCTGATTGTTGATTTCGACATTTAAACCTCGAAGAAAATTCACACCATGGATCCTGAATTCTATAGGAACATGACCGGCGTGTTTGGTACGGTCCCTCCTCAACCCCACATCTCAGAAGAAGAACTTGCAAAAGTTGGAGATCCGTCGGCTCGAAAGAGTCCGGATACCAATTGGACTGTGTACAGCCCGAATATCTTGAGAGGGAACATGGAGCAGATGAAAGATATGAATTCGGATGATCCTAGGATGCAATTTGGATGGAAGGGGAAGGACAATGAAGTGGAGAAGACTTCGGAGCCGAAGCAGTGGACACCAGATACGTTGCAACAGCCGTCCATGTCGTGGCAGGGTGATGGGTCTGGCTATGGGGGAGCATATACTATGTCCCTTAATGATGAACCGTAAGTCAAGCCAACATGAAATTAAACACTTCACTCAAGCGTTTGCTCTATCATGTGCTGATTATGTACCAGTACGCCCAAAGCTTCAGACCAAGGGAATTACCCTCATCCTAGTCTCTCTCTGCCTCATCCATCCTTGAATCTTGATTTTCGGATGTCAGTCACCTTAAATCCCAAGATCTCCGTTGGGCCAACGCCTTTAGGACACCGGAATTGGATCTCATTTACTGGTGGAACATGGTCAGGATCATGGGGCTCTGGAATTGTTTTGGTATGTCACGAGACCTCTTTCATTTCCATGCTCACATCTTCAGCCTGGTGGTCAAGATAGTCAAATCATTACGAACGATGGCTCTGCTCGACTTGAGACGAATTATATTCTTCAGACGTACGACCAGCCTCCTGCGTATATCGTGATCAAAACGAACGGATGGAGAACAGGACCTCCTGAAGTTCTTGCTCAACTTGCCGATCCTGAGTTAGCGGATAATGTTGATCCTCACAGCTACAAGATGAGGATGTTCATCGATATGGAGACTGGTGATGAAAGATATAGGGATAAGGTGAATTGTGGGATGTGGATTGGGAGTGGGATGAGGAAGGGGGCTGAAGTGATCTATGAGTGAGTACCTTGGCCTAATCTTCGAAATTTCGCTGATTACAATAGTGCATATCGCCTCTCTTGATCTATTGTCTATATCTACATTATGTACATCCATGAAGCATACTTAACTCTTCCCTCGGCCTTGAAGCCGTGACGTTCCTTGTCGCCTACACCTGACTGAAGCATATCTTGATCCCCTCAAACAATATCATATCTCATCGAAAGGGTATACGATCGTCAACCCCACATCTGACGCAAATTCACCCATCTCGCATCTCGCATCTCATATCCTACAAACTGTACTTCTCATAACTTGGCCTTCCCTACAGCCTCCGCCGCAACTTCAATAAACAATGCCTCCCCAGTAGCCAAAACCTTCCCACCCTCACCCTCCACCGTTCCCTTCGCCCACATCTTCCTCCCCTCCTGTTTCTCCAACCAACCCCTACACAACACAACTCCCTACCAATAATCAGCACTGTTCTCCCCCAAAAGAAATCGAAGATAAAAACCGAGAAAAAGGAGAAAACTCACAGGCGTCCCAACAGGCGCCTTATAATCAACCCTCAAAAACGCCGTCATAGTACTCTTCCCCACCCCCTTATACACCTCCGCCACACTCCCAATAACCTCATCCAGCAACAAACTCACGAATCCACCATGACTTATATCCCTATGTCCATTCACCCCTGGACCGAGTCTCAATAGGTTAATTATCTCTTTGGGTCCTTCTCCATCTTTGATCTCGGGAGAAGAGAAACGGAAGAAAGATTGCCATGCAGAGATAGTCTCTGGTGTTGAGAGGGTAAGGGCACAGAATGAGTCTCCGGTATGGGGTTTTGTTACTCGAGAGTCGTTTTGAAAGGGTTGCAGCGTGGGGTCTGAGAATAGTTTTATGGCCCAGGGTGTATCTTCGAAGGCTTTCCTTATTTCTGGATCAGGGGCTGATGAGGTTGTTGATCTTGTTGGTGGCATGGCTGGTTTGAGTAATTGTCTAGATATGAGGTACGTGAATTGAGAGTCTTGAGTAGGTGGTGGATGAGCTGAGTGAGATGAGTGATGAACATTAAGGTTAGGCTGGACCGAGGTTAGATTCCTTCGTTTGATCTTCCGAGATTGGCGATGAAAGATGGGGATAGAGATGCCAAGCTTTGGAGATCAGCGTAAACCTTGTTCGAAAAGAGTTTGTTTGATGGAGGAAGTTTGAAGAGTTGATAATTCCATTTTGACCTGGTTGTCATTTTGAGAATAATCAGGTTGGGCTTGTTTAGTACGTTTCTGACTGTGTATGCCAAGCTTAGATCAGGCGTTGTCGAACAGCTCGTGCTTGTGAGATTATACACTTCGAACTTGGTGTTAAATACGTTTTCAAGGTCCTCCAGAATGTAGGAAGGTTGGTCCAGATGTGTTCATTCGTGATCCAGCATCAATAGAACAGTCTGAGTACAAGAAGCCTAAGATTTCTCAATCCCCGTCGCAATGCAACCTCTCCGACTCCATGCTAAAACTCATGCTCAATCCCAATATTATACCCAATGTCAAACACTCTTACAACTCGTATTACCGTTCAAACTTTCCGTGCCAACTTCCTCAACACCCCTCTCTTCTTCTTCTTCTCTCCATCCATATGTACTCCTGAATCACCATCCTCTAACACTTCATCATTTCCATTCCCATTCGCCTTTTCATCAACATCCCTAGCTTCATGTCCCTCAGGATGATCCGCACAGTTGTTGTCCTCTGCATACGTAATGCCCTCGTACATCTCGTCCAACTCGCCCAGAGCACTCTGGCCGCTATCACGGCGTCCGAATACATTAGACAAATGATGCCTTTTATGCAGAAATGAGGCCAGGGGATTTGATTGTGTGCGTATCAATTCGTAATCTGATTCTGGCGCTTCTATTGTTGCATTTGGAGAGGTGTCGGCGTCTGGATGCGGAAGGGTTGTGTTACGGTCTACAGATAGTTAGCAGGAGAGAAGAGTAAGGTTGAGAGGATGGCAGACCTTCAGAGAAAGGTTCAGGGAAGCCAGTGCCCTTTTTCGAGACAGCAGCTTTCTTTACCTCCGGCTCCGGTACATTGTGATTCATGACTTGCGTATTCCAATACACTGCCTTCGCACTATTCTTCCTTGATCTCGAGGTGAGAGGCCGTATGAAGTATTCGTCTTCTTCGAAACAGAGGGTGATTCTTTCTGTTCGGGAGGTAAGCGCTTGTTGGAGTAAGTTGAGCATCTTGTGATCTTTTGTGTAGCAGGAAGGGTAGTACGAGAAGCATGATGCTTCAGAACACGGTCAGACATCATGCTGATTCTATATATCGATGTTCCAGACCGAGGGCGCGTGAATGTTGGAAACGGTCACTGTGAGGATGTTCCCAGTGATGTGGGGTAAAAATAAGCCTCCCGGCGCCTGATGACACAGCGCTTCCAGGCAGTGAACACCAACAAACTGGGGGAACATGAATAGAAACTTACAAAGTCAGGTGAAAGGGTTGAAAAAAAGGTCTTAGGTACGAAGTGCAGGCGCTTGGAATGTTGGTTGAAGGATACATAAGGAAATGAGAGTGGATAGTGAGAAACAAGTCATTTCAGATCGCTATGTACTGCGGAAACGAGAGTTACGTCTCCAGCATGGCTGAGAAGGTGCGTCCAAGGTAGTGAGTGAAGCGTCAGCCGAGAACAGGCTGCTTCGCGACGTTTGCGTAGTTGCGTAGCTGCGAGGATGTGATGTTGGTGCAACTTGATCCAGAGATTTCACGCCGTTATCCGGACTCTACAGGAAAACTCGGGGCTTGAATCATGACAGACATCTTAATGTGTCTGACATCCTCAACTATCCGGACATTACTAAAGCCTAGGACGTGCTGATTCTTACACACTTCTTGGGTTGCACAAAGTCAGCGAGTAAGCATAATGCCAGTACTATATTCATAAACTATTCGTTGCCGACTTTCTCTTACCCCAACTCCCCGTCCACCTTCTGTAAATGCACTTACTTCTCGTTGGGCCCCGCAATCAGCACCTTGATCCCCTTCCCAGCCTTGACGCTCTCGAATGCTTTCTCGGCATCTTCGAATTTCACGGTTCCGGTGATTAGTTTCTTGACATCCAACTTTCCTGTGGAGACGAGTTCTACGGCTAGCTTGTAATCTCCACTGCCATATCGGAAGCTTCCCTTTGCTGTGATTTCCTTGGTACAGAGTGCCATGATGGGGAAATTGATGTCTGGTTTGCCCATACCACCTTGGACGTATATACCTCCTCTGCGGATTGCATGTATGGATGTTTGGATGGATGGTTCGGCGCCGGAAGCATCAATGATTGCATCTGCTCCCCCAATTATTCCCGACTCCTTCAATAATCTTGCTGCGTTCTCTTCTGCAGAGACACGCTCTGGTGTGAATGTATGTGTAGCAGCGTATCCCTTTGCGAATTCGAGTCGTCCAGGTTGAATATCCACGGCGACGATTGTTGAGGCGCCAAAAGCTTTTGCAACTGCCATGCACAGAAGTCCAACAGGTCCAGCACCCATCACAACCACCCTATCTCCAGGCTTGACCTCTGCTTGCTTCACAATGTGTACACCGACTGCCAAGGGCTCTATAAGAGCACCTTCTTGTAAAGTAACATGCTCTGCGAGCTTATAACAGAAGTCTTGAGGAGCAGTATAGAATCCAGCCAACGTGCCATCGAAAGGGGGAGTTGCCGCGAACCGCATATCATCGCAAAGATTGTATTTCCCTGCCAAACACGGTGTGCAATGTCTACAGGGTGTTCCTGGTTCTATAGCGACTCTATCTCCCTTCTTCAAGCTCTTGACAGCAGATCCCACTTCGACGATTGTTCCTGCAGACTCGTGTCCGAGGACCATGGGATCTTTTACGACGAATGGCCCGATGGCTCCGTGTTGCCAGTAGTGAACATCACTGCCGCAGATACCGGTGTAGTTAATTGCAATGAGGACATCGTGGGGAGATTGGAGGCTTGGTTTGGGACGTTCTTCAAAGGAGAGGGAGAGAGGTTTGTTGAGGATGAAAGAGAGGTTCTGCGAGCCGTTAGCTAGTTTTGGGCAGATGGAGGGGTAATGTACGCTTTCTCCCATTGTTGGCGTGTCTGTGGCTTCAAGTATTTGGTGTTATTAGAGGGTTGATTGCTCAGCCTAGGTCAAGTAATCTTTGGTATGTGAATGATGATTCTAGGAAAACAAACATTCTGTTGTCGGAGTTCTTCAGTCTTGATGGCTCGGGATAGTTGCCCCCATGATGACCCCGCTGAAAGCTTCGTGACAATTTATCCAGCTTTACCCGCCCCAATCAGCGATGTCAATTGGACGAGGAGGTACCAGCAGAACACAATTGAGTTCTCAGGATCATTACGAGAAATCGACTTACTCAAAGTGATGTTGCAACTTGATTGTTCTATTCGTGCAGGTGGGAGAGCCGGGCTAAAAAAGGTGGTCATGCCACGTTCTCTCGAGCTTCTGCTGATCGGATTTTCTTCACGTCGAACAACTCTCATGAGCAATCCAAGTGGGTTCACAATGGCAATTCTTCCAATCTTTCAGTTGAAGCAACTCTATCTCATTTCAATTGATTCTCGAAGCAAATTTATTACAGACCAGATCTCGTCCACAAGCACACCCTATGTCCCAAAGCTGGGAGACGTTGAACGGTATTTGTGATATCTTCCTCCTTCGAGCTGTCGTCGTCATCCCTCTTACGCTTTCCGAGAGAGATGTCAGATTTGCCAGAACGACTCGACTCTGTCCTAGCCTTTACTTTGCCAGGACCGGCGCCTTTCTCATACTCCTCCCCAACATTAGCAAGACGCCACCATGTGCTACCATTGCGCTCTTCCTTGTAAAAGCGTCTATCGCCGCATAGGATGCGGGAGACAGATAGCGTATTGAGTTCTGACGAGCGTTCTCCAGCCCATTTTTGGAGTTCAGTCTTCAGCTCATCATATGACATCGATTTATTACCAAGAGCGAGAACGGCATAGCACATCCAGGTGTAGGGAAATGTGCCATCCTTCCTCGTCTGCAACTTCGGCCTCAACTCCCTACCCTCTGGCGGCTCGATTGAGACCTTAAAGTCGAGAGGTCTCAGATCCGACAGACTTTTTGGCGAATAGCTTTCTTGGTGGTCTGTATCCGAGATCACTCGCGCGTCTGACGGCAATTCAAAGGCTACTTCAAGTTCTTGACGAGCCAGTCTTCGCTTCTCAATGCGAGAGGACTGTTTAGGGTTGAAAGATTGTGTTTCTGCCTTTTGAATGTCCCCAGGCTTTTGGGACTTTTTGAGATCGAGTGGTGATATTTCTGGTTCTTTTCGTCCCCCGGATTGTGTGCCGTCAATGTCCGTACGACTTTGGGATTCTTGTGATGAATGTCTTGGTGTGGTTTGATGGGTCTCCACCGACTTATGACTTCCCTGGGATGATGAACTTGAGCCGGATCGGCTAGAGCCTGTACTTATGTTGTCCACAGTTCCTTGGGGTACCGTTGTTTTCGTTGGCTTGTCTTGCTTCGGCGCATGAAGAATGAGAAAGCATTTGAGCTGCTCATTAGCCTCAATCGCAGCTATCCAGGCAAGGTCCCTTTCGATTTTCCCAAGCGCCTTTGCAACTTGTCGGACATCGACCTCCAAGTGGTTGATATCTGGTTCATTCTGCAATCCAAGAAGCTCATATAAAGCGCCCTCCTTACCATTTGCGGCTGCTTCAATATCTATGATGAACATGTCCATCATGATCTTCAAATCTGAGTAGACTATGACGGACTTCCCGTCCACGATGCAATACTGCTTCATCACACGATGTGTCCAGCTTGCGAGCATGTTGACCAGGCGTATGTTGCGCCAATAGTGACATGTAGGGATACGACTTTGGAATATCCTCAAAGTACTGTCGACCTTGGTGAATGGATTGAAGGGATCGTATGCCCACCAGCTGCTGACAAGATTGAGTTGAATATTTGCTTGTTCCTCAATTATGTCTGCGTATTTCTCATCTGCTTTTTGAGCTGGAAAATTTAGCCTGGAGCGAGATTGAAACTTGATCTTTTATAACACTCACCATCTGACAGATTCTCCTTCCTCACAAACATGTTCGCAACCCGACCATCTCCGTCCTTTTCATCTACCATGAAAAAACGAAGTACCTGATCTTGCCCGATATTAGCTCTTCGAAACTTCGGCATTATCGTTTTCTCATCTCCTCTCATGTATATGCTCTCCTTTGGTCGTATACCTCCAAATCATCAGCATTATATTCGTTGCATGTATAGCTTAGCTTTGAATCCATTCTTCCGACTTACCAAGGAAATACATCCCATGGTCGGGCCCGGTCCTCACCATACGCTCACCGAAGCTGGGACATCTACGTTCAGCACAGCTTGGGAAGAGCTCTTGATATACTGTTTCTGAAACCGGCACTATTGAGTGTTCGGAGATACTTGAGTCTTTTGCCTGAACTTCTGAAATGCTGCTCGCCAGCAGAGGGGAGGGCTGAATGTCCGTCGACATGTTCGCTAGTGACGCGAGAAGCGATAGTCTAGGTACTCTGTGTTACAAAGCTGATTTTATTGATGGTTGGAAGGTGTCCAGTCTTCGAAAATGTTCCAAGAAGATTCGTTGTAGCTCGTGTACTTGGATTTTGGATGTGGGACTATATATATATATAGATATCTGTGAGGAGCAGTTACAGTTCACATCCAAATTCGGCAGAGTTAGTACAAAAGCAGTAGTGCTACTTTCAAAAACAGCCCACATCTCAATAGACCAGGCTTCTTCCATCCATGACTAAATGCTACTCCATACAGTGCTATGAACTAGTATGATCACCAGTACGAAGTCGAGGGCGGGCAGTTGTCCTCAGTCACGTTGTTTTCATTCTTCATGAGACACCTGGGCAATCATGAAGGCAAGGCATCTACTGATGCATGAGTTGTTCAATCAGACCCTTATAGGAGCTAATACCTGTAATATGTATTGTGTTCACGACTCTCATAAGTGCTCCCTCTCGCTCCTTCCAAACTGGAAATTTACAACAAGATGATAGGCTTTGATTCTTGGGTGCAATGCACTTCCCTTTTGCAGCCACAAATACGCTCTTCAATCGCTGGTGATCACTTCCTCATTAGCTAGCTATAGATTTCTTGCTCCGGTGACATAAAGCCCATCATTCGAGATCAGTATTCATTAAAACATTTTCCTGGTATCGATACTGGACGTCGAACACATTCGTTTGATCGCATAACACCCCAAAGAGTATCTCAAGTCTTCAGTTTATCCTTGTTAATCGTGTACCTGCACGTCACCTCAGCACACCACCAGATTCACCTCAATCATCAATTCGATACCTCGCACCGATACCTCAAGACCTCGAGCTCTTGGGAAAACCCAACGAATCGCGATCATGGGCATATCTATCATACAGAAGTCTGGCTGGACTGCAGTCACTTGCCGTCACAAACTCCCCGATTCCCCAGTTCCATGCAAGGCTCGTAGGGTGAAACAGTTTCAGGACGTCTCGAACAACGGTAACAAAGCCGTCTTATGCCCACCTCGCACGCTCAAGACCACCAGCCATCCATCTGCTGCCGACCTCGTCTTCAAGGATGGCTGTACACCAAATCTGGCAGATTATGGCCTGACACCTGGAAATTATAAGGTCAATCTTGACGGTTGGGCTACAAAGGGTGACTGCCCCCCGCCGGCGCTTGACAATAGGGTCCCAGCAGTAGCGTGGCTCAGCTATGTCCTGATTAGTCGCTCTGTGGAGGGCAGACTGAAGACACACACCATCGCATACCTTATATACAAGTGGACGAATCACAAGCAATGGAGGCTCTTCACCATCAAACAACAACTCTCTAAGAACAAACGATACTTTCGTTGCCTACGCTACAAAAACGAGAAACCCGATTGGGAGATCGTAAAAAATTCCAACGTGAAGCCTGGAGGGAGCGAGGAAGTTGAGGACAGGAGCCTAGTCAATGGAGGTGCTTTGGATGGAAATCGGAAGGCTGTTCAATTGGTCGTCGATGATCCTGATGATGAAGGGTCATCCAAGAAAAGCATCGACATGGCTGTCAGGACGGCAATTCTCAAGCATAAATTTCGAGCGAGGTCGATCAAAGTACAAAGGAGGGAGTTGAGGCTATTCAGGCAGAAAAAGAACAGATGGGCCTCGAGCTATTGCAGAAGTCCTGCAGAAGGAGAGACATCCTCTCCTAAATCGTCTGAAAAGAGAGTTTTAATAAATGTCTGAGTTGGACAGGAATCCAGGTCGTTCCGATAGAGGAATGGCGTCCTTCTCAGTTCCCTGTATGTATATGATTAAAATTGAGCGAATTCTCATTGATTTGATAATCTTGATGCTCTCTTGTCCTAAAAGTGAATTTGCCCCATACTCACAGACTAACCCTCTTCTTGTAATGAAGGTAATAAGACATCTCCTTCGGGCTACGAGGATTTCGATCTCGACTGAATTGAACTTTGGGAAGCTATTGATTACTTGCCGATGTATTCCTCAATTCCTGTGACCCAGCTTATACCAAATGGGTAAGAGGACTAGCTGGATTATATTTGAAAATCGACTGGCACATAATTCTCAAATATTCCTCACTACTGCATACAATCCTTGAACGTCCACATCAAGGATCACCAACCTTTCCACGGTAACTTGCCAATTCATACACCAACAAAATGCCACCTCAGTTTAAGTTTGAAGTGTCCGACGTCGAGTCCTTCCCTGGACCCAAGGCTCTAAGTCCATCGGCATTAATGGAAGACATGCCTGCACCGGCAGGCACCCAATTTTATCTGTTGGAATCTCCAAATCGTCTACAAAAAACAGAAGCCCCAATCTCCTGCGATATCCAGGGACATTCAAATGGTGGACCTTCGAACGTCAAACAAGCCACAGAGCCAAAGCAGATTGAGCAAATCCCCGAGAAGCCCCAGAACACAAGACAATCAGTACCTATACCTAACTCTGGGAGGACCCGGCTACCTGATGCCCCGATGAAGAAGGTTCAAAAAGCCCAAAGTTTTGAAGACAATATCAAGACAACGAAGAACGGGCAGAAAGAAACACCACGATGTAGTGATCTGGACTTCGAAGGGGGGAAGAAGCCTCGTTTGGAAGACTACAACTTGTCCCCAGGAAACTTTGACATTGAGCTGGCTATACCTGCTGATAAATGTCCGCCTCCAGAGAAAGGATCGAAGATTCCAAATCATGCGTGGCTGATGTACGTGTTGCTCTCTCGGGCTCCGAATGGCAAGTTGGGTCCACAAGCTCTGGCATACCTTATTTACCTATGGACCGAACACAAACATAACAGGTTCTTCACGACCAAAGAGACTCTTGCTAAGTGTTTGTATGCGGATATTTTCGAGAAAACACTGGAAAAAGGTACTAGGAACGAAAATCTGTGTAGAATCAGAGATCTGCAGAGTGACAAAACTTTTGGATCAGGTGCAGGTGCAGCGTCTCCGTCACTTCCACAAAATATCCCTCAACACGAGGAAGAATTGGAGATACTGGAAGACACACCTCAATCTCATGGAAAGCGAAAGAGGGATGAGAATGATGATGGTTCAGACAGACAAGAGCAGGCATCGGTCCAAAACAGCGGGCCTGCTGTTCTTCAGGGAGTTACACCTTAATCCTAGAACCATGCCACCGCATATTGGACCACCGTTATTTAAAAATGGAAGGGTAATTTGAAGAAATTGTAGATGACTGGAACTAAGGATGCGAAGGAATTCCGTTCTGCTTCTGATTGTATCTTACATACTCAATACAATTGATTCCACCTTGGTAATACTTCTGAATGGAATCGCTGTCACGTTCTTCCCTAGCACAAGTCAAGTCTATCAATTCTCGGTGCACAATAAATGATAGAATATGCGGAAGGTATCGTGATCTGACGTGCTAAACTTACGCTTTTCCTGACCAAGAGGCAGCTTAACCCCCTTTTGGGACTTAGCGAGGTTTAGCGAGCTGTCAAATTCGGTTCTCCTTTTCAAATTCTGGGCCCGACCTCTCACGAGGGCATAGTTAAGCATACTCTCATCGCTAGGTGCATCAAGACATTTGGTAGTCGGCCTAACACCATCTTTGGGCTATCACGTTAGTGATGCGATGCAAACTGGTTGTACACTAGAAAACTGCCTGTTCGTCCTGGGAATTTACTTGCAACTTTCCTTCTTGAATTTCCTTCTCAGCCTGACCAGTATATTTCATCCAAAACAAGCAATATGAAGATCAATTGTTGCATCGCAGCAGCCATCTTGGCTTTCTGTGCATCAGCAGCTCCCACAAACACAAATGCGCCGACCCCAGATGTCATCCTTTCAAGGCCAATCATGATCATGGTCACCCCTGAAGGAATAATCGAGACAACTATGCCCGAAGATCCTGGAACGGCATCAAGCAAGACTAATAATTTTGTGGACTTCCCAATTATTTACGACCTCCACAAGGAAGACACTCACTACGAAGATTTAGAGCCTAGGTGTGGCGGTTGTGACGGTGGTCCTCCCGTCAGTGTTGGAGACCAGCCTCCACCCTCGAGCCCAGCACCTACTCCATACAAAGCTCCGACTAAGGAGAAGTCAGAACCTAAAGCTTTTAAGCCCAAAAAGATTGTTACTAAGAGCGACGACGAGGTGTACCATTTCTTCAAGGATGAAAATGTGCGGATGAATCATCCATCCATTGAGCACCACAAGGATGTCACTGCTCCTGGGCCAAACTTCCATCCTTTTGGAATTTCAGGAGGACATGGGCCCGTGGTTCAGCCTCCACGTCACGAGAATGGAACCTTGCCATACAGTGGCCACCACAATGCCAATGGCCATCATCTTGTTAATCACCGACGACCTGATCACGGAAAAAGGGAACACAGCCCTTTCGTCATTGAAGACCAGCATGGTATTTCCTTGCAGGTGCCACATCCCAGCGATCAAATCATGAAGCCAGATGGACTTGCCAACGCTCGCGAGAGAGGACAAGCTTTGATTGACGCTTTTAAAAATGGCACCCTGACTCCATATGAGATCAGAGAGTGGACCTTGACCAAATGGGAGGAGAACGAGCAGGACTTGGCCAAAGCATCTGCGGGAACCTTGGACGATGCTATCTTGATGTTCCTAGTCAGGGTTAAGAAAGGTGATGTTGAGTCGACCTGCAAGCCCGAGATTGAACCTCGCAAGATCGTCTACCAACATGACAAGATCAGCGAGATTATCAATGACTGCACTATTGAGACGAGCGAGGAAAGGACCAGGGAAGCTAACGCCATCGTCTCTTATGCTCACTCTCACATCAGCACTCTTCATTCCCAAGCAATCCACGAGAATCGCAAGACCATCGCTGATGCTGTCGAGGAAGTTGAGCACCTCGCCGGTATTCCAGCTGAGATTAGACATTTTTATCTCGACCAGCTTGCTAGCTTGAACGGTAGCAGTTCCTACACTTTCAATACAGCCACCAGTGGTCTGCTTCATGGTGAGTCCGGGAGCAAGGAGGACCTCGATAGACCGTCATTGTCTAGAGCGTCGAACTTTCATGCTTACAACTCGACTGAGACCGCCAGCCACCGTGAGATTGTCGTTGAGAACTTGCCAATCAACCTCTGGAAGCCGAAGAGAAGTGTGGTTGCCCAATTGACCTCGTCATCAGTCGCCAGCACTGCGACAGGCTCTTCTTCATATGTTTCGAATCCTTCATCGACCAGTCACTCCACCTCTACATCGGCAGTCATCACGAGCTCCAACCAAGTCTCGATCTTCACCAGCAGTCATCTTACCACTGTCGTTTCGAGTATCTCGTCCGCGATCACCGCAAGCTCCACCAAGGCGAGGACCAGGAAGTACCGAACAAGGAGAGTCCAAACCTCAACTTCTTCCACTAAGAAGCCCAGCCACAATACTGCTATTCCGATCTCAACTTCCAAGTCCGTTATCACATCTGTCCCTTTGACCTTGGCTACAATCACAAGCTCCAAGAGCGTTCCTACCTCTTCCCCTTCCTCTTCATCTTCAACCTCAAGCACAACCTCCACCTCTTCCATTCCCGAACATACATCGGCTCTCCCCCCACCCCATCCCTTTGTCGACCCCCTCCTAGGTCTCAGACCATTCATGGATCCCAAAAACCTCCCCTTAACCTTCGAAGAAGAATGGGAAGACATCTACGGGCACGGAGACGAAGACGAAGAATACATTCCCTCCATAAGCCCAACCCAAATCCTGCGGTTCCAACATACAGCTTTACCATCAACCTCATCTGACATCCACGAAGCATATCTCACCACTCTCAAGGAATTGAACGCTGCTCATATCGAGCGTGTAAGAGCTTGTCAGAAGTCGTCGGAAGAGGAGAGAGCGAAATGTGTAAGAGAAGAGGGAGTTAGGTTTAGGAAAGAGGTTAATGCTTTTGAGTGGTGAGAGGGGAAAGGGGAGAATTGGGGAGAGAGCGCCGCAGGAGGAGTATCATTGTTGGCATACTGGGCTTGCGGCTCTGCATTGCTGGTACGAAATTCCTAAGAAGCATAATGCTTTCTGATTATGAAAGGGAGTTGGGGGATAAAATTGCTTTCTATATTGTGGTTTTGTCGAAGGTGTTCGGAAATAGATAACAGATGGAAAATCATAGAATATTTGTGTGCAAGATATGATAAGCAAGGGGCAAAAGTGGAGTGGCATGCCGTTGAGACGAGGATGGATGTCGACTTACAGCTGCTACTCAACAGCTAGCGAAACCTGAAAAAGGTCTGAAAATAATTGAGACAAATGATTAGAGGCAGATGGATATGTATTCGACTCGAGGACGTTCCTATTTACACCAGCCTCGCTTCACCCTTATCAGAAATACTTTCTCTCTCACCAACACCAGAGGATATATTTTTATACATACAAGGCTACCTATGATAATTCTCATCATCAAATTCACTCAATTGAACACTCTCATACACATCACCACTTTCCCTCAACGATTTTCGTGACCAAGCTCTAAACACCACAGCACTCGAACCAGTGACTAACAAGCTCCCAAGGGCCAGCCATTTGAACTCGTCGGGACGATCCCATACAATAGTTGCAGCCCAATGACATAGCTCGCCGAGAGATTTGAAGGACTGCTCTGTTCCGGCGAAGGTGGATCGTTGTGATACTGGAATTTCCACCTGACCGAGCTCTTGAACCATGAGGTGGTTCATGTAATGTCCGATTCGAGATAGGGATAGGAAGGTGAATAGGATGACTGGGATTAAAATTTGAAGCGAAGTTGCTAAAGTGGACGTTTGAGATGTGTTTTCTTCTGGCGTGGTTGAGGATAGACTCCAAAGAACGAGGACGACAGGGACCTGTGGATGGTGAGTATGTTATACGAGAATCAGACAGATAAACTTACGAGACACAGAAATTGTGAAACAATTCCCCAGAAACCAACCTTTCGAACAACTCTCCCTTCAGCGGCGTCATCTTTTTCGTCTTCGAGATCCGAGCGGCTCAGATATCTCGCTCTCAACCTCTCCACAAGCCAAGGAGTAAAGACCGTGCTTGCCAAACCCGTGATAGCACCAGAAGCCCTTGCGATGGTGATTGAGGATACTGAGAATCCGGTTTGAAGTAAATGAGTGATGAGCGTTGCTGAATATGCTAGGACGGTGAGCTGAAGAAGGGCCATGGAAATAGAAGCTGGCCACATTGGGATGGAGAAGTATTGTTTCAATCGAGCGGCCGGATCCTGGTAAACCACGAATTGTAACTTTCTGAGAAGAGGCTTGAGTCCTGCTTTCCGATACACAAATGGTTCCTCGTCCATCGGACTCCCTGTGATAGCATCCGAGGAGAGTGCCTTTGGTTCCTGGAGCTCGGGATTTTCTCGAGCAACAAGCTTCGCATACCCAACTTCAGCAGCCCACATTACCAGAGTTATGCCGACAAGCAATAAGATCCAACCTTCCCGAGATTTGAAACTCGACATGATGACAGGAAGTAATGATGGAGCAACGAGCTTGACGATCAACTCAATTCTGACCATCACCGAGTTGACTTGAGTAAGGCCGTGGGTGGTGTCAGGGGTGATGGGTCCGACCAGAATTGGAACCCAATCTCTTTCGAGGGAAAGCCGATTCGCTATGGCACTCAGGTCATGTACGATGTCGAGGAAGAGAATGAGTGCGTACAAGAGGCCTTTGGAGAGACTCGAGAAAGGCCCGTTGGTCTCGTCGACCTCACTATACCCTGTGATCACGGGCCAAAATAGCCAGCAGCCATATGAGGCGACAATGGCGGCATGGTTAAGGGAAATGGTGACGAGAAGAGTTGGGAGCCGAGATGGAGAACGATCAATCCAATTTCCAACAGCTGAAGCACATAACATGGCCGATACGGTGGACGTTATACCCCTGATATATCAGCACGTGAGCTCTTCTCCGAGGACTGGACATACCGTATTGATGTTGCGAAGAGGCCTTTTGGGAAAGCAAGAGCGACGAGGAAGATCTGAAATGTCAATAGACACTCTTCTAATGTTGGAGAGGTCTTACTGAAACATATTCAAATGTCCTCGAGTTCCACATGAACAGGAAATGCATCGAATATACTCTCCACCACTTCATCCTCTCTTCATGACGAGACATCTTTCTCACCCTTCGCTCGTCCAATTCTCCGAAGCTTCTCGTCTCTGAATGCCTTCCCTCATCTTGCCTTACCCCTGAATCGTGCATCTGAACATCGTCGAAGGACAAAGTGGACACGTTTCCAGCATCAAACATAACTTCATCTTCTGCCGAAGGTCTCCGGATTCTGATACTTGGAACCACTGACATTCTCAAGCATCATTGTCGACTTTTGATGATGTTGTTGTCATCTTCGGCTCATATATTTGAATCCTGGAGTCAGCCCTGACGGATCCAGCCGTGGCGTTCCACCTCATTTGGCTCGGCTTAGATTTGAGACGCCGAAGAAAGCTCTTTGTTACCGCTGAGCAATATTTCGGGGCGAGAAACACATATTGGAAAAGAAGCAAAACAATCGATGATTGTATGAAGACGCCAATGAGAATAGACTCTAAGGCAAGATCGACGAAAGGGGTGCTCCTCCGCACGTGATATATTGATATCGGCAAAGCTCGGGTATTGAAAGCCATCATCGGGGTCTGGACCTTGACTTTGAAGCACTTGCCCATTTGAGACTCTCTCATACGCAGTATCGGTAAGAGATTCGGATGAGGTTGAAGGATGATTCTAAGTTTCTATCGAGTAAGTATCGAGTAATTATCGAGTAAACTTCGGTTGGGGCGGATAGCAGTGTGAACTTTGTCGGCAACGCTAGTAATGTACGTCGACGTCGGAGTTCGCCTGGAATTCAACAACACCAACTCTCAACTTATCCCAGGTCAGCGATATGCTTGCGGGCAGGAAAGCGGTCTATTCCACGGCATACGGAACAATTATTTGTTCATACTATGCGTTGGAATGCTCTATCACCGATGTCTTGGCCGTCGTGGTAGAGATACAGAAGTATATCGTCGTCATTCAAACCCCAACGCTATGGCACTGCCCTAACATCGAAGCTAGATATATATTTACTCGATCAAAATTGGTTATAGGTTTCTTTCCAAGCCCCCTGATCTAAGAACACGCGCTTGTCAGATGTATCTCTGCGGGTCTTTCTCTGGTGCAAGGACCGTCATCTTTTCGGAAGGCTACCAAGATAGGAGATAAGGATCTGGCTGGTTGATGGGAAAGATGGTGGATGCCAGTCTGCACCCCACAAAACCCTGGTTTCTTTACGAGACGAGAAGTCAAGTCTGACCGTCTTTCTTCTTTCTTCATTTCTCTTTGTTTTCTTTCAAACAAACGCATTCAATTCTTGTTGTTGTTGAAACTTTCTCAGCCTCGAAGCCAAGGCTATCTGTTATCACCCCCCCTCGAAGATCACGACGATAAGCACATTTCACCCTCAAACCCCTCAATTTCTCCCCAGAATAGAGAGAAAACACCCCGCATTACCCCCTCCAATTTTCTTTTTTGAAATCGGATAGCGGCATCTCTCACAATGTCTTTCCCCGATAGATCCTACCCAACACCCGCATACACCCCACCCTCCGAATCCAGCATCCCACTCACTGTCCTCGTTTCTTCACGAGCAGTCATCTACGACCAAGACAATAATATCGTCTTGTCTCCGGCGACTTTGACAATATCTCCGCAGACCGGGACTATCATCTCTATCCTCCCTACCGTTCTCCCACCCTCGAGTTTTCCTGCAAACACCACATACATCGATCATTCACCCAAGCTCCTTCTGCCGGGATTGGTAGATGCACACGTTCACTTGAATGAGCCTGGAAGAACAGAATGGGAAGGTTTCAATACTGGAACGAGAGCGGCGGCGAGTGGTGGTGTAACGACGGTTATTGATATGCCATTGAATGCTATACCTCCCACCACCACAGTCAATGGATTGAAAGAGAAGATCAAAGCTGCCGAAGGACAATGTTGGGTTGATGTTGGATTTTATGGTGGTATCATACCTGGGAACGCCGGTGAACTACTCCCATTGGTAGAAGCTGGTGTACGAGGATTCAAAGGCTTCCTCATCGAATCTGGTGTAAGTTCCCTCCCTTCTTTTTTCAAAACTTACTAACAAGTTGAAAGGTCGACGAATTCCCAGCCGTCTCCTCAAACGATGTAGCACTCGCTATGACCACCCTAGCATCCACACCAACGACCCTCATGTTCCACGCAGAAATGATTCCCCCAATCACCTCTTCCGTAGGAGACGACGTCCAAGTCTCTCTCCCTCCTCTCTCACCCACCGGTCCTCTCACGCAATACCAAACATTCCTCGACTCTCGACCCCCTGCTTTCGAAACCTACGCTATCGCCGAGATCCTCTCGCTCGCTCATCTAGCTCCAGAGCTACAATTACACATCGTGCATCTCTCCGCGGTGGAAGGTATTGAGTTATTGAGAGCAGCAAGAGATATGGGAGTGAAGATTAGTGCAGAAACGTGTTTCCACTATCTCGCTCTGTCGTCGGAAGAAGTTGAGGAAGGTGACACGAGACATAAATGTTGTCCTCCTATTCGCTCCTCTACTAACCGGGATGGGCTTTGGGACGAATTGTCGAATCCAGATGGAATGATCCAGACTGTGGTTTCGGATCACAGTCCATGTACGCCTGAATTGAAGCTGTTACCAGAACATCTAGGTAAAGGTCATGGATGTTGTTCAGCGGGTACGAAGGGAGTTAATGGAGAGGTATTGACGAAAGAGCAAGCGGAGGAGAAAGAGAGAGGAGATTTCTTTGCGAGTTGGGGCGGGATCTCGAGTGTTGGTCTCGGGCTACCTATTCTTTGGACAGAGGCGAATGCGAGATCTAAATCGGAGGCATCGTCGGTTAGTATACTGGATGTGGTGAGGCTTTGTGCTGTTAATACTTCTGCTCAAGTGGGGTTGAGTCATAAGAAGGGTGCCTTGAGACCGGGTATGGATGCGGATGTTTGTGTGTTTGATGATGCGGCTGAGTGGGTTGTGGGGAGGGAGCAGATGTTGTTCAGGAATAAGGTTTCTCCTTATCAAGGGAAGACGATGATGGGGAGGGTGATGGAGACGTGGGTTCGTGGACAGAAGGTATTTCAACATGATGGACCAAACGGAGGGTTTGTCGGCAAGCAGGGACTTCCTGTGGGCAAGCTCTTATTGGACAAGAGGAAGATATGATTGAGATGTGTTAGATTTGGAGCATTTACTGCGGGTGGGATCATGGAACGGGAAGTTGATTGGCATGGGATTGCTGGTGACGAAGTATATGAATACCAATGGTGGGATCGCATCATGAGCTATAGCTTGATGAATGAAGAATGAACGTATAGCTTGAAGCACCACACTCTGGGATGATCGTCCTGTCCTTGGTGATTTCCCTCAATGTTCGACTGCGGTTCACCGTTTGTAGGTGGCAGAGTGCCCCACCTCTTATGAACTTTTAATGATACCACAAAGTTGGTGACAACTCAGTACGCTCAGCCCCTGACTTTGTTTGTATTCACGCTTCCTGCTCCACTTCCAAGTATCGAAGATGTCAGTCCCTGTGATTTCATCCAGACAGTGGAAACGCAGACTTCAATCGATCGCAGATCCACCATTGTTCATCTCCTCAACCTCCCACATTTCCACCCTCGTAGATACCTGATAGTATTTCTGCCAGTACTGGTCTTGAAGCTCAATCTGCGGGGCAGGCAGATGTCAATAAGTGTCCCAGAACTCGTCGAAGCATCTTCTTCTCTCAGCGTTGCATACCCAAGCTTCAGATTGTTCGTTTGTTTATATCTTCATCCAGGATCATGTCCTCACGCAGTGATTTATACACGCTACGCCCAGTACTCGTAGATCTCGATTCTCCGTCGTCCACCAAAGTTCATGTTGCTTGCGGATTCGTCGCGTTGTAAGTAGCTTGATTTGTGCTGATTTGAAGTCGCACATCTCTTTTGAAGCCCCGAGTACTTCGGCCAGGATCATGATACCTGGTATGCGTTCTGCATATCTCTCTCAGGATGTTGGCCGTTGCATAACCACATCGAGAGGGAGAACCCCTGGGTAATGTGCTCTTCTGACATTCATCTCTCGTTCGGTATCGTTCGGTCCTGTATCGCTCGCAGATGCGGAATCACTGGTGGAGGGGACATTGTGATCATAGTGTTTCTTTGTAAGAAACGTATATCGTTACTGATGGTGTTATTGGCGGAAGCTGGAAGTTGATAGCGTACAAAGGCCTCCAGGTTCAGTTTTCAACAATATATTCAATCGGCCTTTAGCTTTAACGCCGACAAAGCTCCCCGCGACCTTATCAGTCCCCATTACCTCACCGTCAGAGCTACCCCTGCAGTGACACGCTGGATTACCTCTTCCTTACTCAAAATATCTCAAAATCGAATCTTGTCACCCAAACTCCATGACAACCGAGTGGTCAATTACATCCAACTAATACGTCGTCTAACTTGTTCCTGATCTTAGCATCATGATCATCTCACACTTCACCGCGCCGTTATCTTTACCCCGCCATGGGCAACCCCTCATCCAAACAAAAGCTTCAAGTATCTTAGCATATACTTAGCTAACAATAACCTCCAAAGGACGGCCTCCCAAGAACGGCCAATAACTTCAACTATTCCTCAGTAGTCATGAACCTCAGATAGCTCCAGACCCGCCAGGAGCCCGATCTCACTCTGTCATATAGCACAGTCAACATGACGCTTCCTAGTAATGCCAATAATTGAGCGTTTATAAACTTCCCTCCCTCTTTGTGACGTCTTTCTTTCCTGCTCTTCAAGTGATCTGTAAACATGATGTTAACTAACATCCTCTCCGTCGGCCTCTTGGCTGCAAGTGCTCTTGCTCACGGTGACCATGCACAGGACCAGATCCCGATCCAAGGTCCCCAAAAAGCTCTTTGGTATAATACTCTACCTGGAGATGGAGGAACACAAGTATGGCTGCCCTCCCTTGTTATGCTTCCTTGCTGATAACAGAAGGCCGATTCCGTGTTCTCTGGCATCTCAACCTTCGGTCGTCTCCCATACTTTCCCTGCCTTGCTTCAGACGATGTGAAATACGACATTGCGTTCATCGGTAATCTCCATATATAACCAAATTGAATCCGCTAATATATATCAGGAGCACCCTTCGACACAGGAACCTCCTACAGGCCAGGAGCACGTTTCGGCCCCTCAGGAATCCGTCAAGGTTCTCGCCGTCTCAATTTATAGTCAGTTCCCCCATACAGCACTCGCTGACCCCCTTTGTCGAACATAGGCTCACGTAGACTCGGATTCAGTGGTGGATATAATGTTCCATTGGAGACGAACCCATTCAACAGCTGGGCTACTGTTCTTGATTGTGGAGATATCCCTGTTACTTCGTAGGTCTTCAGACTTTAAGAGAGATGAGCATGGACTGATTGAGATAGATATGACAACACATGGGCTCTCCACCAGATCGAAGAAGGTCACAACTCAATCCTCACTCGCGCTCCAGCCACAGATGCAAAAAAGAAAGGTCCTGCGAAGAACGGAAAGACTCTGCCTCGAGTCATCACTCTAGGAGGAGACCACACCATTACTCTTCCACTTCTTCGTTCCATTAACCGTGCTTACGGTCCTATCTCTGTCATCCATTTCGACTCCCATCTGGATACCTGGAAGCCAAAGGTCTTTGGTGGATCTCCCAGCAAGGTTGCATCCATTAACCATGGAACATATTTCTACCATGCAGCTCAGGAGGGTTTGTTGGCCAATGATACGAATATCCATGCTGGAATTCGGACAACATTGAGCGGTCCATCTGATTATGAAAATGATGGATATTGTGGCTTTGAGATTGTAGAGGCGAGAGAGATTGATACTATTGGAATGGATGGTATCATCCAGAAGATCAGAGCTCGTGTTGGGCTTGAGAAGCCGGTGTATTTGTCTATTGATATTGATACTCTGGATCCTGCTTGTTCGTTCTCCCTTCTCCTTGGTTGGATTTGCTGACGAGAATAGTTGCCCCTGCTACTGGTACTCCTGAGACAGGAGGCTGGTCGACTCGCGAACTTCGAACAATCATCCGTGGGCTTGAAGGTATCAACCTGATCGCTGCAGATATCGTCGAGGTTGCTCCAGCGTACGATACCAATGCCGAGCACACCACCATGGCTGCCGCAGATGCTTTGTATGAGGTGATGAGCTTGATGGTTAAGAAGGGGCCTTTGAGCAAGATGATCGACAGTGAGGACGTTGTGAAGGAGGAGATCTAATCTCGCGCGATGGCAGAGAGGAGCGAAGACTGACGGGGATAGACTCGCTATGTGTCTGGTTTGTAGAACGCTGCGAATGTCATACCAGGCTGGTGAAACATACTCAAGATCGCTTGGAGTTCGTAGCAAGGAAGAGGACGCAGACAGCTACGATTGATAGAGCAATGACTGTCATGATCTGGAACAATATTAGTAGATACTCAATCAACAGTACCCCGACGAATCTGACACATATGTTTCCCTCTTTGCACATGTCCTTTCTTCTCTGTTATCGTCTTCTTCGAAGGTTTCGGGGCCATGGATCTTGCCTGCTTCCACCACGAACGAAAGTATAAACCTACAGTCTGCGTCTTCCACCCCGTCTGTACAATCGCCACCCTCCTACTATATTTATTTACCGTCTTCAAATAGTTGCCAAATCCCAATGCCAAACAACATAAGCTCAGAAACCAGAATATAACGCCCAACGGTTGTGCCATCCGCAATTCGAGCTTCGAAGGTTGGGATTTGAGATGGAAGGAGATAACTATAGCGATTGAAACGACGGCCATATATATTGAGAGACGGAGGTAGGAGAGGAAAGCTGGGAAGAAGTCAGCTATCGTCTTTCTCAATCTGCGAATTTGGGTACGAAAGAGGGGTAGAGCTGTCATGGGGGAGGAATACTTCGTTCATTGGCGCAGTGATCGCGAGCATCGCTGTCCGTGTTGTCGAAAAGAAGAGGGCCGAAGAATGGAGAGACACAGAATACATTTTCTCCTTGATGGCTGTCTTGGTCAGTCTTGTCTTCAATCCTTCGGACATGGACTACTCACTCTTCTACCAAGGCTGGACTTGCTCGAAGCTGGATCCCAAATGGAGAGTAACAGGTAAGCCTCTCTGCTTCTTCTTCGTCGGCTTGTATACAATTCGCCATCTTTAAACTGACTTTGGGAAGCAGACCGATCAATCGAAGTATATCCTCAATCATTCATCTCAATTCGTGATGGCAAATCTGATTCGCCCGAGGCCCCACTCTCGGCAAGCGGCGGCTCGGGGAAAGCCCATCAGTGGAAAACAGCAGGGATGGCATGGATCGCTAAGGATAAACTTTCCCAATGGAGCTCGGTGTAGAGCTTATCCATTCTTATCTATTGGTGGGCAGATGAGGGGCGGATTTTGACTCAAGACGGCCCGGACTGGAGCTTTCCAGGAAAATCGGCGCTGGATCGATATCTTTTACTCCTCTCGTCAAAAGAGCATCTCCTTGTTTATATATTCTTGCAATTGAGAGTTGTTCTTCAATCAATCATACTTTCTGAGATCAAACTCCACCGAGGAGCTCAGAGTGGTGTATGGAGGGGTAATCCACAATTCAGCAACCATGTCTACCCCATCCCAGCCCATCAATGGCAGTCAGAATAGATCCCACTCTCTAGGTCGATCCCCATTCAGCAGTTCCTACCTATCTGCCTCTCCCCTCGCCCAAGATTCTATAGCACGCGACCTTGCAGAATGCGACGATGACGATAACGAATCTTCAGACAGCGAGGAGACCAGCTCCGATGAATCAGAAACGCCCACCGTTCGACCAGGAGAGCTTCAACATGCCATGGCCAATTCGTATCGTAGACCGAGTTTCGTGGCATTTGGAGGGACGAGACCAGCTGTTACGCCCCAATTCCAGGAAGTTACATATCTCACGAAGAAAGAGAAGAAGCAGAGCAGAAATGAAGAGCGGAGTCTTCTGAGGGATAATTATCTTGCTCCGCCGAAGCATTCAGAGCCTCCAAAACGAGACCCATTCTCGAGGGCGTATAAATGGTTGTTCAGTAGTAGGAGGCCAAAGAAAGAGGTTGATGAGGAAGAAGGACCCGACGAGACATCGGCATTGTTGAATGGGGAATCTGCGAGATCTGCGGGTGAGAGATTGAACGCTCAATGGGAGGCTGCTGTTGCGGCGGGGAAGATCAAGACGACGTGGCAGAGGGAGGCAAAGACATTGTTCAAATATTCGAGTCCTCTGGTTGTTACGTTCTTGTTACAGTATTCTCTTACTGTGGCAAGTGTATTTACTGTGGGACATATTGGGCCTGTGGAGCTCGGTGCTGTGAGTCTGGCGAGTATGACGGCGAACATCTTTGGATATGCTATATACCAGGGATTGGCGACGAGTCTGGACACGCTTTGTGCTCAGGCATACGGAAGTGGGAAGAGGCATCTCGTGGGATTACAATTGCAAAGAATGGTTTACTTTCTTTGGACATTGACGATTCCAATTGGTATCATTTGGCTTTTCGCGGAGCAGATTCTCAACCTGATTGTTCCTGAGAGAGAGTCTGCGAGGTTGGCAGGATTGTATCTGCGAGTCCTACTTCTTGGAGCTCCAGGATATGCGGCTTTTGAGAGTGGGAAGCGGTTTGTTCAAGCTCAAGGACTCTTTTCTGCAACGACCTACGTTTTGTTGGTTGCAGCTCCTCTCAATGCCTTTATGAATTGGTTATTCGTCTGGCATTTTAATTGGGGATTTGTTGGAGCTCCAATTGCCGTTGCTCTCACCGACAATCTTCTTCCATTGCTTCTATTCTTATATGTACGCTTCGTGGATGGCAGACAATGCTGGAATGGCTTCACAAAGAAGGCTTTCCATAATTGGGGTACGTTTTTCAAGAGGTGTGATGATTCATGCTAACATTCCTAGGTCCAATGATCAAGCTCGCTCTTCCAGGTCTTCTAATGGTAGAAGCTGAGTTTTTGGCTTTCGAGATTCTCACTCTCGCGTCCAGCTATTTCTCGACGACACATCTCGCGGCACAAAGTATTTTATCCACATTGACAGCAATCACTTTCCAAATTCCATTTCCAATATCAATTGCAGCTTCGACTCGAGTGGCCAATTTGATAGGAGCAACCCTCGCAGATGCAGCTAAGACTTCTGCCAAAGTAGTGAGTGACCATGTCTTCTTTCTAAAACTATGCTAACGACATCAGGCAATGATAGCAGCAACAATCGTCGGCCTCTTCAACGTCATTCTCCTCTCCTCTCTCCGAAACTACATCCCTCAACTCTTCACTAATGACCAAGATGTCATCGATCTCGTTGCTGGTGTCTTGCCTCTCTGTGCCGCTTTCCAACTCTTTGATGCGTTAGCAGCAAATCTTGGAGGACTTCTGAGAGGGTTAGGAAGACAAGAGATTGGTGGTTGGGTGAACCTCTTTTGTTATTATGTTATTGCTATGCCGATCAGTTTCGGCACGGCGTTTGGTTTGGATTGGGGATTGTATGGGCTGTGGAGTGGTGTAGCGCTTGCTTTGGGATTGTGAGTACTCATTTTCTTCATTCTTCTTGATCATCACTTGATGGTTGGACCCTCGATAACCCGAGCGGGAGTACATTTCCAAATATCCTCCAAAACCCAATGGATCTTAAAACGTGTGAATGGTTGTTGTTTTCCACCTTTTGGCGATTCGGAAGTCCGAATCATTTACATGGGAGGTTTGCTTCGAGGTTCTGCTCTTTATCATCTACACATATACAAACAAAGACTAACCGATCTCCTCTTTCAGAGTCGCCGCGCTCGAAGCCTGGTTCATCTCCCGCGCCGATTGGGATGAGTCTGTGGAAGCTGCAAAGGATAGGAATAATGCTGGTTAGATAGACTTTCAGGACAACGGGTACAGAAACACCGTAGACTAGATCTTGTTTAGATCTTGGGACATATATATTGAAATTGGTCGGCTGCTTGATACGTGAGCGATTTATGGATAGCGCTTTGAGATGCCTATACCCTTGATTTGCTTTTTGGTGTTTGGATCTGCAAAATCATGGGATGTGACGATCTTGGGTCTGCATGTTTGTGTTGTATATAAGTCTAAGATAATGCTATTTCAAAAATTAACGTACTCGTGATATCTCTATCCCAATTATGAATGAGGTCTTTTCCTTCATTTCTCATCCTCGACTGTTTATACTCATGTTGAGAAGGCGTCCATTTTGCTAACCAGATGCCATCCCATCCGCCTCTTATTGTACATCAATCAGCATCTTACGATGAAGCATGACCTCGATGTATTTCAGAACAAGAAAGCTCCTTGTCTACAGCAGCCGTCATGTGTTTCCGAGGTGGAAGAATCCTTTGCCGCGAGTTTAAAGTGTTCCAGGAAGTTCTCCCCTTTTACCCCACCTTCCGCCTAGTGGTGTTTGGTCAATTCCCGGCGTGGACGTCGCCTCCTTGTTCGGCTGTACAAGCGGCATGCATCTCAACTTTGGACCTCGCACTTCGAGATTGGATGAGGATACATGAATTCAATATCTTTGAAGCATGCCAATCGGAAACTATTCAGTTTCTCAAGCTTCGCTCGTTCTACTCATTTCAAACGATCGTTTTCTCATCAAGCACCCCGCGCAATGAAACACCATCTCGTGGTGGGGACTTGGACCCCGCCAGGAGCTATTTTCACTTTTGAATTTGACGATGAATCGTTGGAATTGAACATGATCAAGAGGACTGAAATTCCAAAAGATGAGCCAATCTCATGGATGACATTTGATGTATGCCTGAAATCCACGTGAATTCGCTCATATTGACTTTCCCAGCATGCAAAGAAGACGATATACGGCGCGGCAATGAAGAAATGGTCGAGTTTTGATGTCAAAAGTCCAACAGAGATCATTCACAATGCTTCTCATCCAATGGAGCATTTGCGTAAGTTGACCTCCTCTATTAAGGACTTCTCTTATTCGTTACAGCCCAAGCTTCAAAATCAGATACAAACACAAGAGCAATCTTCGTCCTAGCTGCAAAACAGCCTCCATTCAATGTCTACGGAAACCCCTTCTACGACCATGCCGGATTTGGAAATGTCTTCTCCGTCAACTCTTCCGGTGGCTTAGATAAGTGCGTCCAAAACTACGAGTATGAACCGAAGACAGGCATTCACGGCATGGTCTTCGACCCGACAGAGACGTATCTGTACTCAGCAGACCTCCGAGCCAACAAGATTTGGACTCATAAGAAAGACGAACAAGGTCATCTGACGCTTGTTGGAAGTGTCGAGGCACCGGATCCAGGAGATCATCCAAGATGGGTGGCATTGAATCAGAGTTATCTTTATGTGTTGATGGAGGCGGGGAATAGGATTGGGGTTTATGTTATTGATCCACAGACTCATTGTCCCGTTTTCACGCATATCACTTATCCTCTTATTCCTCCTGGTAAGTCTGTCATTTATTCTTGGAGCAAAGCTAATTTGAGAAGGTATCCCAAATGCAAAGACAATGTACAGAGCGGATGTCGTCACTCTCACCCACAGCAAGAAATACCTCTTCGCCACATCACGAGCTAACAAACATAACCTTACCGGCTATATTTCAGCTTTCAAAGTTGGTCCAGCAGGCAATATCGAGAGACAGATATGCATGAATCCAACTCCAAATAGTGGTGGACATTCGAATGCTGTTAGTCCTTGTGATTGGAGTGATGAGTGGATTGCTTTGACAGACGATCAAGATGGGTGGTTGGAGATCTATAGGTGGAAGGATGAGTTCTTGGGAAGAGTTGCTCATTGTGATGTCAAGGAGCCAGGCTTTGGGATGAATGCTATATGGTATGATTAGATTAGGAGGTGAAGACCTATATACAAGAGAATTAGACCAGCGTCACACATGAAAGGTGTGCTTATAGACTCAGATCCGAAGATCAGCGAGTATGTTCGAAAGGAGGAGGAGGATTATTTTATCGAATATGAGGTCAGGTACCACGGATTTCATTCATCGGCCCACGTTTTGACTCTCATTCTCATATTCAGCTCTTCCAGCACTTCGCTTCAGGCTTCCGGTCCCTGAACCAGGCACCAACATCAGGGCTGTTATCTTTCCCGCCAAAGTTGCCGAACTCTCCTTCCTCCCCGCACCTACGTAAACGCAAGATGGCTGATATGGTGGGGGAAGCAATTGAAGACGTGAATTCACAAGGGAGCATTTTGCCTTTATCTTTTTCACGAACTTCAACTCTCCCTGGATCTTTGAGGTCCATTGATTCCTCCAGCCTTCAAACAAATACACAGGCATTGAGATAGCCAGAAGAGAGGGAACAAATCAGCAACATGGCTCCCGGTATTCTCTATGTGACGATGCAGCCCAAGCCCGAGCTTGAGGAAGCTGCTTTCCATGACTGGTATGCCCTCTTTCAACACAATAACAATCCAGAGCTCCCATGCATCGCCTTCCTCTTTTCCCAAGACAAACACTTACCAGATCCCTCAATAGGTACAACAACGAACACGGTCCCACCCGTCTCCGTCTCCCCTTCTGCACAAATGGCTTCCGCTATAGAGCCTCCGATCTTTCCAGCGAACCAGCATCAGAAAGGAAGCCGGAATGGATGGCCGTGTACGACATCACAGACATGGATGAATTGACCAAAGATGCTTATCTGCGACTACGAGATCCCCCAGTCAAGAGTCAACGAGAAGCAGATACGATGAAACAGATCAGGGTTGATAGGAAATTATACGACTTTGTCGAGGAGCAACATAGTGAGGAGTTCAAGGAACTGGAGAAGGTCGAGAATGAGGGAGAGGGGAATGTGATTGTGGCGGTGTTTTTTGATATCCATGAGGGGAAGGAGGTGGAAGAGGAGTTGGGGAAGTGGTATAGAGAGGAACATATACCATTGTTGGCGAAGGTTCCCGGATGGTTGAGGACGAGGAGATTCAAGACGAGTTCGATTGATCCGAAAGCTCCTACGGAATACCTTGCGTTGCACGAATACAAGCCTAAGAATGGATTGGAAGGCCCGGAATTTCAGACTGCGACGACTACGGATTGGGCGAAACAGATAAGTGAGAAGGTGGTGAAGGAGAAGAGGAGAAGAGTGTATGATTTGTACTATACTTTTGGACCCGCGCCGAGGTATCTTTCAACGAAGATGGCGAGCTGGCATTCTTCGGATGAGAAGGTGTCGTTGACGACCACAATCCCAGAATCTCATGGTGGAAATGGAGCGATCGAATCATATCTTACTACGAAGGATGGTGTAGAGTTGCCGTATCGATTGGAAGGATCTGCGGATCCCGATGCGCCACTCATTGTTCTCGCCAACTCGATTCTCGTGGACTACCATATCTGGGATGGATTTATTGCAAACTTCTTTTCAAACTCTGCCAATAAGAAATATAGAATCTTGAGATATCTGAAGAGAGGAAGAAGCTCCTCATTCGGATCCCAAAAGATTACAGTTGATGTCCTGGCCTCAGATATCATCGCCATTCTCGATGCTCTGAGAGTCAAGAAAGCAGCAGCAGTTATTGGTGTCTCTCTTGGTGGAGCCACGACTTTGAATACGGCTCTCTCATATCCAGACCGCGTATCAACTTTCATTTCCTGCGATACCTCCTCCAAATCCCCAGCTGGGAATTCAAAAGCCTGGGGTGAACGAATTGCCATTGCTGAGAAAGAGTCAGCATCAACATCTTCAGGAGAGAAGATTGTAGGAGAAGAGCTTGCTGAGTTGACGACGAGACGATGGTTCGTCAAGGAAAGCTATGACGGAGGAGATCTTGAGAAGACTTGTCTTCAAGTGAAAGAGATGGTGAAGAACAATAACTTGGAAGGATTCAAGAAGAGCGTCGAGGCTCTTTTTGAATATGATTTGAAGGAGAAGATGTTGAGTAGTGAGGTTAAGGCGCTCTTTGTCGTTGGAAGCGGTGATGGAGTGTTGCCCAAAAGCATGGAGGAGATGTCGAAAGCTTATGGGAAGAGTGGTGCTGGATTTGAGGTGATCCAGGGAGCGGGACATTTGCCGATGGTTGAGAAGCCGAAGGAGTTTGCTGAGGTTGTGACGAAGTTCTTGGGATAGGATGTTGATGACCTGTATTGAATCTGTTTAGAAGAAACTTTGTAAAACCTCGTCGAAATGAGGATTACACAGACCTCCGCTTCCCACAAGCTTGATTATAATGAAGGGCTCTAGAATATTCTCTGGGACGATTGTTTACTATAGGTGCAAGGTTCGAGGGGTTTTTTAGTTGTCATGTCTCATTACTGTCAATCTCTTCTGCTTATGTTTCCGCTCTGCTCCTCGCCTTGCCTCTATATATGGCTGATATCTTTCCCTTTCTGCTCCTCGATCGCCCTACTCTTAATCGTACTTCTCCCATTCCTAGTAAAATGCCAAGCACCACTCAGAAACTCCTGATCAATCAAATGACCATCTTCACCGACCTCCAACACCCCAATCTGCTCTCCATCCCCATCCACCACGCTCGTCTTCGCTCCCGGCTTGACTTGATAAAGGCAAACCTCCACCCCTTGAGAGTAATCATATACAGTCCTCTTCTCATGCCATTTCCCAAGCACCAAAATGGTATTCTCGCGAACGTAAAGAGGCAAAGTGTCGAAGTTGTGATGTTCTTTAAACCAGCCTGGTCCGTCGAGGGTCTTATTCGTGAAGAATGACGTCCATTTTCCTTTGGGAAGGTAGAATTCCACTTCCCCTGATTCTTGGAAGATGGGAGCAACCAGGAGTGAGTCGCCAAACATGAATTGTCGATCTAGAAACCAGGATGTTGGATCGTCTGGGAACTCGAGACACATGGCTCTCAAACTCAACGGGACACCCTCAGCCACCGCTTTCTGCGCTTGAGCGAATATGTAAGGCATAAGTCGAGCCTTCAGACTAGTCCATTTGGCAAGAGTCTTTGAACATCCTTGCTCGCTCTCATCATCACCATCCACTGTCCAAGGAACTCGAAAGCTGTTCGATCCATGAAGTCGGGAATGCGAACAAAGCAATCCAAACGCAACCCATCGTTTATAGATCCATGGTGGCGGATTCCCTTCGAAACCACCAATATCAACAGACCAGAATGCAAATCCACAAAGTCCTAACCCGAGTCCTCCACGAACAGACTCAGCCATCGCTTCAGCGGTAGACTCACAATCCCCTCCCCACTGCAACGGAAACCTCTGTGTCCCAGCCGTCGCTGTCCTCGCAAAAAGTACAGCTTCATTCTCACCAAATCTATCCTGAATAGCCTCATACACGATCTTGTTGTAAATGAACGCATAATAATTATGCATCTTCCTCGGATTCAAAGTCTCATCAAACCACTCCACCCCGATACTCGGAATCCGCTCTCCGAAATCGGTTTTGATCGCATCGACGCCTTTGTCGAAGAGAGTGTTGAGACAGGATACGTACCATGCGCACGCAGCGGGGTTGGTGAAATCAATTATCCCCATGCCGGTTTGCCAGAGATCCCATTGGAAGATGTCGCCGTTGGTGCGTTTGAGGAGATAGCCTTTTGAAGCGGCGTATTTGAAGACTGGAGAAGCTTGACCGAGGTATGGGTTTATCCATACGCAAACTTTCTTTACAAGACCTTTCCTTGTCAGATATCATGAGGAGTCAGAAGAGAAGGTGACTGACCAGATTCTTTGAGACGAGCGATTTGAGCTTTTGGATCCGGAAACATCTCTGAATCAAATACAAAATCGCACCAGTGGAAAGCTCTCAACCAGAAGCAGTCGAAGTGAAAGACTTCAACTGGTATATCTCTTGCTTTCATCCCTTCAAGGAAAGAGTTGACGGTCTTCTCATCGTAGTTGGTGGTGAATGATGTACTGAGCCAGAGTCCGTAGCTCCAGGCGGGGACTTTTCCCGGCTTTCCTGTGAGAATGGAGTATTTCTGTAGGACTTCTTTGGGTGTTGGGCCGTAGATAATGTACCTATACATATCATCAGACTTCGATCTCCAATTCAAGTAGGGAGCAGCTCACCACTTCAACCTCTGCCCCTCGACACTAGTCTGAACTCTACAGCATCTTTCACTACCAACCTCCAACTCAACCTTATCTGGTGTGTCAATGAACACGCCATAACCTCTCGAGCTCATCCAGAATGGAACATTTTTATACGCTTGGTCACTACTTGTTCCACCATCAGCATTCCAAAGCGTAATCGCTTGTCCCACTTTATTGAAAGCTCCAAATCTCTCTCCAAGTCCGTGTACGGATTCTCCAACTCCCAAAGTGGTTTGTGTGAATATGTAGTGTTTGAATTTCGACATGTCGCCTGTGACTAGTTGGTTGGATGGAGCTGGACTGTATGCAAATCCTACTGATCGATTTTGAAGGGAAGTGAGCTCTTTCGAGCCATCAGTGGCATGGAAACGGATATCGAAGTCATGGTTATTTGTTTTGACAGTTGCTGATATTGAACCAGATTTCAAAGTGGTGGATTTCTCGGTCTTGGTGATTCCTGGATCGCATGTTTCGGGCTTGCCAGCTGGGTAGAGGTCGTAATGGGGTCCTGGATTGAGAGCTCCTAGCCAATGTGTGATTTCAACAGAAATTACGCTGTCAAATGGTGCACGAATATCCTGGTAGAGTGAGTAAAGGGCAAAAGATTGAGGGTTAGACTAACAATAGTCAATGTAGGCAGATTGAGAGAATCTGATCTTTGCATGATTCTCTTCGTTGGGCAAAGCAAGCTGAGAGCATTCCCTGCCGGGTGCTCTGCGATTGAGTATACTTCTTCCGCATACTCAGGACGCATGCCGTCGGCGACGAGCCACATGCCATCGCGAAACTTCATGATGTTCGTTCTGACGAGGGGAGGAAGTTCGAGCAGAGAAGCGCGGGCAATATATCAACACTGGTGGGATTACTTCTGATAATCCTTTTTGACATTCGTAACGGAGAAATGACAATGATCTACGCAGCTTGGTTGCTGGGTAAAGAGAAAACAATGGGAATGCCCTCGTATGATGTCCTAGGAGGTGGCATGATGCGGGGTACCTGCATGAGACCCTGAAGAATCGGGCCTGTAAATGAAGGCTCAAATTTGTATGCAGCTGTATCACCGTGTGAAGCGGAGATTTTGTCATTCCACTGGCCGTGGCTTGCTCATTTTCTTATCTTCCTGAGCTTCGATGACTGGTGAAAGAGGATGGACGCTGAGGATCCGCTGACAGTAGCGTGCATCAACCATGGAGCATGGAGGTGCTGGAGATTTCGGAACGATGAGCCTAAATTCGGGGGGCCCTTCGCTGTAATATTATTCCGACAATGAGGAACCTCCATTACTAGTCCTAAGGTTCTCTCCCTCAAGATCACAAGCAGGCGCAACGACTTATCGTTATATCAACTGAGGGATCGAAGTTTTCTCATTCTTTGCGATCGAACTCGGCGACGACATGTGGGAGTGGCGACATGTAAGATGACGGGAGCCCACAGATCCAGTAGATCCAGTAGATCCAGTAATCAACACAGCAGGGTTTGATGCACCCCGGAATTCTGCGAACTTTCGCAAAAGTTCCAAGCCATGTTGGCCTTCCCGAGCCTGAAAATGGTCGATGCTCTCGAGGATGCTCGAAATACTCTCATCCGCAACTTTGGCTTTCTGTCTTTCCATGCAATACTCGACCACCGTCTCTTGACGGAGTGTCTGTCAATTCGCCCACTCTCTTCCATTTTACTTGCGCAACGTTGATTGACTTCTGGCACAATAGTGACTAGTCTGAGCCAAGTTGTTTGCCGATTCACCTAGACCACCCACCATGTGGCATGGAGACAGAGCTCACGGATCGAAGTCTTCATCCTCCAGCCACAAGTCCTCGCACAGATCCTCGCCGCACAACGGAAAGAGACTGAGACACATCGAGTATTTCTGGTTTTGTTGCGATTGCAGCAATGGGCCTTTTTCGAGCATGATGGATCATTGTCATGATTGTCAGCATCTACGATGTACATCGTGCGTTGTAGAAAGCACGAAGATACGCGATTCTGATCGCGGCGTTGGGGGGTACCCAGCACCGATCTCGCCTGAGCTTAGTTTCCTTACACCAGCTAGGTCAGTAGCCCGGTGCTTTGATACCATTTTTCATATCTAACCTTGTCAGAGATGAACAAACAATGGCGTCTATCACAAGCTCAAGCAAAGGCTCTCGAAGATCTTCCACTGTCTCTATCGTCAAGGCCGGGTCTATCACCAGTCAGACAGATGCTGAATCCAGCAGTGACGAGTCTGCGAGTGATAGTGCATTGATGACAACGGAAGATGAACTCAGACGGGCCATTATCGACAACCTAGACTGCTGTATTTTGGAAGCTTGCACTCGTAACTTGGCAGCCGCTGCTCTTATACTTCCCCACGTTCACGATTCAGTGTCAAGCTGGGCCCACACACAATTCACAGCTTATGCCAATGATGGGGACGATAGAGACAAAAGTACTTCATGGTCAGCCGCTTCTGGAAGCAACGGATCGCTCCCATCTAGCGGTAACAGCAGGCCCAGGAAGCGTGCTCGAGCGTCGGATGATGCAGAAGCATCAGGTTCTTCGGGAAGGCGTCAGCGAGTTGTGACGGGTGAGGAGTCTAGCCAAAGCTGTACCTCACCTCTGCTACCAACCTTCGCGTGTCACTTCTACAAAAAGGACCCCCAGAAGTATAATTTTCATTTGAATCGGAAATATACCAATTGCGCCCACCCGAGGGTTCCGAGAGATTCTCTTCGCCGTATCAAGCAAGTCTCTTATCTGCCCACAGCTAACTTCTGGCTCCACTAATTGTTTCATAGAGACCATTTCAAGAACCATCGAGTTTCTCAGTGTGATCGCTGCTACTTTACCTTCAACAATAGTGAGGAATTGGTCCGCCATCGTCAACTGCCAGACCCATGCGAGAAGCACCCGTGCACGCTGAAGGAAGGCATTGATGATGGCCAATGGGAGAAGATCGTGAATATCCTCAAAAAGACAACTCACAGGGGACGACAGGACTTTGAGAAGTGGTTTGATGTCTGGGAAATACTGTTCCCAGATGACCCACGACCCACTACGCCTTGTACGTCAACCCCTTTACGTTCGGACGCATCTTAACTAATTCCAGTCAGGGAATGAGCCCGACGTAATGGCGTTTAACCAAACTTACAACACCAGAACAATCCTAAACGCCATCATCGCAGGAGTAGAGAGCAGCATTGAGCAAAGGTTTATTCCACGCTACAGTCAATTATATTCACATATCTTTGAAATCATCCGACAAGTGCTTGAAACAGCTGATGGAAGTCCCATGGTCCCTACTACAGCCAGCACGACGAGCAGAACGGGAGCGATTCCTGGCTCCAATGATCCGTCGGGACACACCACTTCCTACGAACCTTTGCATTTCAACCAAACTGACGAATCAAATGGTTTACTTGAAAGAATGAACGCGACATATGCAAGCAGAGCACTAAGTTCATACACTGGACACTTCCATAACCTGGGTTCAGCATTGGAAATGATGAACATAGATAGTCATGCCAACGAAGACGACAGCTCTCATCCGAACCCCTACAGCTCCAACCTCCCACTGGCCTCGTCACTTGATGACATTAGACAGTCCGGCATCACTTCATATACAGAAGAACTTCAGGTGCCCCTCTGGCGCCCGGAGAATGGTACAAGCAATCCTACATTGGTTGATGAAGGAGCTCCTAGCATTGAACACAATCTTGACCCGTGGGCGACTTACAATGCACCACTCAATTTTGAAAACTACAATATTATTCATCTGTCTCCGGAGACATCTTCCGAGGACCAAAACACCACCTTCGTGGAGGGCAATATGGCTGAAGCCCAGTATTTGCAGATTGGCGTTGAGAACACGACCAATTTAACCGCAATATTGGAGCCAGAGCTTGAGCACTTGGATCTTATGGCTGAACCCTTCGGCCCCAAGGACAGGAATAAGGTGCTCAGGAGTCGAAGCAGATATGATTTTGAGGATGAAGACGACGTGACTAGAGAACCTTAGTCATTCCACTAGCTCTCCATTCTACTACTGCTATTCTCCCTTCCGGCATCAAAACTTTTCAACTCAGCGATGGGGGATGTCAGATGATGTAACATATTGAGCTCATTCCGAATCGAGGACAAGGACTACGGCAGTTTAACGCAATTTGATGAGATCTGGCTCCGAATAGGTCAGCTTCCGTATCACAAGAGCATTCGAAGTTGACCTGCTGATGCCAGAAGAAATACTACCTGGGCTTGGGATGAGGGATAGGCTTTTGTTGACCGAGCCTCTAAGTCATGAGATGTTGTCCTTGCTAAAAGACATTAGAGGTTAACGGAATTTTGTGTAGAATAGGCTTGGGAAATATACCATGATTGCTTGGAGAGAGTATGAGTTCTTGTAAAACGGAGACAAGAGATAGCGTACGGTGCGTGGGAGGCGAGGTTGAAAGGAGCAGGAGTAGACTGGGGTACGAAGCTGGAGGTTGCCTTCCAGATTATCCTTTGCTTTCCACGCCTGCGCTCGAAGGGCGCCATCTCAGTAACAGATTCTTCTTCTGACATAAACGAGTTGAGCTGGTCCACGGAACCTTCTTTGAATAAGAGAGACAAGTACTAGTGCACTGCCTTCCTAACACATACGTTCAGGTGCAATGATTTCAAGATGTTGTTTCAAAATATTCTGTGAGTTTACCCAGATGATCTAGGCTCATCTTGGAAAAGAGACTTGTAGCAGCATAAGAAGAGTATCCACATTCCATCTGACTCCAGAGTCTTCATCTCTCAGCGTCTGAGCGGCAGTCGATTTCTCTCAGTTCACAAATACGGAGTCGAGGAAATGTCTCTGATTTGTCACAAGAAGAAAGTTCGTACTGCCACCAAGCACGAATGTCTTCAAATGCACCATCCAAGATTGCCTCCCACATTGCTTTGACGGAAACATCTTCGACGTCTCCCAGCAATCCTTCCCAGCTAGACCTTTGACTTCCATGCTCGATGTCGACGAACTCGAATGAGTCCATCTTTTCGACGGACTGTTCATTAGCCGAGAATAAGATGAGTTCCTCAACATCGCCAAAATGGGGAAACATGTCGGTAGCACAGTACACTTCTTCTGCATACGGTATGTTCACGGCCAATGACCTCAAGCCCTTCTGGCCAAACATGTCAGCTAGTGCCTTGCATTCTTCATAGGAACTGTAACTCCAACGCGGCATGAACAGAGTGTCGGCTTTCCAATTGACGTAGACGGTGGGTGGAACATTGATGAAGAGCTCGCGTTTCCTCCCCTTGAAGATTGCCTCATATTTTGCTTTGGTGTCGAATCCGAGATCGTAGTATTTCAAAGCTTCCCTACGTGACTCGCAGCACACATGGAGAACCGTTGGTGGCGGATCGATGCTCGTGAAGCAGATAGGCATGTTGGATGGACCAAAATCTTGCTCAGCGTGGAATCGATGGGAATTTGTGTTGGCAAAGAATGTGCCGTCCACTATAATGCACACGTTGCGCGACAAGAACGATGCAGTTTTCCAGATTCGCAGTCGAAGCTCCACGGGAAGATCGTTGAACTTATCGAATTGATCGAGGCAAATTGAGACTTCGGTACTACAAGCTCCTCCCTTCAATGCCCGTCTGGTTATATCGAGCTTTTCATGTCCATTCTCATTGTGTTCCATGGCGTAGAAGTGTGGTTCGGAGATGCATAAGGTAGACGTGGTCTCGAGTTGAGGAGACTCTAGTCGAGGTCTAGTATGAGAGGATTACTTCTAGCAAGGATCAGAACCTTCTAAGTAAGTACAAGAGGGTGGAGACTCACATGCCGAGGTTTAGCTTCAAAATCTGATGTAATAGCTGTTGAGATATTGATGTGATGGAGGAGACGCGTCGCGAGATCGCAGATCAGAAAAACATGGCAACAATCGGAATGTGTCAGTCAAGTCGATTTGATGAGTTTTATATCTGATACATCTACCCGATGCTGAAAGCGGTGCGATGTCGTAGTCAAGGCTCGATGTTGTTGTCAATGGAAGAGCGAAGGAGATAATGGACCGATGGAGGTCAAGTTTGGGTTCCGCGCTAGGAACGCGCCATCACGTGTGGCCAATGAAAACGATTTGAGGCGAGTATTTAGGGTTGTGTTCTCCTCCAGGATTGCTAGTTATTCAAGAGTCGGTATGGAAGTTGGGGTTAGAGTCGACTTCATTAAATACGGAATCGTTAATGGAAACTTTGCATTTACAAGCTCCATTCCCAGGTCGGCAAGCCTCCAAAATGACGAAGCTCAAGGCCGCTATCCCACGATAAGGCTAACCTTGCAACCTCACTCTTTCGACGCTGCACCTGTGACTTGTGCTTGTGTATATATGTTGCGCGGCTGAGCTTTAATTATCGTACCAGGAAAGCTGTGTACTGTCTCACGAAGCACGAGCGATTCCCAGCACATGCAGTCGTGCATATGACTTCCCAGGCTGCCGTTCAGGCTCCCTTCGTGGATATCCCAGGCCTAGCCAACTTCAGGGACATCGGAGGATGGCCAATTGAGGACAATGGGAAGAAAATAGGCTCTGTACGAAAAGGTGTCTTCTATCGTGGACCAGATACAGCCACGATCACTGATGAGGGGACGGCCAGGCTGAGATCTCTCGGAGTTACCACGGATTTCGATCTTCGCTCGAAAGGTCAGATAGAGAAGGTTGGAGGTTTTAAACAGCTTGATGGCATCGAAAGAATAAGTTGTCCTGCCTTTCCGGACGGAGAGTATTCTCCAGAGAAGGCTGCCGCTAGATACGTCCAATATGCTAGTGATGGGACAGATGTGAGTCGGTCGGAAGGTTTATACTCATCTCTGACATCTTCAGGGAATTGTCCAAGCTTTCACCGATGTCCTTTCTCACGGAGCACCAGCATGTCGGACAATGATGCTACACATAGCTTCAATGTCACCCACTTCTCCATCGGCATGCTTTATCCATTGCACCACAGGCAATAACAGATCCGGGGTCTTCATCGGTGTCATACTCAAGATGCTGGGTGCCTCGAATGAGAACATTGCCAAGGAGTACTCGCTTTCAGACATTGGTCTCCGGCCCACAAGAGATGCTGTTGTGACGAGGTTGATGAAGAGTCCTGTGTTTGCAAATGCTGGAGGAGGTGGAAGAGCGCGTGCTGAAAGAATGGTGGGTGCAAGACCTGAGAGTATGTTGGCTATGCTTGAAATGGTTGATAAGAAGTGGGGAGGTGCTGAGGGATATATGAAGCAGGCATGTGGTTTGACTGATGAAGAGATCGAGAAAGTGAAGAAGGTGTTGATCGTGTGGGGTTCTGGTCGAAAACGGGGAACGTCAATATGGGATGGGCCGAAGGAGTATCTTACGAAGGTTTGGCAGAGTCTGAGTTGATAACCTTGATTTCCAGGACTGCATATACGTAGAGTATACTTATTACCCCAGGATATATAAATAACTTATATGTGACAAAGAAGCTTGAATTATGGCCCGAGAATGCCCTCGTGCCTTGATTTCTAAAGCATTGCAACCCTGTTAAAAAAAAGCTTGACTCCGAGCTTGATCGAAATTATTTATCAAGCTAGGTGTGATTGTGATGTCTCTATGGTTGACGAAGCGATGAGAGTAGAGTCTGAACAGATCAGTAAGACAGCACTATGTTCGATATGAAGTGAGAATGTAACGTCTCTAGACTCGCATTCGATTCAACCTAAATAGTGTTAGCAGAGGCTCTGGGGAGTCTAGGCATCTCATTCTGGGGTGCTGACCCGAAAGTACAGGTACCCCTGCCCCTAAAAATAGCCTATTTCATTTCCCATGAAAACTTCATCAACCGGGAGATAACCTCGAGCCAGGGACCACCAGTCAATAGTTCTGTCGCACCGAGATACGAACCGTGAAGGATGGTAAGCAAACCTGGAAAGGTAGGTTTCCAGCTCCTCTCCTTCTTCCTATTTCCCCAGAATTATCGTGTTTGCATCATTCGTTCTGCATTCACATCACACTCATTATGAAGCTGTCTACTGTCGTTCTCGCGTTATCTACCTTCACAGGTGCAAATGCCTATTGGAAAGGCTTCAATGTCCAAGCAACCAGGCTCGACGGTTCCTGCAAAACCCAAGCAGACTATGAAAAGGACTTCAATACTATGAAGGGCCTCCCAGGAGGATTCTCCAGCATGCGTCTCTATGCCTCCTCCGATTGTAATCAGCTCGCCGCCGCTGTCCCCGCCGCTCTCGCAACGGGCGGACAGATCCTCGTGGGTGTCTGGACGGAGGACGATGCTCATTACGAGGCGGAGAAACAAGCTCTCCTGAACGTGGTGACACAATATGGATTTGATTGGATCGTGGCAGTCAGTGTTGGCAGCGAGGATTTATACCGAGTGGAGACACCAGCATGGCGGATGGCAGAGCAGATCTACGACGTTCGAGGCATGCTGTCTGCTCAATCAGGATGGAATGGTGTCGGGGTTGGACACGTCGATACTTGGACAGCTTGGGTGGATTCGAACAATGCGGTGGTGATCGAAGCCTGCGATTGGGTTGGAACGGATGGATATCCATATTTCCAGGGCACAGATGATAATGGGCTTGAGAACTCGTATAATCTGTTCTGGGACTCCGTGGATAAGGTCAGGACGGCGGTCAATAATGCTCATCCTGGAGCTTGGGTTTGGATCACAGAGACGGGGTGGCCAACCTCGGGAGCGACTGTGAATAAGGCTGTTCCAAGTGTTCAGAATGCTCAGACGTATTGGTCGGAGACCATATGCGCTGCTTTTGAGTCTGGGCATACTTTCGCATACATTCTTCAGGATAGTGGGGATCTTCCGTTCGGGGTTGTCGATGCAAACTATAATCCTGTATATAATCTGGCCTGTTAGGAGTGCGTAGGAATGACTGGGGACGAAAAATAAGATGGGGGTATGTTGTAGAAGATAGACGTTGTGGTCCAACATAATCTAATTTTAATAGTCACATCAAAGATTGAACCCTTAATGACGACTCAATCTGAGTTGAAAAGACTGGCTTCCTATGTAGAAAGAAAATATAAACAATCTTCATCCATCGAAGAAGACTCACTTCCTCCCATCATATATACAACCCCTTCCTTCTCATGACTGCCCCAAAACCCATAACTCAGCATTTGAAGTTGTGTCACTGGTCATATACAACCTCCCAGCAGAATCAAACAACAACCCAGCTGGTCTGAAGCATCCCGAACTGAAACTCGGTCCATTACCAGCACACTTCGTCACATCAGGATTGCTCATGACATCTGTATATCCAGTCTGACTCGTACTTGGTGCAACAGGTTTATACGCTCCATCCGTCCCCTTCGTAAACGGCACAACCACCAGCTTGAACCCCGTGGTTGGGGATCTGTTCCAGGAACCATGGAAAGTGACGAACAGATTGCTATACGTGAGGTCAAATTTGCTATCAATAGGAGCAGAGTGTGCCATGAATGTCAAAGCGGGTTCAACAGTGACTCCTTTGCACGAGGCATCCTTGAACGTGCTATTTGGTGCAATGACGAAGTGTTCGCCGACTTGAAGTTGAACGTCGGTAAAATCGCTTGCTTGCCAGACGGCGAAACAGGTTGGATAACCGTACCAGTTATTGTTGGCTTTGGTGATGTCGCCAATGTAGTTGAGCTTTTCAGCAGGATTGTTTTGATGAATATCTTTTCCTGAGCGAGCAAAGTTGTCACCGCTGTTTTCAACGCCCCAGAGCCTATAATTATTAGCGAGGTCTGAGTGGGGGGAGAAGGGACTTACATGTTATTGCCGTCGAATGTGACGCCAACTTCATTTCTCATTCCATATCCCATCACGTATCCGCCAGACGCGTAATTGTATCCCGCAGAAGGAACGGCGGTAAGATCGAATACCTTGACGATGGCACGACCTGTTGCTTTATTTCCAGCAGCATAGTCAAAGTTATCATTTGATCCGTGAGAGACTACGAGCAGATTTGGTGCATGGGCTCCAATGAGCAATGTTCGAGTCGTATGGGCGCCACCATTATACATTCCAGTGATGACAGTAGCTCTTGTTCCAACGGTGGTCGTCGAAGCTGTATATGGCCAAGAGAAGACTGTTGTCATCGAACTGGCATATAGCGTCTTTCCATCGGCACTAAGCGTGATGCCATGGTTGAGAGCGTTCAGTGAGACAAGCGTCTTGGTTGAGTTGACACATCCATCAGCGCCTATCGAGTGAATCGTTATTCCCTTGCCAGATTGAACCATCAGCATGTTACCAGCAGAATCCCAAACAAGACTTCGAGGACTCGTGAGACCTCCTAGGACCTTTGTAGCTTTCCATCCACTTGCTAGAACTGACTGGAAGACCGCAGCTCCAGCACCAGAGCAAGAAGCAGGAATCGCGGCGTTCTTGACAGGCGATGGGGCAGCAGTTGCTATCGTACTTGTTGAAAGCGTCGTGGCAGTCGCGATTGCCGAGCTGGTCGTAGCTACTGGAGTTGTGGTGAGAATATTGCTCGAGACCCATGAAGCGAAGTTCGGACTTCTAGCAGCATTCAAATCATGGCTCCACTTTCCGAAAGCTTTGTGGACATTGAAAGCAGAAGTATTACTCGCTGGATCTTGGACAGCAACGTCTCCTTGAGCCCAGGCAAATTGAGTTGTTCCAGTGGCATTCAAGGTAGCCAAGTTTCCGTCACTGCCTTGCCATGAGGTACAACCTTTGCAGCTGGCTACCATCGTCCAATGCGTGCTGTTTGCTTGTGTGCCTTTCAAGAGGGTGTACTCAGCGTCGTCGTACCCTTGAGGGAGGCCAAGACCACTTGGGAATGTTAGAATGCTCAAATATTGGGAGGTATTTCATACAATGCGAAGCGTGATGAGACCGTAGAAGTGTTGCCATTTGCCCAGGCAGCTGTAAGTGGGTTAAAGACCATAGTCCCTCCCCAAGCAAAGCCAGCCCAAGTAACCGACACAGGTGCTGTGATGGAGATGATGGCATCATAGGGATCGGTGACATTTGTTGGTAGTGCTATACCAAAGGTCATTCCATTCTCAGCCGCTGTATAGGCCGAGAAGCAGATCTTTGTCACGGAATCGCATGAGACCGTTGTGGCTGCAGCTTCTCCATATACTGAGTAGTCAGTGAATGATCTTGGGAAAGAGGAAATTGCTCACCATGACTGGCCAGTGCTATAGCCCAAATTAGCAGTTGAATAGAACGCATGATGGGCTAATTGTCAAGGAAAGAATCGAAAATCTTTCGCGCAAATTCGAAGGTGAATTTACCTCTTTTATGTGCGAAGAATCTCGCCACATTGAGGCGCTGGAAAGACGGATATACCACACGTCGGCCACTCTTTAATCTGCTTAATACCCAAAATTTGCCGAGCTTCCATGATATATATGAAGAGTCTTGGCAGACTTCAATTGTCGAGGTTAGTAGCCAATAGCTCTCTTGACATTTGAATGGCCCGGAGAAGTATATGTTGGCGTAAACGAGCCTCGTGCACGCTCTTTCCCCTATATTGCTCGGTTATTCTGCCTGCACGGCTTGACAGAATAGCCACCACGACAGCCAATGGGAGGGGTTTTCCATAGAAGCTTGTTTCAAATCCCCCTCTGTGTAGGGTGCCTGATGTGAAAGTAAGGTTAGTCAATGTCCTAAAGAGTGTGGGGAAGATGGCGCCGGCAGTTCAATTTCTTTGGGGTGGGCAAGCAAAGAATGTCGACTGACCTCACATCCTGCTTGTAACGATCTCCATATAGAGCAATGCCATGGAGATCCGACTAGCTAGAGAAGTGGCTCAAACGACTTGGGGCAAATTGAATCCGATGTTGTCTCGCATCTGTTGTCACTAGAGGTATCGAGTGAGAAAAGCAATGAGTAAACTTGCTGGAAAATGTGAGAAATGCGAAAAGATGAATGTTCATTTTCGAAGTCATATTGAGGCAGCTGAAGAGAGAGAGAAACAAGATCATCTGCCAAAGTACAGTGGAAGGTATCATAAACAAGACTCCAAATATTCCCAGAACTCCATCCAACATGAAGCTCTGCCCAACTCCGCGTAACACCAAACAACTGTGCAAAGCGCCAGATAGCCATCCGCAATATCAATACACGAAACGAACGTAGTCGATGCTTAGACTGTTTATGCAGCCCATTTTTTGCTCGTCCCAGGCTTCTTTCCATATCCGGTGTTTAGATACAAATCGTCCTCAATATCAACCTCGATCTTAGTTCCGAGTGCCTCCTTTCCTTCTCGGATCATGGCCTTGAGCTGTGCATCCAGACGTCGGATGCTTTCGTCTGCCTCTCGCTCTTCTTTTCGCTTCAATGCCGCCCATCTTTTTGCCTCCTTTGCCGCTGGACTTTCCACAACACCAATACTTCCACCTCCATTGCGAGAATGTCCTGGAGCAGGACTTCCAGTACGACGTGGTATTTTTGAACCGGAATTCTGCGGTGATCGGGGCGAGGCGTAAGAAGCTCCTTTAGTACCATTCAATGCTGGAGATCCAGCAAGAGAGACTCGTGAAGCTTGATTTACCAGAGCTGGTCGTCTCGGAGCAGTTCCATATCCTGCACGAGAAGCAGGTCTATGAAAAGAGGTGTTTGCGACGGCACGGCGAGATGCTGAGGATGCAGTTGGCATGCTGAATCTCGAAGGCGCTTTCAACGGTCTTGTAGGAGTTGCTGGAGCAGCTGGTGGAACCACAACCCAATTTCTTGCCAATTCTTCCTTGTTCTCCTCTGATTTATAGTTTGCGCTGACCTGTCGCCGTTTCGCTGGACGTGGAGGTGTATTTTCTGATGTCGCTCGATCCATATAGTCTGGGATATACTCAAGCTCTTCGTTTGGAAATTGTCCTGGCAATGGTGTCGATTCCCTATCCTTCTCCTCCCAATGCTCCACCGCCCCGAATCGTGTATTCGCGTCCATAGGATCCATATGATATCGTGTACCACCACCAGCTTGAAAGCCCTTGAAGACCGCGCTGCTGGTCTTGCAAAATTCCCAGACCTTTCCGACTACAACATTCGCTACTTGAAGCGCAGCTTTGCTCCATCCATCTCCTCGCGGACTACCATTATATCCCTGACTCAATCTGCCTCGTCCATTGCTCTCATGCCACGCTGGATCGTCCGGAAAATAGCTTGCGCCTTCGGTATCAAACATCGTCGGTCTCTGTGAATCGCCCAAGCTTTTCCTGTATCCAAGGTCTCCAAACTCGTTAGCTTCGACCGCGTGAGCAGCGGAGAGACTCGGTGTATCCATTCCTCCGGCAAGCAGATATCTCGTATTTACAAACGGTTGAGGTGATCCTGGTATCCATCCTTCCGCTGTCTCCTCCATGCCAGTATATTCATCTCTTCTTGGAGTCTCCATTCCAGTATTGTATTCGTCCAAAGTCCGTTTTCTGGGTCCCAACTTGGGAGCTCTATCGCCAGCAGAGGATAAAGACATTACACTGGTTGTACTCCTTGTCAATATTAAGCTGCTACTTGCGGAAGCGCCAGGTGTACGAGGAGGCTGGAAGATGTGTGACTTTGCGCCGGATAGTCGTGGAGGAGCGGCATTGTCGCGCGAGGAGTTGTGGAAGGTAAATGCGCCAGGCATTGTATTTGGGGAGTTTGTCATTGTCGCGGGATCAGGCGGAGCAATTCGTAGAGGTATTCATCGATAATGAAGTTGTCAGGCAGGTCGAGATGGAATGTGATAGCAGACTCCGAGGCTGACTCGATGTAGCTCGACTGTGTGATGTTGTGGAACAAGCTATGAGACCGTACAAATATAGATCGCGCTGCAATAATGACCCCGCAGATGTCTTAACAGACGTGTTCGGATGCGATAAAGGGCCCTGATTTCGTGAAGCTCAAGGATGGTTGAGGAGGAATCGACTTGATGGCCGGGCAACGGGGGGAAATCAACAAAACCCGTGCGCTTCAGGGTCCAAATCAGGACGGACATTCTAGGAACATTGTTTTGCGCATTAATGACAGTCTATCTATCCTCCATCCGAACGCCATAGGTATCTATTAAAAGGAAGTCGTAAAACATCGTGGCATCCACTTCATCGCGTCCATCGCGTCCATCCAAAGATCTCTCAAGCACTGCCGTCCACAGCATTTGGAGTTCCGTTTCCATAGTATTCCTTTTTCTGCGCCAAAGCAACAGGATCTGGAAGTTTTCCTTCCGAATACAGTTCATGAGGTCTTCCACCCCAGTAATCCTCTCTCTCCTTGATCAGCGTATTGCTCCATTCTTTGACTTCTGGAAGAGTAATACGAGTAGCGACCCAAGAGAATTCTCCGAGATCTAGCTTCCTGTCGTGCTGCTTCTCGTACTCCACCATTTGTAGAACCAGTTCAATCTTGTCCACGTCATGTACGAACTTGCTCTCAAATGTCTCAGAATCTTCGTATTCTTGCCAGATAGCCTTGATCTCCTTCCCTGTCATTCCTCCGTTAACGCGGCCAAGTAGGCTCTTTTCGAAGTAATCCATGGTGGTGCTCTCGCGACGGTTCTTTTCTGGCTTTGCGACTCCATCTACAGGTGTTATATCTCCAACCAACGCCTCTGCCATATCGTGTATCAAAGCCATCTTTATGCAGCGAGAAATGTCGAGCTTCGCGGCGAGTGAAGGAGGAGCGAACATGGTAATGAGGGACATTCGGTACATGTGGTCGGAGATGGATTCACCACTGGAGGATGTTAGTTGAAGGTTGCAGAAGAGAGCAGATAACGAACTGAGCAATACCAAAGCGACGCCAACCTTCACGTTTCGTAGTCTTGAGGCGTTCGAGTATATGGAAGAATGGGACTGGGGAGGTAGAATCGGTTTCTGGGGCTCCGCCTGGAATGGTTGCGACAACAGCTTCAACGGACCATGGCTTTTTTGCATCGGCAGATGTGAAGATCCCAGTTGCTGTTTACAAGTCAGTATTCTCTGCCACATCGTAATCCGTGTTGCTGCTTACCAGGCTCACCGTTCTTTAAGTCCCCATCCGTAGCCATTTGGATGTTAGATCTGCTGTGCGATCTTGCTTTTGGATATGAAAAGAGAGTGATCAGCAAGATCGTAGGAAGCAGAGAATATAAAGACGTGCGCAAACAATAAGAGCTTTGAGTGTCCTCGTGGAAGTTGGTCACAAGAGAAGAGTTGGATTGTCAACAAACAAAGTCACGGCATGACCCCTGTCAGACCTCCCCACTACTGATTAGACCCGCACTAACCTTTCTGAGACATCTGCGAATAGCTTCATTGTTTCTAAAAAAAAACACAGTTCACCAAACATTTCTTGGTATTTTCTTTATGACACTTTGATCTGTTTTCTACCTCTAAGATTAAGACATAAACAGAGGAATATCCAGGATCCCGCCATCTACTCCAAAATCCCCGCATTGGAGCCTCTAGGTTCTTCGGACATACACCACTTCACTTTTATTACATCAAATAAGCACTCCCTAAAGTCTACGAATATGTCGGAGTTGAGAACCCCCAATTCGCCACCTGATAATTCGGAATCACATCGAACTCCAGAAGCAAGCACAGTAGCCGGAAATCAAACACCTCCCAAACAACGCACAAAGTGGCCAGAGTCATTTTCAAAGTTCCCAAAGGACGACCCCCGCGCCGCAAAAGAATGGCTCCGTAATCCTCTCAATCATGACTTTGAATTCGGGAGAGCCGTTGGGCAAGAAGGGCGCCATGGACGACACCCAAAAAGAGATTGGGCTGGTTTGGTAACTGCTATAGTCTCAGTATCTGGATTGAAGGCATACTCGGACTTAGAGAACGCCTTTCGGACGGTTTGCAACGCCGCGCTTGCCAATGTCGATAATCCTGTGTGGTGCCCTCGTGGCGTGGTGCCCAATTCATTACCTGGCTACGTATACAAATATGATTATGTTGGCAGGAAGGTGTGCGATATCTTGATGAATGGCACAGATGTTCCATGGAAAGACAGTATGGAGAATTGGCTTCTCTCGGCCCTGGTATCTTACTCGATAGAGGCTTGTCGCCAGTGGAGACAGGAAGTTCGACATATCAAATACCCAAAAACCGGTTACAAAAAAAAAAGAAAGCCTCCTCCGGAGGACAAGGTGATTCCGATGAAGATTATGACTTCGAGGTAGATGATGAGGAGTTTTGGAAAGACCGACCCCCAGCCATGCCGATTTCTTTACGAACACCTTTGTGGCTCAAATCGAAAAGCGATCCCCAACCAGCTGTTTCGATGACAGAGAGAGATGAATCTTACGAAGATATGGAAGTCGAACATCCGAGAACTTACGAAGGACCACGAAGATCACAACGTGAGCATGCCCCAATTTCGACGAGCAAGATACTTCAAGGGGACTTGGATATCCGAAGACAGCAGAGCAGCCAAATGAAAACCTCAAACGAGCTGCAGCAAAAGAGACAAGTGATCGAGATGCACACACCCATGGAGTTGTTCATGAGTTGGCAGGAGATTATCTTGATGAATGACACTGATGAACTACTCATCTCTTTCCCAATCTCGATGCTCGTATCCGAAGGAAACTTACGAGGGTTGTATTCACCAAGGAAGACATATTGATGGGTCGATTCATGACTCTTGTTAAGACATGTTTGTTGGCGGATACGTGGACAGAGGTTATGGAATTGGTCGTGGATGGTGACAAGATAGTATTAGAGCATGAAGGAAAGGTCATTCAATCTGAGGACGATTTCCTGGTGGCTATTTCCAAGCAGAATACGGCACTGAGACGTACGAGAGTCGAGACTCCAATCCGACTGTACCTGAAGAAGTACCTGATTGTCCAAGACTGAGGACATTATGGACCTATTTGGTCGTCTGGATTGAGCTGCATTGGTTGTATTGTATGATATGTATGATATGCAAGGTTTTGAGAATGATGAGGGGTACGATTAGACGAATCTTTCCTAAATTGTTATACGCACGATTACGCTAGGGCATTCACAACGGAGGTGCGAATCCGCGAAAGCTTATTGTACAGCGGACAGAGGTATGTGACAACACTGTATCGAATGAGCTGGCCTTTTGACTTCGTGCAGCATGCAAGAGCTATCAACCAATTCTACAAGATGACTAGGATATATGCGGGGTGATGATCAAGTTCGTCGGTCACCCCACTGGACAACATTCTCATCAACCGAATCAGGATGCGCCACACATGCCAATGAATATGCTGGCACGAAGATGGTGTGGGGAACATCAATTTTTCAAATCGATTCTCACATTGCTGGGACAATTGCTTGGTGTTCTACAATAATCGAGTTTCTGGTTTTTTGGTCTGTTTCGAAGTTGGAGTTCTTTTTAAAGTTGCAATACAACGAACGAGTAAAGATGATGCAGAACACACCAAGCAACAGTACACCTTCCTCACCAACTCGCCGGCGGACCCTTTCAATCGCGGGAATCTTTGATAAGAAGAAAGTTCTGCGTGACTCAGCTCGACTTCAAGAAGCAAGCAAAGCGGCATCGATCATCAGCTCAAGCCCAATACCAACAAGTCCCGTTGAGACATCGACATCTCCGAGCTTCCCAGCAGCGCAGAATCAACAGTTGCTTGATACTCCGCCAGCATCTCCCCAATCACTGTTCTCAAATGGACGAAATGGACATTTGGCAGCAGAATCGAAGCAGCGATATAATCGACCACAAACGCCAATGGACTTCACATTCCAATCGTCGGGATTTGGGCTGGGGCGCAGTCGTGCATCAATCGACGACATCCGAACACAGCTCGCTGAAGTGAAAATCGAGTTGAAATCATTGCAAGAGAAGCTTGCAGAGCGAGATGAGGAGATCAAAACAATAAGAACACAGCTGGATAAGATGATGGAGATGTATGAACAAGCAATTCTTGACTCTGAGAGAAGTGCAAGTGAACGAGATGACCTGAAAGATCAAGTTCAGAGGTTGAGAAGTGCGTGGATGAATGAGAGGGAAGAACGGAAAGCGCTTGAAGAGGAGATCGAGTGTAGGATAGAGAAAGAGCGGCATTTGCAGGCGAGAATTAGGAGGATGAGTGCTCAGGATTCTTCGAGCGTGTTGGCAAGAGCTAGGACGCCGGTCAGCGATGAGCAGAAGGAGAAAATCAGTGCAAGGAGGAAGAGCGCCATGAATGGATCTGGATTGAGAGGGAGCTATCCTTTTAACCAATCATCGCCGAGGGAGCTGGGGTTGTAGATCAGATGGATTCGATGGAAGTTGGATCAACTACCTGGTGTACCGTCCATTTCCGGCGGCATTTTTTCGAAGCTATTCAAAGGCTTCCTCCTACTTCAACAACCCCTAATATCATGTTCACTAAGGCTTTTGCATATATATATATATCCCAATCTCGCGGTCGTATTTGTCGCAAAAGCGCTTCTCCCAGGCATGGAGGTTCGACACAAAATCCTAATATCTTCAGTGGATAACTTCCAAGCATTTCGCACTTTCAAGGCTTTTATGGATGGCATTCGTTCTCGTTCCAGCTATCGGACCAGATCGTCGTAGCCGATCTCTGTTTCTGATTTTCCCATGGATGCGTGCTGTGATTCAAGATACGAAGACGCCATGCTTTTGTTCACGAGGAAAGTCCTCGGGGCACCACGATAGAGAAAACGCGCTAGTCCCGATTTGATAGTGGGGTTCATCCCACCAGATTCAGTGCCGAGGGCTTGAAGCTCCTAATTCCGATGCTTCTTGGTTTGATCACTAGAAATTTCCCAGCTGTTAAGCTTCTCAGGATACGTTAGATCTATTCATTGAATACTTCAGCCATCAGCTTCGGACTGACGAGTTCGACGGCCCTGCATTTCACAAGCTTTCATGCACCACCCCAAGCCAGGTTTGATCTTATCTTGAGCCACCTGCATATTTACACGAATAAGGAATGCTCTGGCCTAGTGAGCGTGGACCAAGATACGGGTTGAGTACAGCTACCATGTGACTGAATCTTCCTGAAAAGTGCTGAAACTACTCCGAAGATGATAGGATTCCCGTAAAGCAAAGCTTCATTGGTCATTTTTCACATGCTTTCAGTTATTTTCACCATGATTGGAGCTTGAGTTGAAATTGAATATATTCTAGGTCTCATAAATGAACAGTCTAAAAGCATAGACGTACATGGTATATCTCATCTGTCTTCTCCCCTATATTCTGAACACCAATCATCTACTCATCATCTTTCAATATCCAAGCGCCGTCATCAACCATTCCAACGGAAAAGAACAAAAAGAAACATCTCATCTCATCCAATCCAACTTCTCTTCTTTCCTTCTTTCAAGCTATTCACAATCCTGCATTCACCTCTACTCTGACACACCTTACTCCTTCCCAGATTCTTGAAAATAGGACCTAATGGCCCGTTGACATAATGAAATTGTCCCACAAATCGCCATTGTCTAATATCGCCCAAGTCGTAGAACTTATCTCCCCAGTGTCCTTTGAACCACCACCATCCCATTGGAGCCTTGGGATTGGTAGCTGCTGGCTGTAACGATTCTTTCATGGTTTGCATCGTCAACGACTTGGCATCAGCACCATGGGTGATTGATGTATTGAAATGGTAGGCGAGGTAATTCAGCGCCGGATCCCAGAGCGGCCCCTTGTCGCTAACGTCGGCCAGGAGTCCAAAAGGGAGAACATATGGATGTTTGCCAGGCTGAGCATACATGGCATGACTTCCCGTGGCGCTGTATAGGACAGGTCTCCCATCTCGGCCCTTTCCTTTCCCTTTCTCGACGGCTTTGTATGCATATGCCAATCCTCCTGAGTGTGCAGAGAAGAAGACTGCCTTGGGTTCTCCGTTCTGGAAGCGGATCAAGGAATGTTCCCAGTCTCCGACATGATTCCCAAAGCGTATTCCAAGTACAGTAGTGCCGAGATTGTAGCTGTAGAAATAGAACCAGAAGGCGTCTAGAATGCCGTTTCCCTTGTCAACAAGGACTAAGATGGCTGGTGCTGGAGAGTATCCACCGGGCTTCGGCAGCTCGGGAAGAAGACGTTTTCTTAGATCTTGACGAGGGGAACGGTAGTTGTTTGTAAGAGGTTGACCGATTTTCTTCTTGCCAGTGCCGAAAGGATCAAACCAGGTTTCGAGTTCTTCTTGAGATGGCTCCTCGCCTGAGTCCTCTTCGACGTATTCCAGCTCCCCTTCCTCTTCATCTTCTGGATCGGAGTCGTCGTAGGGAAGTGGTTTGTTGTAGGCGCTTCCAAGCCATTCAGGACGTTCTTCTACATCATCCTTGCTCTGCATAAACAAGTCTCGACGGCGGCGGCCTTCGTTTACTGTGTGGAGGTTGTCGAGATCGAGATTGGTCATGTTGAGGGTGGTATGATTTGAGTATGCGGTTGTATGCCTGACGTGTTCGCGGATATCTGAAGGCCAGAATTGCTCGCCGGAGTATAGATGTATCAGAGGCGCATGGTCGAGGACGTATTGAGGCACGTCTTTCAAGACTCTTGGATCTCCATCCCAATCTCCTGGTCGCAAACGCTCTCCGTCTCCAGGTATATGATCCCAATCTACGAAGTCTGCCTTGATTTGCTCATCGGTATGCTCAAGTAGCTTTTGGACCTCTCGATCTTCCAGCCTCTTATTCCAAGGCCGAACCGCAGGGTCCGGTGCCCAGTGAGCGAGTCCACAGAGTCCAAGATACCGACATGCTTGACGATCAAGCCAGTGTTGTGATGTTGCAATCCATCGGGCGTCCTCACTCTCCTCGTCTGACTTGTGTGTATTGGGGTCTAAATGCTTATGGAGCGCAGTGATGCCGAACCATGTCAGGACGATGAGGACGACCGCGATGCCGATGCGCCGAAAGTGGTACATGGATCAGAACGATGTGGTTGTTTCTGCAGAACAAACTTTGAGATCAAGGTCGGAGATTTTGTACTGTCGATATGGAAAGCATGCTCATCGACGCCGGCGGAGCTAGATGGTATTCGTGTTCGAAATCAACATGGATCGCACAGCGAACGTGGGATTCGACGCAGTCGAAATGCGAAATAAAGCCAGCGAGAGTGAACCCGGATACTAATGCTTCGAACAAGGAGGGCGAGAGTAAGACATGTCGTTGTAAGAGAGCATGACAACAACGACGCTGATAAATGCGAGTCGAGTAGTCTATCGATTCTCACCTTCTCCGCCGAAGGATCCGGTGTAGGAGGGACTCGAACAGTGAGCCCTGCAGTGACCAGGTTACAACCGCAACAGGCATGGCTGGGCTGCATTTCAGGGCCGTCGGAGGGAATGCCAGCCACTGAGGGTGGAGTCCAGCATCGACCGCCAATGAAGTGCGCGCCGTCGTCCTGACTGTGCTGGATCGGACAGGGTCCGCCGGTGCCGAACGAGACGCCATGATGTGTTGGTCGTCACTCAGAAACGTGGATCCGTTTCCGCTTGGGAAGTGGGCGTGATATGGACGATACGTGCAGATATTGGGAAAAGTTCTGGGAGGAAGGAGGTATTCAATGGAAGTTCACAAATGATGAAAAGAGTACAGCATACGAGTACAGTCTTCCTATGTGGGAAAAGTTATGCAACGCTAAGCCTATTTTCTCCTAGAAGACCACGATGTCCGTGGCTGGATACGTCCAAAAAGTCCCTGGGAATGCCGAGTCTTACCTATCGAGCCTATCTAGCAATCGTCCTCGTGCTTCAGCCCCTCCCGTTTAGATGGTCATGGTCATACTGGTCATACGCAGATATGCTGCTGTTGAGCTCCGCTTGCTGGACATATCAGAACGAGAGCCGTGCGGTCCTTCGCTGATTCACGACTTGCTATGATCACTTCACACTACCACCAGAAGCACCAAAACAGCCAAACGTCCTCCATCAGCAGAACTCGGAATGAAGGGCCCATCCGTCTCGTCGGATGCAGCGGATGGCTTGCCAAGGGCTGCTTATCTGATCTTGCGTTGGCGGACTTGCTCTACCTAGTCTCCCGGTAGTTCCGGAAGAATGGCACGAGACGTCCAAGATTACAGAGACTCCAAATATCTACATGATAGGAACCAAAGCTGCAAAGTTAAACGTCGATGTGCACTCGTATGCTGAAGTAAGCTGCTACAATCTGGCCTCGTCTTGTCTTGATAGATACATTTAATCCCCAAAGATCTGCAAGGCATTATCTCTGTTCCTTCTCGACTTTCCCTTCATTCTCTCGGTTCTTAGTACCTTGAACTGCTATTCAGTCTTTGCTTGTTCGTCAGTCTCGTTTTACTACTCGACTTCTTAAGCGCGTGGGTCATGCGGTCTCGAAGATCTCAATGTGTCGTCCTTCCTTACATGAACCAGAGTCGAATATTTGCAGGATGGACGCAAGATACATTCCACATTTTATGCCAAAACTCCAGGAATGAGGGTCTAACTCTTTAGTTCCACACTTTGCTTCTGCCAACAATCTTGTCTTTTGACTTTTCTGAATCACCAGGATGAATTTTCCCAGCAACGATGTGTCTACCAAGAGTATTAATTCGAGTCGCGACACTCGTACCATGAATGTTCGCTAGCACATCCTATGGCCAAGATGGAGGATCATACGGCTTCACAAGTCGAGGGCTGGCTAATCCCGTTTGTGCATTGGCACCGAGCACCTCCGTTGGATGTTCGGCGCAGGAAAAGCTGCTTCAACCAAAGCCAACTCTTCTACCAATTCTGGTTTGACCGATATATGAAAGTGTCTGACATATTGTTGTTCTAATACTCCAACCCTTATTAACAATATCTTACTGGCATGGAACTGTACCTGGAGAGTATGTGGTAGCACGACTTCAGGCGCAGCAAATGGCCAGCGCTGTGGTATGGGTTATGATGAGAGAATTAATGCCAATGCCCCTGTAAATATTGGACTTTATGGGCCTTCAGCTGCTCTGGCTGGTTTGCCATTTCCAAGATCAATCGCAGCTTCTTCCATGTTCACCTGCCTCAATATAACATCTATTCCTGCCCTCTCGACCAGTTCGTTCACTGGGACCAGCATAACGATTACATCGTCAGCTTCCGCCATTACTTCCCAAAGCCCATCGACTTCTACCCTTAGTTTGACTTCTTCAGTATCTAGCTCGAGCAGTGCCTCAAGATCATCAAGCGCCTCGAGTTTAAGTAGTGTATCTAGTTCGAGTAGCATTTCTAGGTCGTCCTCTCGAGTTTCATCGTCAAGCAGTATATCGAGCTCCAGTAGCTCGAGTTATTCATCGATATTTATGGCGTTTGCAAGTACCGTTGTTACCTCAAGTTCGTCAAGTTCGAGTGTTTTGTCCAGTTCAAGCAGTTCAAGACCTAGCTCGAGTAGTTCTTCGACTTTTGCGTCGTCAAGTTCCAGCGCTATCGCTCCATTATCGTCATCTTCTAGAAGCCCATCATCCTCATCAAGCACTATCGCGCCTTTTCGTCTTCCGGAGGTCCATCCTTGTTTTCCAGCACTGCGGCACTGATGTCATCGTCTTCTGTCGGTCCGTCATCATCTTCCAGTACTGGTCCTGGAACCTCAATAGTGCAAGGACAACTTAGCTCAACTGTGGTGCAGGGTGCTTCATCCACTGTACAAAATCAAGGCAGTTCAACAGCACAAGCACAAGCTGGTTCAAGTACGGCCGAACAAGCTGGAGTTTCAACATCTGCAGTGGCCATTCCATCCAGCCAAGCAGCACTAGCTGTATCATCTCAGGCTACATCCAGCGTAGTTTTACAATCCTCCTCTTCGGTAGTCCTTCAGATCGTCCCGACATTGGTACCTTATTGCAAACGTGCAACTTACGAATATCTACTTCCAAGTTCTCCAAATGGCGCTGCAACCTGGGACCAAAGTAATGAGTCGTTCACGCTCTCTGGTGGACGACTCTTCTCTTCGAATGGGTTGGAGGTGTCTACAAGCAGTGGTGTGAATTGGATGCCTTTCCAAGGTTCTTCACCTACGAATCCAATCAGTACGACGTGGAATATAGATAGTTATGGGTATCTAGCATGGCAAAATGTTGCTTTCTCAGGAGGATTTGCCCTGTTTCGTCAGAAGACGACTCGTCCGAATAATGGTCGAATTGAGATTTTGATCCAGGGAATGTCGTATGGGACTGACTCAACGTATCCAGCCTACGGAGGGTCTTGTAACCCTGTCCAATTGCAACTAGCTGGAAGTAAGTGTTATTTTTATGTCAAGATGATTGAAGAATGCTAACCTTTTTAGACTCGATCTGTTCCAGCAACGCAACCATGTCCATCGCCAGTGAATCATTCGCTAATCCACCCGCAGCTACTAGAACTTGTCCAGTATACCCATCTTCTTGGTACACGTACTCGCCAAGTGGAGTTTCTTGTGTGCCGCATAAAAAAAAAGAAAATTCAGTTGGGGTCTTGGGTGTACTCCATCGCCGTATTGAGGGAGACGGCATTTATTCCCGTATCGTAAAGTGTGCTATGGTCTTCTAAGCTTCGAAGAAGGTAAGGGGTTGTTGGGACATAGTGGGAAAATGATTTTAATTCCAGCACCTAGGTTGTCGATCGAGCCGATTATCGTCGAGACTGTTGTTCTATTCCTCTTGAGTTGATAGGATCATTGAATCCAGAAGGTGGTTTGGTTTTGTCTCTTGCATTGAACTATGTCATTTGTCCATCACTGTTGATTCAAGTCTCAATCTGAACCTGGATACTGCTTGTGATACTGGTGTGTGTAATAGCAGCATAATCTGGGGTTATTTCTAAATTCCAACTCGATTTGTGGAATTGAGCGTGTACCGCATACTGTTGTTGAATGTTCAACCCTTAGCAGATATACCCAAACAAGCGCCTCCCAAGGTTGTTGCTCGGATCTTTTTGGTGCCATGCTATCAGGACGACTCTATAAACCCAACGTATCTCAACCCGGAAGCCTCGAGACTGTTGCGCCTGTCTGATAGTACAACACCTCCCCATGAGCGCCAACTCCAATGTTTCAACTCCACCTCGATTGTTACCCATCTCAGCCATCCATGATGACCTCATTACAAGCTCCAATATCGCCACCAAATGCATCCAAATCCAGAACTTCGATCCTCCTCATCCATGTCTCAGGCCAGAGCAGAAATACTCCATGCACATCTTTCATATGCGCCTGCCATTCCTCATCAAAGATCGTCTCGCGATTATAACACGGGACTCTCTCTTGTCCTTCCCTCGCTATGCTCATTGATTTGCAAAGATCTAAGATCCTGAACCCTTCCGTAGCAGGGATAACCGTCCAAGCTGATTTTGTCGAAATATTATGCTCTCGAAGAGCTTTGAATGGATCTCCATGGTTCTGGGGCGGTGCGTATGGAGCCATAGACTGGAGATTTGGCGAGTGAGACATCGAGTGTGTGAATGCAGTCACAGGACTGGGAGTACTGGGTGAGGAGTAGGTGTATGATGGATATGGTGGACTGGCCGTGTAGCCTGGATATGAGGATCGTTGAGACATCGATAAGAGTACTGATGATGCCGAGAATGATTCTTTGGTTGGGCCGAGTCCACGTTTGTATGCGAGATTTGAAGATTCGCCTTCCTCGTCATGTGAGAATCGAGATGAAGATGAGTGACCACGTTCCAGTTGTGCTGATGGCATTTCACTGGGAGATGTCAGCGATGAGCAAGTAACACTTTGATGAACCTACAGACGTCCTCTTCCACTTGAACCTTCTGCGATTGAGAGGTTCATGCCCTCATTCTTTATATGTATTGCAACATGCTTGGCTTGTCAGCTGACTCGTGGAAAATGCTCGGGCAGGATCTGAAACCTTTCTGAGATTTGCTGCAGTTTTCGTTTCTTTCTGACAGAATCCGCATACCGACTCGCATTTCGCGATCCTCAATACTCCAGTCGTATTCCATAGTGGATGAACATGACCCTTGCTGCACGTGGTATTACCCAATACAGGCTCCAAGGACATCATTCGCGAATTTGTCGCCTGAGAGGAGAGATGGCGAGAGGAAGTCATAAGTCATTGAGAAGTGTGATAATTCAGCGCAAGGGAAATCTGTGAGGGCAACACGCGTTGAGAAAATGCATCGAGTGAGGCCGTTAATAGTGACGGAAACTGAGATGTAGCGATGAAACGGCGCCGGCAATGAAACGCGACTCAGCTGTGAGGAAGCCATCTGTACTTATAGATCGTTCTTCTGGAACTTCTGGCCGCAGCAGTGGGCCCGACAATTGGGTGCAGCCAGCAGTCAATGAGTGAGGATTGCTCTCGTTGTTGCCGCTCCTCAATACTGTGTCGGGAAATGCTCGCGAGGTCGCATCCGGTTGTGAACTGGGTAGTGACCAGCAGAAGATGCGATTGGCTCCTTGGTGCAGGTGGAAACCGCGATTTTGGGCTAACCCGAGCCGCAAACACCCCTGGTACTGACCCCGGTTGGGACGAACCTGATCGACGAGCTCCATGATGAAAAGAACACCTCGGGGAATACAAGGACGGAAAACATGGATTGTTTCTCTATTGCAATGAGCCCCGGAAAAGTTTCAGCAAGGGAAGTTGCATTGCAGGGGAGAGATCCAGAGTGAAGATGGAAGGAGATGACGGTCTGCATCGAGGATTGTTATAGGGTGTTCAACCGCACAAATGAAGATATACTCATTATTGTCCTCTTCCACGTAATATAGGGTTGGGTCAGGCCTCGAAATAATCCAGATGGCCGCAAGGCAGATGGTGTCACAGCATGACGGGATCTATTTTTTGATAAAGGATCAAGCTTGAAACTTAATCGCTTGTCGAGTGAGTTATGGTTAGGCTTCCGGGAGGATCAGCCACATAAGAATACATCTTTATTGGCAATAAGTGGAAGATGGGATTGTGAGGTGAAACTGAGTTGCGATTAGACGGCATGTACAAGGTTGGTATTGTTCGTCTTAATTCAACCAGTAACAAAGTCGAGTCGATGTGGCTTTTTCGAGACCTCCGACGATAACGTGGCCATACGTGCTTCGGTGCAGCATATGCTCGTGTATAAGAATGCGATTGGGGACGGTGGACAAATTTAAATCCCTGTAAAACCATTGCCATTCCATCAGGACGGCAAAAACCCAGAAGCACATTGCGGGCGCCGCAGAAAAACAAATCATGAAAATGTTTCGAAACATTCTCAGGCCGTCTACCAGGATAAAAGAGCACCACCGCGATTGGTTGTCTAGAATAGGAAGACTGGGACCTGAAAATGCTCCATGGACAATCCTAGATGTACCAAGATCATCTCGAGATGGAAGCTCTTAGGAATGCAAGTAATACGAAAGTTTAATTCAAGATAACCTTTTCCAACAAATCGCAACTGGACTGAAGATCATTCCCCCCACCATACTGCATGTCTGTGCAGGGAGCGAAACACACGAGAACGGACTGGGGACACGACTTTGTGTTTCAGTGACACGAAGATTCGGCAATCTCGTTCCAACCCTTCTGGATTTATCATGGGACGCTTCTGAAGTACCGACCGTTCGGGCCCAGCTGACTTGATGGTGCGTGTTGCGACGATACAGGCCAGTAAAAGTCTGTAAGCGAACCCCTGATTTAGCGAGCTAGATGTGCTCAATCCTAGGTAGGTATTCAAAATGGTAAAAGGAATGGAATCTCACCAAGAGAACACCACGAGAGAGACTATATTCTGGAATTCATCATATGGTATTGGTATCCGTTTTAACCAATCGTGAAAAGCATGGGCTTGGGGCTTTCACCAGCGAGAATAAAGCTATTAAGCACCTTTGAGGATGAGCTTGGGTCAGACTGAATGTGGTGAAAAGTGAGCAGCCGGTGCTTTGAAGGTGATTTTGAAAGGACATTGTACAATTTGATACCCGGTATCTTGTTCTTATTCACCTTGGTAATAAAGTAATACCCTCGTCCCTCAATGACGTCGCTTTCTATATGCAGAGCGAGTTTAAGCTCATTAAAAATACGTCAAGTGCTACATACCCCAACAGACCGCAAGTGACTCATCCATTAGCCTTTCAACCCGCTCCGCCGACAAATACCTCGAAAACACTTTGTGCCGAACAACCTTTGGCTACACCCAGCGCACGCCTACTCTACGACTTGAACCACCGAGCTCGAGAAGAAGATGTCTACCATGGATGAGAAGGCCCCTAATGCGAGCACCGGAGAGGGAGGAGTTGGCCCAGGAGTTAATACAGCAAGCAAAATCCGTTCGTTCTTGGCGCTGGAAGTTCTGGTCCCAGATGTCTTGAAGGTCACAAGTCCCAGTGGAAAGCACTTCAAGGTCGTTTCTATCAGTAGGAACACGAAGGATATCCGAGTATATGAGGAAGATGACTCCGAGGATATTAATAAGGCTTCCATGGTAATGGAAGGAAAGGAGGGCTCGAACGATCCGGTGAACCTGATGAATGTTCTGTTACGAGCACCGCGCACGCCAAGTGAGTCCTTGAAAACCCCCTGGTGGCTCTTGCTAATCTTATCAAGTCTTCGAAGAAGTAGTGAGGCTTTGTCCTTAGCAGTACCCTCTACCAGCCTGTAATATCATCAGTAAAGACTTTGCTGGTACAGAGCATACTTACTGGAGAAAATGTAATGCCCTTTCCCGAAAATCTAAAGTCTTTTCATCGTTGTAGACCGGTGTCCCAACCTTTTCCAACGTTGTTTCATCAATAACAGAGAGCCGCAGAGATAGCATGTCAAATGCCGTAACCAGAGATACGAGTTGCTTGACAGTCTTGACATCAAAATCAAGTAGCGGTAGTCGCCTGTTGGAACTATCCCAGAGACCTTTCCGATCAGCAAGGTACGAATTTCTATCGGCACAGCTCCTCCTGTCAAGGGTACCATCGGGATTTCGGATCGAAAGTATAGTTCTATCACTCAATCTTGACATGAGATCACTGGGAATTGTCTCTCCCAAACATTGGTTGAGCAGTAGCAACATCTCTTTCAGTCTCTCGTTTGAAAGTATTTCAGACACATTATGGAGCTCGGTAACGACATGGCTACTTTTCACTCCTTCAAGCCGGAGGTAAGCTTGGAACAGTTGACAATGCTGTGGGTAAAGCGAAGCAAGGTGGGGGACCATTATTAGATTGGGTCCACCCAACACACACGATTTCAGATCTTTCCAGAGGTTATCCTCTGCGTGGAAGACAAGTGTGTCGTCTTCGAAATCGTCTCTAGAAGTGGTCACCTATTTAGAAGTCTAATGTTTGCTCTTTTCTTACTTGATTTCAACTTGAAAGCGTGTCATGGTGCTTTTCGGCCCAGCATATGCTGCCTCCGCAGCTCGCTTTGTTGCGGTGGCATCATAATGAGATCGGGAGAGGCTCTTGAGCTGACGGATGCATAAATTCGTGCTGACTGAGATTGCAACACCTAAGTATGATACTTTGTCCCACCAACGTTCTTCAGGGTCTGATATGTTGACAAAAGGGAGATCTGTGGCCGCCATTCTTGAGGAGATCCCTTGGGAAGACTGTTTGGGAGAGGAATCGCTGCTGCCCATATATGCACAACACAGCCATCTCTCGGAGTCCGAGCTTCAAGGCTGAGGTGGGACGGTTGATCTGAGAGGAGTAAGTGCCCCAAGTGTCTTTTAAGAGAAGCAATAAAGCCCGGCTTGCATTGACTTTCAGGAAGTGAATATCTGGAGTCAATCTTTGCTGGTGGTCGACGAGCCGGGGCTTTGTGGATATCCCAAGGTTGGTACAAACCCAACGTATGAATTCCGATTCCTTGTCTAAATTGCGTACTCTGGTATGGCATAATAAATATAACATTGGCATGTTACTGCCAGGATTGTCGGTAAATGGCTGTGCTGTTCTGTGCTTTGATATAAAGGTCTTGTCTGCTCATGAAACGATTAGAACCGTTTACGACCTGAAAAGACCCGAAGCTAGGAAGCCTGGTGGTCATTGGTATCTGGAAAGGTATATGGCATCATCGACGGCATTCTGTAGCAAAGGTATCGATTGAAAGGACGAGTAGCGTTCAAGAATCATTCGGCAAACTTCAACTCGGTCACATTTCTTTATGCCAAGCCACATGAAAAGTTCCTTCCGATCTGGATCCCTACACGACTCGACATCGACTAAATGAATGTCCAGCCCTCCAGGTATTCGAGCGTCCGAGGTGTGCTCTTCCAGAAATAAATGACGTTTTTAGGCTATTGTCTTTCTCGCATTGCCCATTGGACCTATCAAAAATAGGCGTACCCATACCCAGTCTTTCCCGCCGGTCGAATTTGAACGAATAATATGCTCCTGAATGGATCCGTACCACGTTGGCAACCTTAAACACAGACTCGAAACCAATTCCTTTCTCCTTAATGAAACCTCTGGTTTGATCAACGGTTGTCTTGGTGCTCTTACCAATGCGACAGAGTGCGTCGACGTTCTCTTTCTTTAAGCCAAGCTCGTTGCACGTGATCAAACACAATCCGATCATTATCAGCATGGCTATAGCAATCGAACTCAAGAGTAGGGATGGTTTCGCTAAAGATATTGTCGTCTGCATTCTGGATCACATTCCAGCAGGAAATGCGTTTCCTTTTTATATAGCTGGTCTGAAAGTCTAAATCAGAAGGTAAGCTTTGAGTGAAGCAACGACAACCCTTTAGCACTTACATATTCAACATCCGATGAAGATCTCCTACAATTTCCGATTCCTGTTCCTCCAACCCATCAATCCCTTTCCGCAATCGAATGTCTCGTAAGTGCGTTGTAGCGTCCATTTGTTCCTGTAAGGTGGCCATCATGAGCAAACTTCAACGGAGTTGATAGACAGATAGATCAGGATTGTATCTAAACATTCAATACATTGAATAGCTAAGACCGCTTAGGTGTATTCTAGAAAAGGTTCGGAATTGACTGAGAGGTTGGATATGCTGGTCTGCTCGTTTTCATGTAGCGCTCAAGCTGTGCCACATCAACAATTTTTGATGATCAGATTGCTGATAGCTATGCGGATGCTAACCTTAGGAAACCGAGTCTTAGAAATTGGCCCCATATAATAGATCGAATTTGAATGGCAGTGAAAGGAGAATAAATGTGGATTACTGTGAGCATTTTTCCTCGCAATTTCCAAGCCTCACAAAAACGGACATGCTTGGGTATCTATTCTTGAGACGAAATAGTCCAAAAATCAAAAGCAATCCCAACCAATATAGACGAGCAAGTCCACAACACTTGGATGAAGAGTCTGCTAGTACCTACTGTCCATCCAGCTGCTTTTTCAAGCTCTCCCACATATCATTATCGAAACCAGGCCCACTCTCTACATGATTATTCCCCGACTTCGGTCCTCCATCATCAAATGCCTCAACCCTTCGCACTGTGCTTCCTACCTCTAATATCGTCCCGCCAGTATTTTCCTCCTTCTGGACCAATTCCAACATAACTCTAGCAACCTCCTCCGGCGTCACCCAGCCCGGCTCATCACCCACCATCTTCAGCTTCTCCGGATGATCCGTCCAAAGCGGGGTCAATATCCTCGCAGGTGCCACAGCCACCACTCTTATCTTAGGCAGACCCAAATGTTCTGGAGGAGTTTCGAGGGGTGCTAATGAGCGGACGAAGCCGTTCGTGGCGTGTTTCGATGCAACATACATTGGAGTCGGGAAGAACGGGGCTTGGCCTCCGACAGAGGATATGTGAAGGATACAGCCTGGTTTCTTGTTGGAGAGGAAGTGGGAGATAGCCATCTGGCTTACGCGTATAGGGTGGGTTATATTTATATCAATGAGAGCATAGCGGGAGTGTTCAGGATCGTCTTTCGAAGGAGGTGTTCCTGGCGCTGTCCAGAAATTCGAGAAAGGCTGTTGAGTTGATTAGTATGGGCCTTAGACGCGAGGATGGTGGGTTCAGCTCACAGGCTCGTATATTCCAGCACCAGGACACACAATATCTGCACCTCCGAAATGCTCAATCGCTACCTCGAACATCTTGTCCAATTGCGCCCAATCTGTCACATCAGTCTTCTGAAAGACTCCTTTTGCGCCGCCGGAGGTCAATGGATACTCTGCGAGCACGGCTTGGGCTTCCGGTCGGACGGCGAGATCTGCGAAGACGACATTGCAGCCATTCTCGAGAAGGAGCTTTGCAAAGGAGAGATTGATGCCGCTACCTGCGCCGGTTACGATTGCGGTCTTCGACGCTACATTCATAGCCATCTTGTCGCGTCCTGTTGATGAGCAGAGGGGGTGAGGGGTGGAGGTGGTTGGCTCAAATTGAGCTCAGATCAAGAGAAGAGTTTGAGAAACGAACAATAGCTACCTTTGCTTGCTTACCTATAAGAGGGAATATTCGCAGATATATACACGTCCCTCGAGCTGATCTGTGACGATTGGTGGTGATGTGTCTTGTTCTGCGTGGCAGCTGAGTTCTGAAGGTGGGGTCGGTGAGTTTCGGAAAATTGACGGGCCAGGGGCAACGTCAAGCAAAACCTTGGACATCGTGAACTTTGACCACAACACAGTTGAAGCCGCACAACTTTTTCAAGAAGAGTTCAGGAAGGATAGCCGACTAGGAATTAGACAATTGTAGTCTGCCTAGTCGCAGGTTGATAGTCCAAAGCCTAGTTTCTAGGCTCCTCTCCAGGTTAGTCAGAGCTAGCTCTATTCGAAAGGACGAAAGGGAACAGCTTCCAGTTGCAAGGACAAAGGGAGAAGTACAATCACATCCATCAGGGCTCTTCGACGTTTTGACAGTGGAGAAGGATGTTGAGATCCTATTGAACGGCAAAGGACGCCTCCTGCACCGCTGGACAACCTTGCAGCTCCTCACGGAAAGGTCAGCCGAAGTCGGAAAGTTCTGCCTTTGGCATCTACCCCCAATGCTACCCCCACGGTCTCTCGCATTGCCTCTTCCAGTATTCCCTTAGCTCTACTTAGCCTGGTGGCATCTTCAAGGTAATGTCCGTGACCGGCCTAAACACAATGTGCGGGGAAGCCCGGTCGGCTTACCTTCCTTTCAACCTCCCCTCATGGCTCTCTTGAGGTGCTACGAATGTTTGTCACATTCTCCTGCAGGGATCTACATCCGAATACCTGATCAAGGTTACCTCCATGACTCGTCTGGGCTCAAAGGTTATGGGAAGAGCTTATAATGGCTTGTCATGCCTTACTGCGGGGAGTAAAGCCTTAGCCTTTGACTTACAGCCCGCTCTGCCAGAGTATATCCCCTCCCCTACCGAGCGAACCCCGCTATTACCCCAGAATCTCAAGGTCACTATACATAGCGCTTTCTTTGACGAAGATAAAAGCCCGCTTCCCCATGGGGTAGATCTACCTCTCCTCCTAATAATTAGATCCATTAGTTCGTCCTTCTTCGATTTCTTTGAGTAGATAGAATATCTGAACATAGCAGCTTCAATCCCATTTTCATCCTGGCACAGAAACCTCAACATGGCTCGGAAATATCTCGGAGGGTCAGGCGAGGCGTTGACAATATGGATTTCCATTGCGGCTTCAACTGTTCTCGTATTCTACGGTTATGATCAGGTATGGTTGTGCCCCTTCCATCGTCACTTTGAAGAACACTGACACTCTTCAGGGCGTCTTCGGTAACGTCCTCGTCGGGGATGATTTCCTTCGGACCATGTCTTTCCCCAGTACCTCAGTCCAGGGAACCCTCACCTCAGTCTATAACCTGGGCTGTTTCTTCGGCGCCCTCTCTACAATCGTCACAGGTGATATCCTTGGTCGACCGCGAGTAATCCTCCTCGGGTCTACCATTATAGCAATTGGAGCCACCATCCAAGCTTCTTCTTACAGCGTGGCTCAAATGATGGTCGGGAGAGTTGTAGCCGGTGTAGGAACGGGTATGAACACAGCGACCGCTGGGGTATGGCAAGCTGAGACAAGTAAGATGAGGAGTAGAGGAAAGTTGGTCATTATCCAGATGGCGAACTGTATCACGGGATTCTCAATCTCGAATTGGCTCACACTTGGGTTCTCGTTCGCAAATGGCAGTGTGGCGTGGAGATTTCCTTTGGCTTTTCAGATCTGTGAGTGGTTCCATATGTTCTTTGAGATGAGAGATTAACAGTAACAGTCTTTACTGCTCTGATCTGGATCCTCTGCCCTTTCCTCCCAGACTCACCCCGTCTACTCATCCGCAAAGGCAAGTACGAAGAAGCATACGAAGTCCTCGCCGCTCTCGAAGGTCACGGTGCAACGGCTTCGTCACCAAGCGTCAAAACACAATTCAATATCATCAAAGACGTTCTCGACCGCGAACACATGAACACATATACCTGGTTTCAACTTCTCTCCGGAAAAGGACCCTCAGGTGTGCTTCGTCGGATGATTCTGGGTGCGTGGATGCAGGCCATGAATCAGATAAGTGGTATCAACGTGACGAGTTACTACATGACTTATGTGTTCATTCATGCTCTTGGTATCGACACTCTCAGGTAAATATCATGACACTTGTCTGTCCTGAGCATCATTGCTAATCAGGTGACCAGAGCACGAATTCTTGCAGCAGCCGGATCAGTGGACTATCTTCTATTCTCAATCCTCGCCTATTTCGTCATCGAACGCTATGGTCGTCGCAAGGTAATGATGTCGTCAGCAGCAGCATGTTGTACTTGCTGGGTCATCATAACCATCGTCCTTGCGCTCACGGAAAGTGATCCTTCCAATTCATATAACTATGGTGCAGTAGCCGTAACGTTCTTCTTCGTCTTCTTCGCGAGTTTTGGGATGGGAGTGCTGGGTGTACCGTGGTTGTATCCCACAGAGATCAATGCGCTGGAGATGAGGACCAAGGGGGCGAGTTTAGCAATGGCTACGAATTGGATTGTGAGTTTCATCGTTGCCTGTCTAGCTCGAGTTCTGACGTGAAATAGATGAACTACATGGTAGCAGAAGTCACCCCTAGTGGGATAGCCAACCTAGCTTGGCGCTTCTGGATCATCTGGGCAGTGATCTGTTTCTCTTTCATCCCAATCACCTATTTCTTCTATCCTGAGACTGCGAATCGATCACTCGAAGACATTGATCGCTTCTTTGAAACGAAGCCTGGAATCTTTGTTCATCGGAACAAGATTGCTACACAATTGCAAAGACCGGCGATATACGAGGAAGAGGATGCGAGGATCGGAGGGATGGAAGAAAAGGGGAGTAGGAATGATGCAATCGAAGAACGGCTGGAGAATAGAGATGAGAAAGTTTGAGATTGTAAGACAGGTTCTCGAGCAAGGCGGAAGGCAGAAATACCATACTCAAGCCTTGAATAGTGTTGAGATTGAGTAGAGAGGAAAGACTTGACTGTCAAAATATGTGTACATTCAACTTGAACACGAGTGAAACAATCAAGGATCGGTATGTTCAGGTGGAACCTGTCATTTGACTAAGGATGATTAGATAATCATTTTACGACATAGATCAGAATTTATAACCTTACAAAAATATCGCTTGACGAACGAGCTCTAGCTCAAAACACTTACGAAATCAACGCTTTTAGCTCAGGACATGTTTCAAAACCATGACTGTTGAGCTGCTCGCGACGTTTGCGGAATAGCCCTGAAGACAATTCAGCATCATTGGTATTTTGTTGACAAAGGTTGCTTGGATCTGATGGATACCAACACAGTTGTCGTCCTTGGATGCCAGAAGCACGTGCTGGGCCCGTTGGTTCATGTAAGTTTTGCTTTTCCAGTCTTCGAGTCTTTGTCTTGCACTGAAGCTGATAACCAAGTCAATCCCTGGCACGCAAGGCAGTGGCAGCAGAAGAGTGCGTCCGACTGTAATCCTATCAATCGCCACCGAAGACTTGAACTCGAGCACGATCTGTACGAAAATCTCTGGTTTCTACAAGAGTGATGATGTTTTCTCTCTCGAATTTCTGACAGATACCGTCGTCTTGAAATTGGGAAATTCCGTTACGGTTAATACGTCAACTGCAGCATCAGTTCTCCGAGACAGTGGACGTGTGTTGGGGGTGAATTGGGATGATGTCAAGGTCCTGGTTTTGCAATCACCGCAATCACAGGAGATTCCCGACAATCCTTACTTCATTCATCGCCCCGACATTTTCGAAGCTTGGAAAGTTTACTCGGACGACTGCGATGCATTCCAGACTACTCTGGTCCCAAACCACTCTGGACCCCACGAGTGAGTAACTCCATCGTTTTGATATCTCTTTGAATATTGATTCCCTTTCAGCTTCACTGTGTTAAATGCTGTTTCTTCCGATGGGAATTGGAAGGGCGTTGCGGTTCCTAGTAGACTTTACGACAAGCCTGCTGCTGAGGGACCTCTGGCTGGCAAGCGAATGTCCATCAAGGATAACATCAAACTATCCGGAATCGGAACGACTCTCAGCTCCCAATCATTCCTCGATACGTGTGGCACAGACGCAGAAATCGCCCAGTATATCTCGAGACTTATCAAACTTGGAGCTATCATTGTTGGCAAGACCAAGTCGTCAGCTTTTGCATCAGCTGAAAGTCCCTCAGAAAATTGGGTTGACTTCAGGTGCCAAAGGAATCCTCGAGGTGATCGTTATCAATAGCCAGCGGGAAGTTCAACTGGAGCAGGTGCATCGTTGGCTGCTTATGAGTGGCTAGACTTTGCTGTAGGAAATGATAGTAAGTACCACCTGGCAATATTTGAGGGCAGTGACTTATTCATAGGAAGCTGTTGGCAGTATTCGTGCTCCCGCCGCATTCTGTGGCCTTTTCGGCATTCGATTGAGCACAGAAATTGCTGCCCCTTTTGATGGTATCTATTCGAATTCAACGTGAGCTCTTGGTGCTTCACAGTTGACCTTAAAATAACATATGTAGGTCTTTCGATACAATTGGTCTTTTGTGCCGTGACCTTGAATCTCTTTCTCATTTGGCGACTTGCAGCGTCAACCCGGATATAAAGAGACACTCCAAGGTACAGACTATCCTCTTGAGTCTGAAGACGATTCACTAATTCTATAGTTTCCGAGATCTATTCTTTATCTTAGAGAATTCTTTCCTACCGTAATTTTGATTAAAAAATAATCACCCTCCAGTTTATGAATGTGCTGGAAGATTTCTTGAGCGTCCGTGCTACAAGAATCAGTCTTGCAGACCGTTGGTTGGAAAATCCACCAGAAGAAGCCAAGGGAAGATCCCTTGTCAAGTTTCTAGAAAGAGTATGCATATCAGAATCAGAGTCCATGAACAAGCACTACTAACCTACAGAGTGATCGACCCTTCAGTCAGTCAGCGATCAGCGGAGGTCACTCTTCGCGCTGAATGGCTGATGAAGGTACCTTCCACTGACTTACTGCCGCTGATCCGCTGATCAGCCCGCTGATGAGGTTTATAATTAATAAAAACGTGACTTTTACATACAAATATTTGAGGATATACTTTTGAAAGTAGCACTGCTTTCTATGTCTTAACTACTTCTCAAGTACTTACCTTACTTATACATAAGTAGTATATGTACTTTCAATTATCTTTAGCCTTTTTAAGATAAGTATGTTTTCTTTAAAAATTCTAGTATTTGACTCTAAAAATAGGACTTCTTATACCTAAAAATAGGATATTGAAAAAGCTTTAACTGATCAGCTCGCTGTCAGCGAGAGAATATCTCTACTGAATGACTGAATGTTTTTATTCATTTAAACTGACCGAATGACGCTGATCAGCCCGCTGAAGGATCGAGCACTCTGCTAACCTAGAGTCAAGACAGTCTACAACATCAATTATTACGATGGCTATCATGAATACGATCAATATTGGGATGACCACAAGCAGAAATTTGGACAAACTCCGTATGTTTCACCTTTCATCAAATGGAAGTGGTAAGTAAGCTCTTGATGATATTTCGCTCTGGTTCTGTACTCACTCAAACCGGGCTCTTGGAGAAAAGGTGACCTAATCAGAGAAAGACCAGTCCTTGAAAGAGATGAGTATTTTTAAGCAATGGTTCGCCGAGAATATAATGCGAGAAGATTCGCAAACCGGGTCAACTGCCATTGTTCTTCTGCCCATTGCCATGAAGAAGCCTTGGTACAGAGACACCCCTGGGGAAGCCCCTGAGATTTCTCACCCGCTTACAGCTAAGTACTTGACAACCATGACGGGCATGTCACAAGTTGTGTTGCCAGGTGAGTGATCAAATGTCATGAGGGAGCCCATCATAGCTACTAATATGTTATTCAGTTGCGCAGACAGCATATCTTTCGGAAGTCACGAGGCAAACCAAGTACCTCCCTTTCACAGTCTCCATTGCAGGTGCCGCTGGTAAGATAGAGGCTTCGGGAACTAGACATTAGCTAATGGTTTCAACGGAGTGATCTCATGCTTCTGGAGCTTGCAAATTCCGCTTTGGAAAAAGCAAGGTGGCCTACAAGAGTCTTAGCAGGCTCTCAAACATTCCCAGTTGGCGATAATATTCGCAACGTCGGATCGGAAGATCAAGGCGATGCTCGATCAGGATAGAAGCTGGCCGAGTGTGACATGGTGGTCTATTGTCATCGTCAGGTCTGTGCCGGTAAATCGTAGCGATGGCTATGATGAACGAAGCAGGTTCTACTGACCCGAAGGATCCAACTTCATGGCGCATGTCAATCGGGGTCTTGGACAGCCTCATGGAGGGATGGATGGAAACAGTGAGATTGTTGCACCTTCAGTACAGCACGTTAAGTTTCGGCTGGGAGCGTTCAGACTTGCCTCGCTACTCAATGGATTTTCACGATGAAAGAAAACTGTGTATGTGCACATCGTTTGTCTCCTTGATGGCTCAGATGAAAAATATTTCATATTAAATCAGGAATATTTCTCTGATAGGCAATTTATAATGCTTAAAAGCATGCCTAGACTGATAAATATGAGACTTTATGGAAAGAAAATCGAGGAAGTTGTCGTCTGATGCGGTGTGCAGGAACTAAGACATGGGTGAAAAGGGGTTCGGACCACAAGCGAGTCGTTTCGGTGTTGATGTCGGCTACTTTTCCATCGGCGAGCTCTTCGAACTCAGCCCCAAAGCTTGTCATGATTAGCACTAAATCATACAAGTTCAAGATCCCCAGAGTACTATTTACGGGTACAATTCCCCATCAGAATTGGAGCTGCTTAATTCGGAAGTGGGTGTTGTCACGTGCCTTCGAAGGAGGCCGAGGGCAGCAGTGGAAAGGTCTAAATATGGGTATTGCTATGTGATAGGTCGTAGGAAGATATCTTGAAACTACTAAGAAGCGCTGTGGAGATTCAAGCTTTGATGTTTGATGCTGGTGGAGTCTTTTGTCCTCTTCCTTCTGATGGTTGAGTCTTCGACCTCTGGTCCAACACTTGAAGTTCACTTTCTTTACTTTTTTTTTGCGAATCACATCCAGACATTTTCACTTTTGGTTTAGGTTGCAGGTCATGGTCCTCGGTCCTTGGATTGCACAAACTTCAATGTCCGAATCCACTTGGTAGACTTACAGCAGGAGAAGCATCGACTTGAAGCCACACATTCATGTTGCACTCACCCATGGCCATTTCAATGTGTGGATTCGGAGTGGCAGTTACTTATCGAAATCAACAAAGCACATCCTGGGTAAAAGTAGCGCTTGGCATAAGTGTACAGATGCCAGGCGCATCGCGTTTTCTCCGTCTCGCCTCGTCACCGCCCTTCTTTGCACTCCTTGAGGCAAGGCCTCAATCTTCAACTTCAAGAAACTTGACTGTAGCACCGCAACCCGCAAATCTCTGAATGCGAGCTTTTTCAATATCTAATTACCCCAAACAATTCTGAGTTTCGCACCACGAACTCATCAGCCCTTCCGCCACGCAACAACAAGTCTTTACCACCAGAGACAAGCAGTGCAACAAAGTAAACAAAGAGACTCTTCTTGCGACCGCTGCCAGTGATTATCACCTTGTTCAGCATCGAAAAGAACTCGAGCCTCACCAGAAATGTGCAGATTCTACCATACACTTTACTCCTGCCGCCACACCGCACCCATCGAGCTCTTCCCCTGCGGCAAGCAAATTTCAACCTTCGCTTGCATCAACGGAATCGAGATCGTCCTACTCCACTGCTCCCAAAAGCTCGGCAGAGGAAAATGTCGAGACTGTCGTCGCCACGACGCAGAGTTATGGCGGGAAGGCAAACCACGAATCCCTCTACCTGAAGAAGTTCGAGGTGGATTCAAGATCCCTGCTTTGAAGCTTGGAGCGAGAGAGGGAGATGGAGAGGATGGAGAGGAGATGAAGAATATTTCAAAAGAGGATATCGCGATGATGCAGGGTGGGGATGATATGCCGGTCTTGAAGCCGAAGAATAAGCATCGGAGACATAATGCAATGCATATGGAGGCTGTGAAGATGAAAGGGGATGATAGTACTGGCACTTTGAAGGGTGTGGTAGGACTGGGACTAGGATTTGGATCCATGGCAATCTTCTGATGGTGTAGGGTTAAAATTGTGTGCCATTACCTGAATAGGATGGGGTGACAGGGAGATGGGATGCGTTGAGGATTGGCGATGGACCATTAGATGGGCTTTTGTGTAGTGTAGGAGAAGGATAGAATCATCCTGATAGGTGATGAGATGATACCTGCTCTTATCTGGAGCATGTTAAAACAAATGGAATATGTCAAAAGAGGCATCGAGCTGGAGGTGGGCACCAAAGGCAGGATACAGTATAATTAGTCCTCAATATATCGCAAAGAATAAATAGCACTTCCACGCTCAGTGTCAATTCTATAATGTCATACCAAATCAGAATTCCAAATCGTACAAATTATCAGATAAGAGACTCTACTTAGCTTAGAATAGGAATTATTTGAATTACGAAAGGTCCTAAAAGGCCTCATTAGCCTGCCTGGAATGCAAGCTATATCCGGATTAGAAAAGACCCTAAAAGGCCTTATTAGCCTGCCTGGAATGCAGGCTATATCCGGATTAGGAAAGGTACTAAAAGGCCTTGTTGGCTTGGAATGTAGGCTATATTTGGATTAAGACTCTCTTTGTATATAGAGTCTATCTAAGCAGGCTCTCTATCCTTAGGATAGAGAGTAAGAGAGTGAATTAAGATATATCTATACCCTAGTTTACAACAATGTCCTAGTTTGTTGCCATGATAATGCCCAGTTATTACCCTCTTCCTTTCTTTGCAGACGCTGACCGTCTTCCTACACCTCTTCCAAAAACCCAGGACATCACTAACGTCTGTCCCTGCGTGCCGAAACGCACTCCATAACGAAACAAATCCATAGTTTACTAACTATAACTTTTGTCTTAGCAGGTCTACGAATTTGTGCTTAAAACCCTACTTTCTTTAAGTATTTCTCCCCAAGGAGACCACTTAGTAAGAAGAAAATAACTGTGGTTGGCTGTGCTGTCGATCGTTTTATTCACGCCACTGATCGCCGTTTCGGCTATACCCCCATGCTTAATCATGACCATTAGAGTCTCTTCAAAATTCGGAGTACTTAAGGAAAGGGTCTATATCAGAAGAATATAGCTCCAATTTTTAAAGACACCCAAAGGGGAAATGATACAGCCCGGGAGTTTCTCCGATGTAAGGTAAGGGTGCATAAACGCCACATGTTTTAGCTTCATTTTGTACTTATTAATATGCATTAGCCTGGCTACATTATACTGTACTGTATAAATGCGGGCCCGCGATATTTTCCTCAGCCACTACTTTTAAGCCTGGTCATGTGCATGGCGTTAGAATGTCACGCGTGTGGCGCAGTAGCATGTTTCTCGAACCTTCCATGCGCAAAAGGTGCGTGGCAGCACGCTGATGCCTGCAGGAGTGCCTGCAGGAGCGCCTCTTCACAACACCATCACCACGATAGGAACAATATGGATAGAGCCAGCCAGGTATTGGCGCAAGGCGTGCCGCCTAGCGTGCCTCAATCGTACCGTGCTCTTGCAGATCATCATGGCAATGTCTCCTACTCTACACTCTATCATCGTGATCGCAGACGACCCTCGAGGGAAGACAAGGCCCAAGGGCAACAGTACCTCAAACCGTACGAAGAAGAGGTTATCATTAAGTATCTACTTCAAATGGTTGACCTTGGTTATCCGATACGAATGAAGTTCATCCCTTCACTAGCTTATAGTGCCACCCGCCATCGACCAACCACTGAAAGGCCTCCCAAGGCTCCTGGTCGGAACTAAGCAAAGGCTCTAGAAAAACGCCATCCAATACTGCTAGCATGGAGAGTCAAGGCCTTAGACTAGAACCGTCACGAGAAAAACATTTATGGGAATATCGTACATTGGTTTAAGGTGATTAAAGAAGTATTATAAGATCCGGCTGTCCTTATCGAGAACGTATATAATATGGACGAGACTAGAGTAATGCTATCTATGCTAAGCTCTGTAAAAGTCCTTATAAGTAAGTATGATAAGCGAGACTATAAAGGTGCGAGAGTCAAGCGCACATCCGTTACCATAATCGAATGTATTAGTAGTGATGGTAGGTATCTGAACCCGATGATAATCTGGCTAGCGAGTACCCATCGAAGCAACTGGACCACGTTTCCTACCCCTGGATGGTAGTATGCATACTCCGACTCTGGATATACCGACTCCAAGATCAGCTTAGAGTGGCTTAAGCGTATATTTGATCCCGAAACTAAAGAACGAGCTAATAACAGACCACGCGTCTTAATCTGCGATGGCTTTGGAACGCACGAAACCCTCGAAATCTTAGAGTTCTGTTTCGAGAACAATATTCTTTTATGTCGTCTCCCTTCTCATACCTCCCATAAGCTCCAGCCTTGTGATGTAGCAGCGTTTGCTCTACTTAAGGTAGCGTATCGCGATCAGGTAGATCGACTCGAGCAAGGAGGTGTTAATACGATCGGCAAGGAGCACTTCACCTCTCTATATAGCCCCGCGAGGGAAAGAGCGTTTACGCCGAAGAATATCAAGGCCGGCTTCGCTACAAGCGGTCGGTTCCCGTTCAATCCAGATAGGGTGCTCAGAAGTATGCCCGCCCCCCCAGCTGAACCAGCCATTCCAAGCGTCGATGAGGTTAAGGTAGGATCTTATCGGCAAGACGTAGAGCTGCATTATCGGCAAGACGTAGAAGTGCAAACACCTGTGACGCCAGTGTCAGCAGAGGCTTTTATGTCACTGCAGAACCTGATCATCCAACGGGATGCTCATGCGCTTAATGAAACGAGCAAAGAGAACCTAGGAAAGCACTTACAGAAATGTACCAAAGCTTTCTAGAAAGCCTCTGCTCTGAGCGTCCTCCAGGAGGACCGAATACGATACCTGACCACAATTAACAATGAAGCCAAAGTTCGGCGAAAGACCCAGTCACTAATCCTAGGGAAGGCGAAGGTCATGAGCTATGAGGACCTCGTGGAAGCACGGGTGAAGCGTGCTGATGAGGATGCTGCAAAAGAGGCCAAAGGCAAGGGAAAACGTGGTTGGAAGTGTAAGAGTGCTGCGCTCGAGGCAGAGGAAGACACTACAGAAGAAGACACTGCAGAGTCGGCGAAACGTGGTCGAAAGCGTAAGGGTGCTGCGCTTGACGCGCCTGCGCCAGCGAACAAGACGGCGCGGGTAAGTAATGCTTCCATGCCGGCAAGTACCTTGATGAGGCAGGCCAGTAGAACACAGATTGCGGATGATGAGATTGCCAACCACAAAGAGCGCCAGTAGCGCGGATGTGGTAGTAGAGTCCAAGATTGCCATTTGAACATGTAATAGAGGATCGATCAGTCTGAGGCGACCTGTTGCTGTATAGAAACTTAGATTTAATGTAATCATCGTCGGTTTTTGACACGAGAGGATTATAACCAGCCTTTGACGTTCCTCTATCGTGCTTACTCCGCAATAGTTTGCACATATGCCGCGCTTTGACGTGCCATCTTCTTGGCTAGGTCATCGTGGTCTGGCGTGCTGATACCCTGCTCCTTTCAAGACTCTGGCAGCCCTTACGGACTTGTCATCATTGCGGTCATCTTTGAATTCGTGAGCAATCTTACAGAGAACGGACTTCCCTCGGAGGCTAGGGTAGGAATCGAAGCCGTTCGTCGGTTCAAGCAGAGCACAAACAGTTTGAGGGAAAAGCTAGAAGTGAAAAGCTGGAAAATGAAACTACAGTCGCTTGCAAAATCGGATTCGCGTTTTCTTCGCTTAATAACGGTACGCGCACAGACCACCTCGGTTTTTTTTTGGCGTTAACACCCGTAGCGGCTATTCCATGCCATTTCATCAGGTCCTTGTGCCTAAGGCTTCCAGGCATGAACTCCAACACCATGAGAAACCCGGCCAAAGCCTTATCATCAACCTCACTTTCTCGGCCGAAGCTGGGAACACTCTACAGCCTATACAGTCTCCACAGTCTAGTCCGCATCCTTTACTCGAGTAAGTTTAGGACCCGTATTCTCTCGTTCTATAGATAACCGAACAACTAGTTCAGTAACTTACATCGATCCTCTACAAACGGCCCCACCCGTCAATCGTCGCTGACTCCCCATCATGTCTGGCGCCGAGGCTGGCTTTGTCATCGGCCTCATTTCGGGTGTCATATCGATCATCGAGGCAGCTAAAACGATATTTGATGCCGCTAAAGACGCGAAAGGCCAGCCAGAGGCATTTCGCCAGGTAGCTGGACGACTGCCGCTTGTTATCGAAATCCTTCGCAGCGCGAAAGAGAGGGCACTCGCGCTAGACGACGCGGCACAGGAGGCGTTGGAACCTATACTCGAGTCATGCAAGGCGAAGGCTGAGAACCTCAACAAGATATTCCAGAAAGTGATTCGGAAGGATGACGACAAATGGTTCGACCGATACAAGAAGGCTCTTGGTACATTAGGAAAGGGTGATAAAGTAGAGTCTTTAATGGAAGGGATACTAAAGGATACTCAACTGCTTGCATATGAGAAGCTGATGGGAATTGCTACCGAAACCCAAGCCAAGGAGCTCGAAGAGGGGATCAAAGAGATGAAGGAAATGCCTTCATCCCTCCCAGAAGAGACGGGGAGCCTCAACCAAATACATAGTGGCAGTGGCGACAATATTGCGCATAGAGGCTTAGGGAGCATCTATGCAGGGAAAGCTCATCACAATCAGAATACTGGGAATGTGGTCTATGGCAGTAAGGACTAGCAAAATGCCAGATTATGTCTAGAGTTGACGTATTACACTAGTCAATACACCAAATTCGAATGTCAACATAACTAGTATGTTCGTGAATTGTTATCGAAAGAATTCCTTCGTTTTAAGTATTGTATTCTTCTAATCATTTCTGGATTAGACAACTATAATGAGCGAAATGTTTCCGCCTCTTGGACCCAGTTTCTTCTGCAGGATCTACGAACGACCGATCCCCGCGACGACAAGAGGCGCATCGAGGAAACGAAGGGCGGTCTCTTGAGGGATTCATATCGCTGGATCCTCGAAAATTCCGACTTCCAACAATGGCACGAAGGCAAAAAGAGCCAACTACTCTGGATTCGGGGTGATCCCGGCAAGGGCAAGACAATGTTGCTCTGCGGTATAATAGACAGGTTAGAACAGACCGCTACCGGGCCTTCTGCTAGTAGCTGCCTCCTGTCGTACTTCTTCTGCCAAGCCACCGATCCACGTATCAACAGTGCGACGACTGTGCTTTGCGGGCTAATCTACCTCCTTGCCAACCAGCAACCGGCTCTCCTACAACACGTTTGGAAGAAGTACAAGGATACAGGGAAAGCGCTGTTTGAGGACACGAATGCCTGGTTTGCCTTGTCTGAGATATTCTTGAACATATTACAAGATCCCAGCCTAGAGAGAGCTTATGTGATCATTGATGCCTTGGACGAATGCGTGACAGGTCTGCAGCAACTTCTGCAATTCATTGATAAGACCTTACCTGTTAGTCCTCGTGTAAAATGGATCATCTCTAGTCGCAATTGGCCGAGTATTCAAGAGCAACTACGCATATCCAACCAAAAAGTCCAGTTGCGACTGGAGCTAAACCAAGAGTCCATTTCCGTTGCGGTGAGCACGTACATCGAGTATAAGGTGGGTGAGCTAGCCAAGCTTAAGAAGTATAACGCCAAATTGGAACACTCGGTGCGGGATTATCTCTCCTTGCATGCCGACGCCACATTCCTCTGGGTAGCTTTAGTCCTCAAAGAGCTAGAGAAGATCGATCGGAAGAATACTCTCAAAAGGTTAAAAGACTTTCCGTCTGGACTCGGTCCTCTTTACGAGCAAATGATAGTCCAAGTTAGCGAATCTAATAACGCCGATCTTTGCAAGCAAATACTTTCTATTGTGGCCGTTGTTAGACGCCCAATTACGCTTGAAGAACTAGTCGCTCTTGACGACACACTTCACAGACTTGAGTGTCCTGAGGACCTTTCTGAGGATATTGAGGATTTGGAGCAGACAATCGGCCAATGCGGATCCTTCTTGACGATCCGAGAAAGGACAGTATACTTCGTACACCAATCGGCCAAGGACTTTTTGCTTCTGGAGAAGACGAACAAATCCCAAGAAATCTTTCATTCTGGGATAGATGAGGTAAATCATGCAATCTTCTCGCGGTCGCTTCAACTTATGTCCATAACACTTCGATGCGATATCTATAGCCTAAGAGCTCCCGGAATCACGATCGACGAAGTCGAGCAGCCCGATCCTGGTCCCCTTGCTTCAGTGCGGTACTCGTGTCTTTACTGGGTTGATCATCTACTCGAATGTCAAAATAAAAAGGACATAATCAATAACGTTAAGGACAGTGGCTTGGTTTACAGTTTCCTCCGTCAGTACTTCTTGTATTGGCTTGAGGCGCTGAGCCTGTTGAAAAGCGTGTCAGAAGGCGTAGTTATGATTAAGAAGCTGGAAGATCTTTTAGTACGTTTCAATATGTTGTCTCTCCCTAGTACTAATGACCCTCGCTAAAATCAACCAGTTCGATAAAAGTCCTGTTTTATATGATTTCATACATGATGCAAGGCGGTTTGCCGTATCCAACCGATCAATTATTGAACGAGCGCCTCTTCAAGCATATTGTTCGGCTCTTGTCTTTGCCCCAGAGAAGAGCATTGTTCGAGAAACGTTCGAGGGATGTATTCTGTCTTGGATTCAGAGAAAACCTAGAGTAGAAGCACATTGGAGTGCGATGCTTCAAACACTCGAGGGCCATTCTGGCGGGGTCTGGTCCGTGGCCTTCTCCCCCGATGGCAAGCAGGTCGTGTCGGGCTCTAGTGACAAGACGGTACGGCTCTGGGACGCAGCGACAGGAGCCTTACAACAGACGCTCGAGGGCCATTCTGGCTGGGTCTTATCCGTGGCCTTCTCCCCCGACGGTAAGCAGGTCGTGTCGGGCTCTGATGATAAGACGGTACGGCTCTGGGACGCAGCGACAGGAGCCTTACAGCAGACGCTCGAGGGCCATTCTGGCTGGGTCTCGTCCGTGGCCATCTCCCCCGACGGCAAACACATTCCGACCTTACACGTATCCGGTGAATGGCTAGTAGAAAGTACTGCTAGATATCTCTTATTACCTACCAACTATCGACCTACTTGTGAAGCTGTATGGGGCAGGATTATTATTTTGGGACATTCGTCAGGCAGATTATCATTTCTTCAGATTCAACAAGGGCTAAACCTATTAATATGAAAAGCGGGACGGTACTTGCCAGTGGATAGTATATAAAGCTCTTAATATAATATCTCTTTTTCTTTTATCTCTATTTTATAGAGGGTCCTAGGGAAACTTAAGACTTTATACCATTTGATACATATCTTAGAATCTTCTAGAACAAGCCGAGGTCTCGGACAAAGAAATGTAAATTAGATCTAAAGCTCAGATAAGAACCTTTACGAAGTGTAAGGGATTATAAAAGCTCGCTAGTATAGCTGTGGCAGAAGCCTCGTACTCAGCACTGCCACATTTACCCATCGAAAGATGTCGAGAAACGGAATTTTCCGGCAAGATGCGCCCTAACCCACACACTTCGCATTTACAAAATAGCAGGACATTACTGTAATCACGACACAGCTAACCAGGGTCTTTGCTCGCTTAAATGTAGAAGGTATCAGTCTATATGGCGACGTCGTATGACAGGGCACGCCTTGTCCGCCACAAAAGTGGCAATAGCATTTTCGTGTCATCATAAAACCTGGATATCCATATTTAATCGTTTTGTGTATTTAAATAGTGAAAAAATTTAATGGTGGTGTCGCAAGTCGAGGGGTCCTTTTGTAGTATAAAAGGAGGCTCGCTGTAAATTCAAGGGGGCGGCGACGACACGATAATATTTTCTGGAACTAGTGTGTTAGGAATGTTCGGGCGAGGCATATAATGCACTGAAATGAAAATAAACAGAAATTTTAACGCGTTCATAGATTTTGAATCGCTTGAACTTGAAGTACCTACGTTTTGTTTCGTTACGGGGTGCGTTTCGGCACGCAGGGACAGACGGTACATCACAAGATCTTGTATTTCAGCAGCGTGGTCGACGCGTCGTCCGAGTCGGCCATCACTTCATAATCAAGTATGGCGATGATGTCACCCTAATCGAAGGCGAGAATATGCTATTCATCAATCAATTTCCGAAGATACCTGCACCCAAGGTCTGTGCTATTTATACAGACGACAACGATACTAGAGTCAACTATATCATAATGGAGAATGTAGAAGGACAGACCCTTCAATCTCCATGGAACACCCTGACGACATCTGCGAGGGCTTCCATAACAGATAAACTACGAGACGTGTTCGACGAAGCTCGAAAGATCCCTTGTCCTGGGGAGTCCAGGTATTATGGCAGCCTTGGGAAGCGTCCCCTTGCAGACAGCGTGTTCTGTACGGGGGACGACAACCCTTTGGTCAATGGCCCGTTCGAGACAGAACTTGATTTCAATAATTCGTTCGTGCACAAACTCATTAGCATCGGAACAGGGCCGCGGGCTCAGAAAGCCGAATTCTACCGACGTGTCCTGCCCATGGTCCTCCGGGACCACGAGCCTGTCTTCCAACACGCAGATGTCCAGCGGAAGAATATCATAGTTCGAAACGATGGCAGCGTGGTTATCATTGACTGGGAGATGGCTGGATGGTATCCAAGTTACTGGAAATATTTTTTGGCAATATATTCGTGCGGCGGATGGGATAGTGACTGGCATCTTTGGGTACCCAAATTCCTCGATGAATACCCAAACGAATATGCTTGGATGGAGATGTTGAAAAGGGAATTGTGGCCTTAGTTCTCTATCAGGGTAACTATTGCAGTCATACCTAGAATTAACTCTGCTATCAGGATAAGTTACGGTGGAGATTCACATTGACTTTTATTGTGATTGGGGAAATGAAGAGAGACGTGTTGGAGTATCATAAAACATGAAGTAAAAAAGTAGAGCTGCACTAAAAGATGTTGTGCTGAATACTTGACTATATACTTACTAATTATTCTTATCCTCCTCCAAATCGAATCTCGGAATGTAACAGTTTAATAACCTGTGCCGTCTGGAGAAGTGACGATCAAACTCATCAAGGTAATTCAAAATTGGTGAGAAGTCACGATCAATACCGCCGCCACAGCCCATCGAGCCTGGGATGCTGAGCTGGGAAAATGGAGACATTTTCGCCTTTTTCCTGGAGAGTTTCCTTGATACTTCGATGAACGTTCTGGAGATATAAATACTGGACGTCGAAATCGATGAGAGAACTTGCAGGGTCTTATGCCAGATGATATGGAAACTTCGGAAGCTTGGATTATTGATTAACGTGCGATGCATGCATCTGTTCGCTCACTCGAGCAATAAAATTTGAGCTCAGCTATTGACCGAGCAGCCGAAATATCTGCGATTGATTTTGAAGGAGGCGCATTGATGCGGTGGCTCCCGAGTGGTTGAACATACTCCAACAACAACGCCGGAGCTCTCTCCTGATGACGAACAAGCTTTACGGCCACATAAGGAATTCAAAGCATCAAAGCTTGCCAAATAATAAGGAGGACCATCACCCCACCTTTGACCCCTCATCACGATCACTCCACAATCTGGCCACGTGATCACGTGCAAGAGTGAGTCTCATGCATTTCGTATGAGAAACACATGATAGGTTATAAGTAACCTCTTCCCCTCAAACTTTCCTCCGATTCCATCAAACAGACACAACTTTGAAGTTTTGACATTCTTCCAACGCTCAATAAGAACAACTAGAACGTCCAGCACACTAAACAACAAGAGCAACAACAAGAACAAAATGGCAGCAAACGAAGTTCCAGAATACCTCTACCACGTCAAGCGTACCATTACCGACTACCATAAAGACAAGTCTGGTGCCACACGAATCACTGATATCCTCGGTACCTTCACGACCCTCGCCGCAGCCAAGGCCGCAGCTTCATCTGCTTTGGCTTCCGAAGGCTACCTCAGAGATGACTTCGAGAAAGTCGAGGTCAAGAGCGAGACTCCACCAGAGGAGTGGAAGTACGAGGATGGTATCGTCACCTTCGCCAAGGCACCTGCCGGTCAAGAGTTTGAGGTCCGTCTTGACACGAAGCCCAATGTCTTGGGATTCAAGGGCAATGAGGCCGGTGAAGTTGAGGGTCATTTGCATTACGGTAAGCACTTGCTTTGCTTGTCCGGCTTATCATGCAGAGATTAATTGTCTGGGATTAGTCCTGCAAACCACTATCAACTACAACAACGATCGTATCGGCGGCATCCAAACCACTGAAGTTGAAGGCACATACCCGACTCGCAAGGCCGCATTCGAAGCCGCGAAAACAGCTCTCCTAGACGAGGAAGTCAAGAAGGAGGATTTCGCCGAGTATGACGAGAAAGAGGAGTTCAAGGGTGAATGGCCATATGGTGATGAGGTGTTGGTTCATGCCGTTGGTGAAACCGGAGAGAACTTCCTGGTCTCAGTCAAGGCTCAACCACATAGCCATAAGGGTCATAGCTGCAATCATCATGGTGGAAAGAAGTGTGAGTGCTCTTGCACGCATGCTGAGGGCGGATGCAAGCATAAGCAATGCAAGCACGAGGACTGTGAGTGCAACAAGAAAAACCATTAAGGGGCTGTAGATTGCTTCGAGGTCTGGCATCGAATTTTTGATTTTGAGCGTGAAGGGCGTGGTGGATGGTGAACAAATAATGGGAAGGCAATAGGAAATCGATTTGGGCTTTCTTGGAGCATGGATTTTGCGTTGCTTTTGCAGTCCTTGTAGACTTGTACACCATCAAAAGCCATCTTCTGTGCATTGTTTCTGTGATGCCTCAAAGATTCTGCGCATATAATCGGTCATGTGTTGACTCCTGATCCCATCACCAATTCTGGGTCTGTTGATGGATTGTGGACCTCAATAAGAACATCGCGATCAGGTGATGAGAAGTAAAATATGCAAGACCTCGGGAATACAAATGCATCGCGTGGTAACATAACATCCAAGTTCTTATCTGCTTTCCTGCATATACCACCGGTGACATAACCGGAAGGCTGTTATGCTGAGTAACCTGCTACAAGAAAAGGACGTCTTTTCCACGAATCTGACTTGCATCATGTACGTCATTGAAGGCTTTCCCAATTCCCACGATCACCACCATCCGAAACAGGACTTCATGCTGCATAACTCACATACATCATCAAATGAAGGGAAATGTGGCAACAGTAACCATTTCCAAGGAAGAATTACAGATAACGTAGCAAGGCCAGGACAACTTCCTAGAATGTAAATGCTGGGGTACAGAACGAGGACTACCCCGCCATGCCAAGAAAATCCTTCAGCGTCTCCGCCATCTGACCGCGCAGACATCAATATTACCAGATACGGACAGCGAGGCTAATACTTCTCTCCGATCCGGTCATCCGTTCGCTCTGGGGCTTCTCTCAACTCTATCTTGGTACCGTTAATGTATTTCATACCTCGGCGATGTTCGGAACGCTCCTGACATTCATGAGTATACCGAGGCGGGGTTCCGTTACCGAATATACCGTTGAAGAACATGCCATGTTGATGACTGACGGCCCAAGCTGACTCCGCATGCATTGCTGACCATCTCATCGCAAATCCGTCGTAAGGCCAATGATGGGCGCACGGAGAGAAAGATTAGCATCGGGCCGCAAAACAAAGAGACCGGGAAATGGAGGAAGGACCACGTAGCGGATTTGCACGAGAATGCATATGCAAACGTTCGGCCTGCCCCAGATCTTCAGAGATCAGTTATCCAATCTGATATTCTGTCAGCTGTTTATCGTGCGGCCATGATACCGTACTTGATGTGCAGTCGCAGGCAAGCGCCCGAAACGCGATATTCCAGCTGTGAGGTCGATGCTAACGGTAAATCATCTGCACATCATCACATGTGCTGTATGCCATCGCCACGAACCGAACGACCCACTCCCTTAATAGGTGAAGAGAACAGTCTCGCCGGCGATTCGTGTTCCAGAATCAGAGAGTCATGCGATGAAGATTCCTGTCTCAACCTCACACCGCTGCGAGTCAGCATCTCGAAGATCTACCCTTCAAATCCCGCTATCCCACGCCTTACGGTAATGTGATCCTCGCATTCCCGTATCAGGTCATCCTCTGGACATGGATGAGCTGAGGAAGAAACATGATGCAACCATCATCAGTACACCAATATTTAGATAGACTTTCCGATGTTCGCGCGCTCATCATATCATGATTCATCCATAGAAGAGGTCATCAATATTAAATCGTGGATAAATATCCTCTTCCTCATGCTCCAGCTTCAGTCCAAGAAAAAGTCTTGTCTTACGTCGGACAAGTGCCACAGCGTCAACAACCGGAACCCTACAAACGATACTCGGTACAGAAGGTCAAACTCGGTCAACATAGGAACGTCGTACAAAATCCAACAAAAAGCCGTCCAGTCAGCCACAACTCAATATCTGTTGAACCAGGATCTACCACAACATCGTCTTGCAACTTCCTAATATTATTCGCATCGAACCCCGGTACCATCAAACTAACCAGAAATCCCTCATTACTCAACAGGGCAATCGGCTAGCTTGTGCTTGCACGGACGATCACTTTCTTGCTCTCATCCGAATCCTTTGAGGCGAAATTCACCGAGAACATATTAAGGGTGTGTTTCCCCGGATTTGTTGCTCGACACTTGGATCTCTGGAAATACCTCCGCACAATATCTTCCTTCGATCCAACCAATCAAAACTTACCTCACCTCACTCTCAACCTCTCAACCTCATAACAAACAACTATATTCAACATGTCTACACAAACAAAAACCTCCTCGAAATCCCATCACCACTCCTCGAAACACCACTCATCCTCCTCCTCCACAGCTCACAGACAATACTACCTCATAACCGACGCACCAATCCGCTCTCCCGACTCAAGCGCCGAAATAGACCTCCAAGCCGAATCCTGGAAACTCCCCTACTCAATCGACGACAGCGATCTCACATTCGACGGCAAGCCCTTGAACATGTTATACGAGGAAAACAGATGGGAAGCAGAGCATCACGTGGGATCAACTGGATCAGGTGATTATCACTACGCCTCTTCCAGCGGCTCATCGTCTAGCAGTCATTCGAAAGAACACGTAAGTTGCACTTGATCTGATGAGAGGAATGGAGAGAAGGTTACTGACAAACGTCATAGAAATCTCGAGGTAGGAGTCGTCAGTCGAAAAAGTGATCAGTGACGAAAGATATTATTGGTGCGCAGTCGTAAGAAAGAGGCGAAACTTGGAAGTTCAAGCGAGGAGAGGAGACGAGAGCGATTCAGGGAAACAAACAGGGGGTCGCCAAGTGCAGACGAAACGGAGATCAGAATTAGGCGAGGATCTGATGTCACGCAAAACGCAAAACAGACTTTTTGCATCAAGACGAGAATTGCATCAGGTTCATCTTGATCGTCGTTGGTGATTGGGAACGAGGAACGAAAGCTTTCGATCGGGGAATGCGAGGTGGATGCTGCTGAGGCGCAGGTGGTGGCGTGTGTGGCTCGTTTCGGGTCAGATGTTGGGGATCGTGACGAATTGTCAGGTGGTGGCAATTTCCATGGAATGTCATGAAGATCGATCATGATCGTTCATGTGTGCCACGGTAGCCAAGACCCATGCTGAGTGAGCATGGTGAGGTTATGGGAATGGCACATGTTATTATTGATGAAGTGGGATGTACGATTCGATTGCTGCCAGGGAACTTGGGTTCAGATGAGACGATGTGTTGTTGATATACTTTGGAATTTTGTTTCGGGATTATGGAGTCATGATACATATATGTCTTAGAAGATGGCATGGACCGGAGTAGGAGTTAGGAGATTGTTTCTTGAGATATCCAATTTGCTTTAGCCTGTCGTTGCATAGTTTAGAGTTTTGAGGTAGCACTGTACTTCTGTTTGGATATTCTCTCACGTCACAAGTCTCGCTTTACATAACAGTTTCCAATGTTTTGGCAGCACTCTTCTCTCATCATTATCAATGTCATAGTCATTGTCAACATTTCCCAAAGTCAGAAACGACAGTCTTGTTTCCCTGATTCATCCCTTATCCGTATCACAAATCACTCCCATACATGCTCCCAGTACAACTACTAACATGCCTTCTCACCTTGAGCAGGGACACTCTCCTTCTACCCACGTTGGTGTCCCATGGTTGTTTGAATCTCTATCTTCAGAAGACCAAGGTCTTTATACCCGGTGAAGGTGTCTAACTCGTTACTTTGAGATTCACTATCTATCTCTCCCTTTATTTCGCCACTTCACTTCTCATCATTACTGGAGAATTCACTCCAATCGCAGAGAAAAAGGGTTATGCCTAGCTTCGTTTCTCTGCCTAATTTTGGAAACGAAATTCACCATGACGCTTTACTTTGATTAAGGTAGTGAACACCGTCTCATGAGCGTGGTCGCATTTCAATTCTGTATATATAAACCTCCACTCGAGAAGAGATTACCAAGCAAGTAAATGTTAGTACCTAGGGAGGTAGATGACTCTCGGACTGGAACCGAAAGATTACACCTCGGATCATTGAACGCATCGATCCGCCCATCGCCAGCATGTTGCGCACAAAAAGGAAGGTCTTGGTGGTCAAAAGTGCCCAGGTGGGTGTGAAAGAAATGCATCACTCCGGGTACAGCTTTAGAAATGAGAGGAAGAGAAGCAGAAAGAGAAGTTGACAATAGTCCTTGAATCGACACCACCTTGTCCTCCTTCGTTCCTCTCATTTACCCAGCGACGCTCGCATTATTTCAATCCCATTATCAATTCCCATGTCCCTCTAAATCCCAGTATCCCCTCTTTCCCCAAATATCCCATTCCATCACCTCCTCCATCCCATCAGAATTAATATTCCCTTCCTTCTCCTAACAACATAACCCCATACTCAGCCTCTCTCCCAACCCTCGCCCCTCCCGCATCATACCCCCAAGACAAAGCCGACATGACCCACCCCCACACTCACATGCCAACCTCACCTCACCTGCAGGGACCAGAAAAGATCCGCTAAAGACGTCAACGAGATTGAGAACCGGGGTATAGATCAAACCTGTCGAGCCTAGGTATCCAATTCCCCACCTCCCCCCTTAACCCGCATTTGAAGTCGCCCACTAGCACCGACGAAGCTCCGCTCAGAGACCAACACGGTGGCGAGTAGTGTAATTGCGGTAGTGAATGATCATGGACTTGGTCTTCGAGGCTCTGCGCATGCCTGATCCGGACGAGTCTCTTGATGCCTCATCTCTTGCTTACAAGCCTGGCGGCAAAGGCTCGAATACATCTGTTGCAATCTATCGCAACACAACAAGCCGACCGACAAACCTTCCGAAAAGCCTGCCGAATTCGCCAATGCTACGAGGAACCAAGAGCGAGTGACAGGCTCTGCCACGAACGGCGAAGATGAGAAAGTCGAAGTTGGTGTATTTCTGAATACTGTATAGGAGATGATGCATTTGGCAGAGAGTTGAAGAAGAACCTGCAGTCGAACGGGGTTGATGTTTCGGGTGTGCGGACGCTGGAATGGCTTCGCTACAACCCGTAAATAGCCATAAGAGCTGTGAATGAGGGATCCACCAAAAGTTGTGCCGCGGTGATCCGAGATTCTGGTTCATAGCAAAGACCCCTCTGTAACAGGTAAAGAACATGGTCCCTCTCTCTCTCGCTAACATCTGGTCGGCGACGCGCAATCTTCGCTCTAAGAGTCTCCAGAGGTACCTGTGAAGGAGCCACCTTGCCGCTGTGATCCCACCACCAAACAACAATGGCATCACCACCAGTGTAAGAACTTTGCCAGTGCGCAGGAAATGGGCCCAGCATGCCGATCAGGCGGGACACACACATGGTACCGTTACCTGTAATGGGGTTGCAACCAAGGTAGAGCGTCAGAAAAATAACCATGTAGCTCCACATATCGGTTGTGAAGCCAGGAACGGCGCCGTGTAACCTTTCCGGGGCACAGAACGGGGGCGGAAACTGTATGGTAGCTGTAACAGCATCTCCATGCCGAAAGATGAGGCCAAAGTCACCTAAATAGACTGGTGTACCTATCATCGTTGTCGAAATCCGTAACGGCTCCACTAATTCTCCAGTTTTGCCCTTCGCCTCATGCAAAAGTGTCTTTCGTGGTCGTCCAAATATTCGGTATATCTCAGCCATGGGCCAACCGTCTATCGGTTTGATATCCCACATTACATTCCCCAAGTTCAGGTCTAGCATGAGCATTCATTAGCACTACATGCAAAAATCTAGTCAGGGAGTTAACTTACCTTTATGAACAAATCCGGCATAGTGCATGCTCTTTACAGCAAGAAGTAGCTGCTTTGCAGCTGACATCCTCAAGGCAATGGCTATCTCGCTGAAGGTATCCCGGAGATTCGGTCCTCGCATGGGATAGACAAACACCATGTGTTGGGTCCCGCCGGCACCAGCAATGTAAAACACATCTTGGTACAAGACGAATCGAGATGGGTCTTGCAATGCCTTATGCATTTCACCTTGTATCTGGTACTCGGTTTGGCCCTCGCCGGCGATCGTAATCTTGAGCGCAACTTCCTGGTCTTTGTGCATGTCACGAGCCAACCAAACAGTTGAATAGCCCCCCCAACCGAGTTTGTGCTCGATACGATACAGACAGTTGAGGATTTCTCCTATCTGAGTAGGGTAGTACAGTCCTTCTCCATATCGCTCACGCGGCTCGGCTTCAGACTCAATGTCGCATTCAGAGTCTGAATCGACAAAGTAGCCATAATCCATTGCAGCTGGCGAGGCCATGCTGGTGTCTGTCCTCCTGAGAGGTGCTACTCGGAAACTGTGCGGTAGCGGTATGTGACCCGTGCCCTTGGTAATTTTGAAAAGAGCTGGAGCTGCGAGGAAGTGAAGATCGATTGATGGCGGCTGTGCTGGGGGGTTGGCGTTTGAAATGTACCTTTGGGGCGAGACCTCAAAAAGTGGGCAAGCGAAAGGCCATGTATGAAGCGCCCAGGCGCCCTCACTACGGACACAACTCAATTTCATCACGAATTGCGACAACCCTGCCCTGAAGCCACGCCCTGCTGTGATCCAGTGATCTTTCAATCAATACACGTTGATCCTTCTTGATACTGTACCTACTCTCACCCTCTTTTCTGTATTCAAGTAACAGCCTGACCATAGATGTGGAGGAGAAATGTGGATATAATAATAACAGACACAAGAACGTGGAAGCAACTTTGCCAAGTTCTGAGACCGTACCAGCATGGCCACTCGGCGAGGAGCATCAAACAAAGATCCGAGGTATATGGGCTGTGAAAAAGGTGACAGTAAAGGGCTCGGAACATGTTGGCATGGGACTCTGACGATTAATGCTCAACCACTCAATGATCGCATTCCATGCAACTCGTAACTCATGCCCAGACTAATGTACAACCTCCAAGGTCACCTACTTCAATCTACCCTCAACCGCCTTCCAGTTGATAACATCCCAGATAGCATTGAAGTACTCAGCCTTTCTGTTCTGGTATTGAAGATAGTATGCATGCTCCCAAGCATCAACACCAAGCAACGGCGTGTACTTTCCAACAACAGGGTCTTGGTTGGCATATGTACGGATCTGAACTTGACCGGTCTCGTTATCCTTCACAAGCCATGCCCATCCGCTACCTTGAATGCCGGCAAGAGCTGTGTTGAATTTGGTTTTGAAGGAGGAGAAATCGCCGTAGCTGGATTCGATTTGTGTCTGTCATCCAACATATCAGTATTCTATGCTTCGAGGTGTCCGTTGGAGAGGGTTTATAGACTGACCTTCAATTGTCCAGCTGGCTCACCACCACCTCCATTCTTGCTTGGTGCAAGATTTTCCCAAAACAAAGTATGGTTGACATGTCCACCACCATGGAAGTTGATCAATGGCTGAAGAGCAATCTGGGAAGCAATGTCTTGCTTCGACTCGGCGGTTTGGAGTTGTTCGGTAGCAGCGTTGAAGCTATTGACGTATGTTTGGTGGTGGTTCTTGTGGTGAAGCTCCATGATCTTGCCGGAGATGGCGGGCTCGAGAGCACCATAGTCATCTGTAGAAGCTGGTTAGAATATAATTGACTTCGCAGAGGATATACTCACATGGCAGATCTGGGAGAGTAGCCTTGCCACGGACAAAGCTTGTGCTTGCCATAGCAGCAGCTCTCTTTGAAGCTCCAGCTCGGAGAGCAGAGCGAGCTGCGGTGCTGGTACGGAAGAGTGTTGTAGACATGATGGTATTGTTTCGATTGTCGAAGTTCAATACAGCTTCACTTGTTGTTCTTGAATAAGGCAACGGGGAGAGGAGACCGGTTGAAGGTGGACTGATCAATATGTTCTGGGGAGCTCGGAATTGACAAACGTCACAGCCGGCAACAAAGGCGAGACTGGCAGGGATCAACACCACCACTTCGCGTCTTCCTCACCCCTCCTTCAACATCGCGTGCTCGGCGTGTTCATTTGCAAGAACGCATTTATGTTGCGTGTACAGCAGTAATTGGGCTGTGCACTCTTCACGATGTCTTACTACGACATTGATGCCATTTTGACTGATGCGCAGGTACGAGAATCATCTCTACACTGAGCGTTGGACCTGGGCTGACCTGTATCTAGAAAGTGCCCTGTACATTCGAACTCGATGTCCCAAGTCTAGGCTATCTCGACAACAATGCAGGACATACCCTGAAGTCAGGAACACGCGTTGATCTACCATTATGGCTCGCAGAAATGTTAGCTGTTTCTTCGCCGAACTCTGCGAAATCTCTGGTGACCCTCGACCTCCCGCCATGTCTAGCACCACGCGTCATGAACGCATTGAAAGCAGACCCGAAGTCCGTCGACTTACGAGCTCTAGCACAACACTTCTACGGGCTGGGAGCACGGATACTGGAGTTGTTCGAGGAAGAAGAGATTTGCGATGTTTTGATGGACACGTTCAGAACACGCGCTGCGGAAATCAGCGATCATGCAAGCAATGCGGGCGCGAGCCAAAGAAATGGAGGCGGAGGCGTTGGGAATGATGGGGTAGAGTTTCTACGAGGATTGGACGAGACGGAAAGAGGATTGTTCAGGGCGGCACACGATAGCTCGAAGGCGATGAGAGTTTGGATGGGCGAGATGAAGAAGAAATGAGCAGACCTTTGCACGGCGTTACGCGGAATGGGATGCATTATACCCGGTACACAGAACAATGGAAATGAATTGAATTGAATCGACGAAGTCCTTCCTTATGGCTCGACCGTCTCCTCCGCGATGCTCTTACCAGGCCTGTGTGCCAACTTCTCCTTCTGGTTAGTCCCGAGCCACAACAAATCCGGCCTGCTATAATGTCCACAGATATCAACAAAGCCTTTCGCTCTCAATGTGGCATCGAAATCAAGCTCCCCATATATGATGCCCTCCTCTGTCGGCTCCAGATCCTTCGACAATTGCCTTCCATCAGGGCCATATATGGCAGAGCTACCACCTCCATCCATACCCATGAAATTCCCGGCTGTTCCCATCTTCTTGATGCCTTCTTCGGTAAGCACGACGCCCGTATGCAGCACGAAAGCGCCGGCCTCGATAGCAAAAGTTCTACTCAGATTTCTGCACCCATCTCTGCTCATTGACCACAGATCGGGCCCGTCGCCGCTATGTGGATACAGCGGAGGCCAAGCAGCAACATGGACATCTGGTCGTTGGAGCACAGTATTGTACTTCAATAACGGCTGGATGTGTTCCCAGCACGCCAACGCACTCACATTCCCCACCCCTTCAATCTTGGCAACATTGTTGAGAGTGTGTCCACCAGTCGAATCTCCAAAGATGGTGCGTTCCATGTGTGTAGGCTTCAATTTTCGGCGGACGACTTCCAGGGAGCCTGAGGATGAGATGATGCATTGGGCGATGTAAAGACTGTTGTGCAGGTTCTCAGAGAAACCCATACATACGGCAATCTTGTGCTTCTTTGCCGTAGCACACAAAGATCTCATTTGGTCCGAATCAACCTTCAAGCTGTTCTTTGTGTACAAGGCTGTCATGTCGAAGTCGACAGGGCGTGACCTGCTGATTCATTAGTTTCGTGGAGGGAGATTCTGGGAAAATAGTTGAGGACGAACCATATCCAAGCTGGATATCCCGGACACCAGCATTCTGGGAATGTGATCAATTTTGCTCCGTTGGAACCAGCTTCAGCGATGAGCTTGTTGGTTTTGGCGATTGTGGCGTCGAGGTCTAGCCAGACGGGTTCAGCTTGGGTTACTGCGACTTTGATTGTTTGTAAGCTTTCTCCAGTGGAACCCATGGTGAAGGTTTTGAAATCAAGGATGGTGAGGATTGAGTATATCTGGAGGTTGAAGTTGAATTTGCGGGGTAAAAAGTAGCTCAGGATGCCTAACGTTGGTAACTTAAGTAGCTAAAAATCCCCTCAAGTGAGAAGAAGAACAATTGCGAAGTTCCATAGAGAGGATTACTCAGTACATGAGAGAGGCCCTATTGATGAGATCTCTTTCGTATATCTATTCAGCTCGTTCTTATCTTAACTTTACTCCAAGGTGACATTGAGGCGGAATAATCCCGTTCTTACTGTACTGCAGGCTGTCGGTTCTTGCCTCCGCCCCAGTTGGGCGGGAAAAGTGGGGTGCATTAGAGCCCGCCGTATCCCACGAACCATCGAGGTTATTCCGTATTGATAGACATGCCCTTAGTCACGTTGGTTGCTCGAGGAGCTTCGCATTTTGATTATTTATCTGGCCGAGAAGGCTGGTGATTGGGAGATATTCGAAAATGTTTTTCCTGGGCTCGAGTACGAGTAAGCTGATTGAATACGGTATGCGGAGCATTACTGTATCTCATCAGTCGTTGGGAAGGGATCAGACAGCAGAGTGGCATTGGCCCCCTTTCCCGTCGCCTGGCTGGGAGGGTCCTACCTGACAAGACGCTCATCGCCAAGATCACTATAAATTACGGCATCACATCTCAACAGCTTGGTCAATATTCTGAGCCCCCCTCCAGCAAGACCCTTCTGTGTGTCGTCCCAGCAATCTCCAGTAAGTTATTCGGGTCGGCATCTGTGCTGCAATGTCGCCCATTGGACTCCGCAATATGCGCTAGGACAGGATCTCTCGAGAATCTTTAAGATTCACTCTGGATAGCGAAACGTACATTCACTGGAAAGTGCAGCTCTAGTGCACACGCATGCTCTCAGCTGTCTCAACAAGCTGTCCTTTTCGGAGTCCGAAATTCACACTGTGATTTCTCTGCCCAGCTTTTGCCGATCTCGTCACCGTCGATTCTCTTCATCAAGATGTATGCGACCATCTGCTCCGTTGAATGCACAGTAAACTCGGGGAGCAGGTGTGGATGTTTGCTCGCGAATGGAATCGAAGAGTTGTAGCTTCCAAGAGCTGGGTTCTGTGCCCGCACTTGATGTAAAGATCTGTGTATGGAATGGACAGGACTCCTCCGACCAATCTCGGCTCATGCAACATGTTGACTGTGTATTTGATGAAGTTGCGCAAGATCCACGTGCTATTGTATGTATGCGATCTTGGTGTGTATTCAAGAGTTGAAATCGAAACGGGCGATGTGTCCTGGCTTCCGATGCCTTTTTGTGATGGCGTCTCTGCTTCATTCTCATTTTCGATTTCGGATGTTGCCATTTTGTGTTGTGATTCCGGCGATGTTTCTTCGAATGGGAGTGAAATAATTGTTGAGTAGAGAGCAGAAGTAAAGTAAAACTTACTACGTATATACAATAGGAATCATCTCGAACACTCCCGTCACGGTTGTGGTATCCGGCTGTGACGCAATTGGTCATTACTCTACTCTTCCTTCACTCTTGAATTTCTTGTAAACCAGTAAAATCAAATTCTTGTAGGAGTGATGTTATTTGTCCGCTGCTTTGGGGGACGTTCCAAAGAAAAAACAAATCATACATGCAAGTGGTAATCGCAATACAATCACAAACCCCATTTTCCCAATAGCACGAGAAGCACCGCAATTTTATCTCCAGGGTATCATGTACTTCCAAACCCAATACGTCCAAAATATTGCACCTGGCGACACTTCAACCAGCAGGGCATTACGTAAGACAATAGCTACATAGCACATCCGCTTCACAGGCTCATAGCCTATACTCCACTTGAAGCGCGAAACTTCAGACTGATTTTCAGACTATGCTTTGATCGGTATCCTGCCTGGTAAATATCACGCGGGAAGCTGATGGCGGAGCATCGGGCGGTCCTAAGGGACGGCCTGCGATGCTATCTTGGGTTGCCTGAGGGACTGGAGAGTGTGTCTCGTCGATCTCGGAAGTCATTGTCTTCTTCGGCGACGAATTCGACGAAACCGGGATGGTAGCAGTCTCAGGCGACGCAGCAGCACTCGGGACCACATGAGCTGGATCGTAACACTCTTCTGCTTTCTGCTTCTTCTCTTCTGCTTCCTGCTCGGCTTTCTTCGCATTCGCTAGAGTTTTGTTCCTGTCGTGGACACAAACGTAGCAGCAACATTTCGGCTTGGTCGCTAATAAATGGTCCCACTCCTCTCGGATCTGTTTACCACGCTTCTGTGATTCGTTCTCGGTATCTCGCCACCATAGGGCGAAGAAATGGAGAACCGTCTTCAGTGTCCAGAAACCTCGCGCCACGCTCCAAAATCCGTGAACCGGAGGAGCCGTAACAACCAAGCCGAAGAGCTTCAACCTCGTGCGAATACTCCAACCCTCTCGCTTCGGATGGAGTCTCATCCTGTCGTCTTTCGAGTACTTGATGAAGCGATATAGGGAGTATATGATGACCTTGATGGTCCGCACCCACGCGCTTTCGTACTTGTTGATGACCGCAGCGATCAGTACGAGCGCAGCGCCAACCCAGGTGCCCCATGCACCTACAGCGTCGCTGTGCTCGGAGACGGGATAGGCCTGTAGCAGGATCTCATTTGCCACGACGCTTGATATAAAGACAGCTGGGCAGATGATTGCCGCGGCACCGGCAGTCAGAGTGAAGCCTGCAGCCATCGACTTCGCAAATATATATTTGCACTTCTTCCACCATGAACTTCGTGTATCCTTCTCGTCTTTCTTCACGTTAAAGTACGTCAATATCCGGTGCTCTCGCTCGCCTTCGAAGAAGACTTTGATCCATAGCCGTAGGTCGGCATTCCAGAACCGAAAGATGCCATTCCGAACCTCGCTTGGGTCCCAACGACTTATGATAAGTCCCATCATACCATATATCATGATAAACCCCAATGCCACGATATTGACGATGAAGAGTTTAAGGAAGCTAGGTTTTGCAAGAACCTTTTCACTGTTAACATTGTCCAACCACGCCACCATGTTGGCGCCCTTGCGCATCGGTGCGCTTGGGCCAAGTGTTCCGCAGAAATCCATACAATTACAATCTTGATAGGCAGAGAGGGTCAAGTATCCATTGTCTGGTATGCAATTTCTGGCGCAGATCGCGAAAGATTCCAGTTCGTTTAGATTGAAGCCAGATAGGTTATACAACAGGCAGGCCAGTGCAGAGAATATGAGGATACCCCACCCTATGTTCAAATCAGTCCATAGAAACATACAATGCTTCTCAGTATGAATTCAAAAGGAGATGCTCTATGCCCAGCCCCAGGTATGGCAGCGTGCTCTAAAGCAACTTTGTTGGGCAGCTTGATTTGTAGATCCTTAGAGACGAAAGGAAGAGTACAACGTACAGACGACAATAGTTTGAGCATCATTCTTTCGTACCGTCGTGCTCCATAGCAGGATTGGAGTAATCATGATCGCAGAAGCTCCCAAGATGGGAAGTATTCCAACAATGTCGACTGTGGAGGATCTCGGAGTCAGTAATACTTCTTAAGGGTAGATTTGAGGATGAAAAAGGGTGTCGCGGGAGGAATAAGTCATGGTTCAGCAGGCAAGACCAGTCTTATTGTACTCGAAACAACCCTGATAAGGATCTACTTTCTCGGAGAATACCTACCATCGGCATACTTCTTGGAAGATGAAGTATCATAAGGCGGAGGGGTGTCGGAGAAGCCAAATCGCGACGCAAGAGCGAAGAGATGTACAGCACTGGTAGCTGCATAGACCACTATGCAGGTGTTAGCTGTATGATGTACAGAGAGGATGATCTGGGTCTTAGTAGGAGTTGTGGAACTTACTAGCCGTTCCCAAAGCAGCAACTGAGATCCAGATATGTCTTCTGAAAACGAGTGAAAAGATCATGAGAACGTAGAACAGGATCCTAGACAGGGTGTCGTATTGTCCGGAGAGAGGATATACACATGTTACCGAATATCTGCTCTGACTGGGGTCGAAGAGCGTTTCTGCCAGTGCAAAGGTACCGGCAAGGGCAGTCTTGTTGTAGTCATCAGTGCCAAATCCAGTAGCATTAAACATCAGGAGTGCCATATTGTCTGCCAAAATAATAAGTCCGAGACCTTGATCTTGACTATTGCCATTGTAGACGGCCGTATACGAAAAGTTGCCATCATCGTAGGTGTAATTGTTCTGGATTTGTGGGAATATCGACCCGTTCCTCCAGTTGTTGAGAAACAGTGTCGTGGAGTTGACTGAAACCGAGAGCGCCATATCTCTAAGAAGTTTACAGCAAAACAAGACCGAGACAGCAACGGATGATACCAGGCAGTAGTAGGATTTAAAGAAAGGATAGAAACACGAACAGTGCGCTGTGCCGCGCTTTTAACGCATCACGCCACCAATCTCTCCTGCTCCAATATGACCTTGCCCCGAGCCCGAACATGCGGCTAGAAAGGCAATTTGCAATGCTTTCCCCAACATGGTGCAGCCATTGACCACTTTAGATCTCAGCTGCCTGGGATAAAACATGGGACAAGGCCTAGAGCGCGTAAGCACGGCTAAGAAACAACCCAAAACACTCATGTTGGGGGCCAGAACACTACGCTCATTGGGTAGGGCTGAGGTGGTGCCAGTCAGGTTAGCCAAAGAGAAGCCAGCGCAATGTCCACATAATAGAGACCAGGGATGGCGGGTACGAATTGCCTTATCGGTCCGCCCCTGTGAAATGATCTCTTCGATCTTGGCGATGGCAACGTCAACGCTCCCTGGCTCTCAACTTCGTGGGGCAGAGTGCTCAGTCCTCAGCCAACGTCGTCTCCATGGCGTGCCTCAAATCGCAAAGTCGCCAATGCATTGGGGCATGGGCACCACCACCATTCACATCATGGAGCATGTCTAGGGCATTTCTCATATACGAGAAAGGGTTGTCGATGAAATTGCGATTTCATGGGTGCTGGGGTTGAAGAATAGAGGACTTTGGGGTCGGAAAACGAGGTCAAACGACAAGGTAGAGCTAAGCAAGGGAGGAAGTGCCGGCTATTATCCCTCATTAGATTAGCTTTTGATGAGTAAGCTACCCGTCTCGACGCCACCAACAGCCCCTGACCATTGCCAACTTCGCCAACCGTCATGAGCAAGGAGCCTCAACATCAGCTTTACACATCTATTTCTCGCGGCTCACCTCCAATCTACTCAGTGTCAGAGTCCGACTACTTTTGCGATCCGCATCTGCACATCTGTATCCGCGTCTGCACATCTACAGATGATTAAAGATGATTGCGAGTCTGTGTTTCTGGAATTTCAATACGAGGATGCTGAAACTTTCGCTTTCAAGGATGGCGCAAAGGAGAAAGGGAGAAGTTTCCGTACTATCTATAATCTAGTGATTTTTAGGGAGCATTGTCTCTACTCGATGTCTAGTTCTGGTTGAGAATGTGAGTGCCACTCAATGAAACTACCTGTCTGCCACTTGCGGAATGTTCTCTAGCGCAGCAGCGAAGGCACTTCCTCGCTCCCATCGCTGCCTCCATCTTCAGACTACGATTAAGATCTGTAAGTAAAAAATATGTTAATTCATTGTCTTTGATGTTCGTAGTCAGCTGATCAGCATGCGTCAAGTGATTACAGGTGGTTCTCGGTCATGGCACGAACTCATGTTCCGAGATACTTCAACAAGGGCTATATTCAGGAAATCAAGCCAGTATCATGTCATGGTACTTGACTGAAGATTCGGGAGCCTTTGTCATCACTACACACTTCTCAGCCTGAGCCTGCGTGAGCTGTGCTTATGCTCAAGACCTGTATCCAAATCCAGCCTGGTAACCCACCTTATTCTGACTGCGTATCCACTTCTAGAGAACACGAACACTTCATGATACTATTCCGGCCAAGATCATCCCTTCGTCTAGCTTCAGCCTTTATGCCCAAGACTTTACTAATCGTAACATCTCACGAGAGTGGATTTTACAGGGCTACTGCCAGCACAATCATACAGTTGAGAGTGAGATTTGGTTTCTCGAAGGCGAGGAAACGAGAATAGTATTATTTCAATACAATCTGGAAAGTACAAAGGCCCGAAGCTTTCCTGACAGTTTGTCTCATCCATCACCATCACAATCGTCACTCCATTCAAATCACACTCTCCTATCTAAGACAACTTTCCCAACTGCAACTCATCGATCATCAACCTTTCACCTCAATCGAGATGCACAACACAATCTTCATCATTAGTCTTCTGGCTATCCTCCCCCTCCTTGCCTCCGCTTCGACAACACCACTACCTACCCCTGCCCAACCTCTCGACACCTTCCTCGGTGTGTCATTGATGAACATCACTTCAGCTTCACAGCTCTCGAAAGATTCCATTCCATCAGCCCTCATCGCCAAGCGCGACTACTGCGATACCGGAAATCTCCTCACCACCTCCGACATTGCCGCCCTCCAATCCTCGCTCCAGAATACCAACTCAGGTGACTTAACCTACCTCCCTGCAACATCGAGCACCGGCTGGACTTTGGGAACCGCGAAGATTTGTTTGTACAATGACTATCTATCTCAGAATACTCATGTAAGCCGGTGGGAGGCTGGTTGGGCTACCGGCGTTATCAGTGGCAGCTGTTGCACTGCAAGTGGGAATTCTCAGTGCGACGGTGGTGGATGTACGGCCAACGGGGACAGCGGGTTGAGCCTACGTGCTATTGTGATAAACTCTGCGAATCAGTGTTAAACATTTTTCAAAAATACTCGGGTTGATGCAAATTGGAGGGATAGGCAGAACGATCATTTATGTTTACATTGTTGAGGAAGATTGAGGTAGTTTAGGGAAGATACCTAGGTATATGTCGAGACAGATGCTGCGATGGACGAGAGACTGTCGAAGCCATGTACTCGTCTTAGGGGACTTTGCAAACTTTGATATAGAATCCTTCTCCATTCTCTTTGCGTGGCTTGATTTCATATTCCGTGTTAAATCGACGTTCAATTGTGAAGAGACTTGGGGGTATTGAAGAGACTGGAAGCAGGCAACTATTCCGTAATTGGACTAGTTGATGAGTAAGCCAACTGCCCCTCCAACCCCGCCATGAACGAGATGAGCTTTCAATTAACACGCCACTAAATAAATCGGTCAAAATGTTGATCAAGGAGACGCACCAAGATGTTGCCACAAAGGCTGATGGAAAGGATGGGTCAATGAGTATTATCATCCTACAATACTCAATAAGTATTCCAGAAGTAAGCTGATCAATTGATAGGAATTTTCCTCTTCCACCCATCAATTCCGAACTACCCCAACGCGTAAGCCAGTTCCACAATCTATACGAATGAGACTGAATCATATACAGACGATTCCCAGGTGTGGTTCTGTTCAGTGAGATCTACCAAGGTACAACACAGCTTCTGAAGTTCTGCTTTTCACCACCATTGTCTCTCTGCATCTCCAGCTTCTAGTCAAGCGTGTCTGCTGAGGTTTTCTCCTGTCGGAAGTTAGTTCTCTAGACAACCTCTATCTCAAGGAACTTTCCCGAAGCTACCGTCCTAATTCGATGTCCTCTTTCCATGTCACGTGTTATGTGCGTCGAAACTGGAAAGAGTCCTGCTAACATGGCATCCTTCAGTAACGGGGCCTGTTGCAAGATTTGCTAGACAGATCGCCGGACAAGGCTATATCGTTGCAGCCCCTTCATCCTACCATGAGTTCACAGGCCCAGAACCATTAGCCTACGATGGCCCAGGAACTGATGCCGGAAATGAATGGAAAATCGCAAAGGTACGATTCCTCAAGACATAAATCGCTCAAGCACTCATTATACCACAAGACTCTAGCAGGCTACGATGAAGACTCTACCCTCGCAATTGATACCCTTCTGGCCCTCAAAACCTGCAACGGCCGCATCGGCTCTACAGGCATGTGCCTCGGGGGACATCTCGCCTTTCGTTGCGCACTTGATCCTCGTGTTTCGGCAGCAGTGGCCTATTTCGCTACTGATTTGCACAGCGCAACTCTTGGTCTTGGGAAGAAAGATGATAGCTTGGCTCGCTGTGGAGAGATCAAGGCTGAGTTGGCTATGATCCATGGTACATTGGACAATCATGTTCCACCCGAGGGGCGAGACTTGATTAGGAAGACATTGAGAGATAAGGGTCTGTTATTCTCTTGGTATGAGCCAGCTGGGGCACAGCGTAAGTACATTGCACCTCTTGTACTTGGCGAGACAGGGACGAGATCTTGGATGTATTGGTAACTGACAGCTGCAGATGCGTTCATTCGAGACGAGCTTTCCAAAGATAGATATGATCCCGCCATTACGAAAATATGCTTCGAGATTCTCCTTGAACTGTTTGGCAGGACTTTGAAGTTGGATCTTGGTGCTCATGATGGCGTGAAGCAAGAGATTGAAGATGTCTGCTGAGTGCAGAACTGCTTCAGACTTGCTGCAAAGCGAGTACATAATTACTTGCTTATTTTAGGAGCGAATGGCAACTGTGCAAAGTTCCAAAGGGCTTCCATTCTCCATAATTTTGCAGCCTCCATGTTTTCTATTCTTTCTCTGCTACTTGCCACAAGAGTGCCTTTATACTTGCTTATTTTCTGTGCTCGCAATGGTTGTGGTGGCTGTTTCAAGAGTGCCGTCATCCGGACGATGCATGGCTTAGGATCATGGTCTATGCGCTTGGCGAGTGCTCTTAGACTTTGATTTAGCTCGCAAACACCAGTAGTAAAGAATTAGTGCAAGTGTCGCTAAATGGTCAGTTCTTAGTTGAAACGAAGCACGTCGGGAGAGCGACTGAGCACAGACAGATGCCATCTTGGCAGCGGAGGTCGATCTCAGATTATAAAACGAAACGCAACCCACTCCTTCAAAAGCAATGTCAGCTCTCTTTCGAAAAGCAGTCGTGCAAAGTTCAATCACATCGAAGTCTCAACCTCGCCAAATCCAGCAACTACACCCCAAAATGAAAGAAAACGAGCATCAACCTTTCCTGAAATATTCCGATGATACCTCAATAAACGATTCGGAGCCTGCAATCACATACTCGCATGTAAAAAGTCAATACTCGAAACTCCTATCACATACTCTGGTTCTCGTAGCAACCTCATGCTTCTGGCTCATCATCCTTTTTCTTAAAACCAATCCCCCACCTCATACATCCGAACCCAGCACCCACCAAAACATAACCTCCAACTCGCGCCTCCTCACCTGCGGAAACGACTTCACCACAGCCCGCTCCCTTGGTTGTGAATTTTCCACCCTACTCAACCACTGGGTTCACCCCCTTTGTATGGCCCAAGACTTCATCGATGAATACGAAGACGACAATTCCTGGGATGCATATACCGATTTCGATCTTACCAACCCAATAAACACAATCGAGGAGATGAGTGAGAGTGAATATTATTATACGAGTGTAAGGGATCATGTGAACCATTGCGCGATGATGTGGAAGATGCAATTTGATAGGATGTTTTGGGGGAAAGATATGGATAGCATGATTAGTAGTGGAGGGCATACAGATCATTGCGCAACATATTTGATGGAGGCTGCGATGGGTGATACTAAGCATATGGGCGCAACGAAGGTGGAGGTGGGGTTTGCAGGATGTTGGGTGAGGGACTGAGGTTGGACACTCTGTATGCGGAGAGGTTGGGGTGCTGCCAAATGCGAGAGGCGGAACTTCGTTGAGTTGAAACAGGCTTTTGTACGCAAAGATTCGCCGTGTTTCCATTGAAGCATCTGGTCTTGCTCACGTACGATGCCCAATTTCATTTCCTTCTGCTGGAAGACACCTCCAGAAATGCATCAATACAGACGAAGTCCACCATCATATATCCTGTTCGTGCTACGAACACGAGAATGAGAACAATGTTGCGGGATCCTGGGCATGAGAGGTGGCGAAGACCTTGTTTGAGAATAAGAAACGTATCGTTCCTATCTGGAAGACGAAGGGACGTTCTGAATATGAAGTTGAAGTAGAATAGCTTCCATAGGAGATGAATCAGATGTGTTGTCCCAACCGCATTCCGAGCACATCGGCCATGCGAGACGCAGCAGCATATAATTGAAACTATTAGCACTCGATTGAACAGAAAGAGTCAAAACTCCATAGGCTCGACTGCATCAATGAAACATGAATCGCGATGTGCTGCATGAGAGAAAGTTTCAAATACAAAAGTGGCAAAGGCTTGACCAGTTTACCTTCATAATGCGAGCAACCACAGCTTTGAGGATGGATGTTCTTAGACTCTGTATTAAACGGCTGAATTAGAAAGACCTGTCAAACAACAAGTAAAGAGAAGCGGTTGCTCGATCGCGAGATTGATGCTCGAGTATTAGAGGTTATTGCCTGATGTACCAGGCTGCAAAAGCCTCTAAAGCACCTCTTGTGCACCACGCCAAACCTTCACCAATAAACCAACCACAACAACTTCAATGAAGTACTACGCACAAACATCCCACACGTACAAGGTGCCATCGAGAAGGCAATTCAATAATAGCGATACGAACGAGATTTCGCTATGAAACCCTAGGATCGGAATCCACGCAGAGTGCACGAAACGAGAATGAGCACAATACCATGACGGAAGCATCCTCGAGGTCTCTCACGACGGAACAGACATCGAAACAATGGGATCTAATTGGCAGTCAAACATAGTATATGACGAAACATAGACTTGCCCTTTCATCACCACATCCTACCTCACCGACGGCCGACAATGACATCGAAGGGTAGGAACACAGCAGATTTGTGCAGAATTATGGCACTCCGGGCACCATCTTTGGAAATCTAATGCATGCTCGCGTGCCGATCGAAAGCAGCGGCTCTCTGCGCATTTATGTAACTGCCCGCCGAGTCTATACAGAGGCAATCTTTGAAGAGAGAACACCAGCATGCGAAAGAGCGGATACACCGTGGTAGCAGTGGTTTTGACGGAGTTTTTGACTGCCACCGCTGTTCTGAGTGCGATTGGAGAAAGGGATCTTTGGAACAAGGCTAACCTCGACAGCCCTCGCAACCGAGTTCGCTCGCATGTCACCACTCCCTCGATACTGTTTTCGCATTGGCTATGGGAATTCTGGCGTTCACTGGGGACCGACAACTGGCATGGACAGATCATAAGGCTTTGGAAGCGACTCGTCGCTTTGCAATCCAGCCGGCTTCCGCGCCGCTGTTGCTTCGATTGCTCCGAACATCGCATGGGGTATGTAGTGCAGGCGACATATGAACGAAGCTCGTAATTCGACTTCTGCCTTTGGGAGGAGGAGTAGCCCGATCTGTAGCTAGCAACTCGTACATTGCTCGTGAGCTTTGAAAAGCATGCTCAGATCTGGTTGGATACACCTGGCTCTTTCGACCAAAAAGGGATTTGAAGGCACGCACTTGTTCTACCTCAGCTCAATCCAGCCCGCCAAGCTTTCAGTCTAAACATTTTTCTTTTCCTCTCTCCTTTCATGCCGTAACTAAAGCTAAATCCTGCTCTAGCACGCGGATATCAAGGGTGTTCGCTATCAATTATCGTTCAACATGCGTCCATTAGCTCTCAGTGCTGGGCAACCAAGTTTTCCTAGATGCGCGAATCGAGGAGGATGTTGAGGTGCTCGCAATCGAGCATTGAATTTTCCCAAGTTTTCCACGTGCGGCTTCATCATTCAGGCGGTACGGGCCGAGTGGTTCTCATTTGTGGTTAATTATTTCACTCGCTTGATTCGCCGGTTCCCCTTGGTGGATGTTTTCGCCTCTTCCTCGTCTCCCCACGCTTCCCCAGATAGACGAGATCGCAACGGCACTCAACCCAAAACAAACCCGACTTCTTTCTTCCGAATTATCTCTCAGGGTCTCTTTGATACCTGGGTTGGTCTTACAATATTCCACGCAGCAGTCAATGCTATTTATCCAAAGTGTATCGTGATAGCTACAGCTACAGATGTGCGTTAGCTGATGTCTCTCCCCTCATACCTCGCTTTTCATGGGAACGTTATCCGAACAACTCCAAGCTAGATAGGACCCGACAAACTTACTGCAGCATTGGTGTGGGAAAGTCTGCCGCAGGAACAAGTATAAATAACTTCGTTCTGCGCTCATCCAATACTTTAGGCAAAGTCTGAATTCTCTCTTCGCAATCATGCACATCTCAACCCTCCTTCCTCTTGCTACTTTTGTGCCCACTGCTTTTGGTCAGCTTAATACTCTCGCGAAGGCAAAGGGACTCAAATACTTTGGTTCGGCTACCGACAACAGTGAGATTTCAGATACTACATATGTTTCTATCCTGTCCAATACCAGCCAATTCGGTCAGATCACTCCTGGAAACACGCAAAAATGGGTCTACATCGAACCTACACAAAACACATTCAGTTACACTCAAGGAGATGCCATCGCCAGCTTTGCCAAAGGCAATGGTCAAATATTAAGATGTGAGCATCATCCCATGATACGAGACTAGAACAAGGCCGACGTGGTGGTTTAAGTCTCGGAATGCGCTGATATTGTAGGCCATAATCTAGTCTGGCATACAGAGCTTCCAAGCTGGAGTATATCTTGCCCCTTACTCATCATCCATACAACACTGATGCTGACTAGTCACCTCTGGCACATGGACAAATACAACCCTGATTGCAGCACTGAAGAATCACATCGCTAACGAGGTCACACACTACAAAGGCCAATGCTACGCCTGGGACGTCGTGAATGAAGCCTTCAATGACGACGGCACTTACCGCGTAGATGTCTTTTACACCACGGTCTGTCTCCCAATCCTATCTGTCACCCACTAGGCTAAAAGTCACACAGATTGGGCCAGAATATATTCCTATTGCATTCGAAACAGCCGCCCTGTATGATAGCTCCGTGAAGCTGTACTACAATGATTATAACATCGAATCCACGGGCGCCAAAGCAACCGCAGCCCAAACCCTCGTCTCCAGTCTCAAGGCTCGTGGCATAAAGATTGATGGTGTCGGACTCCAAGCTCATTTCATTGTGGGCGGCACTCCCTCCCTCTCATCGCAAGTCTCAAACCTGAAGTCTTTCACCGCTCTCGGCGTTGAAGTCGCATACACAGAGCTTGACATCAGATTTTCCAGCCTCCCACCTACTGCCGCTGGACTGGTTCAACAAGGGACAGACTATGCCAACACTGTCTCTGCTTGTGTAGAAACAACAGGCTGTGTAGGTATTACTGTTTGGGATTTCACCGACAAATATTCCTGGGTACCTTCAACGTTCTCTGGTCAGGGAGATGCTTGTCTTTGGTACACGGACTTTACTCTCCACCCTGCTTATTACTCCGTTGTCTCTGCGCTCGGCGGCACTGCGACTGCGAGTTCTTCTACATCTACAACAACAACACTGGTCACGCGCACCACAACAAGTGCCGCTGCGTCGACAACAGCCGCAGGGGGCGGAACGGTTGCAAAATGGGGACAGTGTGGTGGGCTGGGCTGGGCTGGCGGAACGAGCTGTGTGTCAGGAACGACGTGCACCACAAGCAATGCCTACTATAGCCAATGCTTGTGAATGTTCTCAGGTGGCTGGAGACATTTTGGTTGGAGATCTAGACACGAACGACTGAGTGATACTGTCGTTGGAGGCGCGTTGGAGGCGTCTTGGAAATGCAATGTGAGTTCGACGTGTGCATAACATCTTCATTTGTATACATTTTGCCTCAGAGTTACATAGTTACTTGCTTCTTTTTCCTATCCTGTTTTATCAGATTTCATCCCATCTCAATCGAGAGCTTCGGACGTTGTACCGGACATACACTCGCACCGCATCGAATCATCCTGTTCAAAATCTCCGACCGCCACGCTCCATTCAATTTTCCGAACAGAACTTGCCCACCGCCATCTCAGCCATGTCGTATCTCATTCGTCCAATTCCCTCCAGCGGTCATCGGAAAATATTTTCGTCAACGATCTGTCGTACAAACATCACAGCCACCTCTCAAACGCATGCGGACATCTCGCGTCTTCCATAAATCTACCCTTGTTAGCCGGTACTCGATGTGACCGCGCACCACGTGCCAGCTTCGTCGAGATCTCATCCTGGTCAGAGGACGGGTAGTTGCAGGAAATCAATAACGTGCTGTTGCTACGAGCATGCATTGTTGCCATATTTGAACACGAGGCTCAGCCCGCCGCTACTCGCGGAGCTGAGCATGCGTCGGAACAAGGCATCAACGAGGGGTTATATGGTTTAGACCGTCTGAACAATGATGCAAGTACCGGGATTGAGCTTGCATGTGCGATGGGGATGCTGGATGGCGATCAACCTTATTTCAAGCTTTGATTTTCGTACAGGTCGTATCTCGTTACAACAAGGGTTGGGTAGTACAATTCTCCGTTTGTCGTTATTTTCGTTTCAGCCCCTTGGTTCCTGGAGACAATGCGAAAGAAGGAAATAAGACATTCGTTTGGTTTTGACATTCGCGTTTGCTTTTGCTTTTTACTATCGTTGAAGGATGAGTGCTTATTACGATACCGATATCTCTCGCCCAGAACCTCAACCATGGAAGTCGCACATTCGTTATGGATCAATTCCTAGAGCTCCTTACCCTACTTATTCCTCGCCTTCGTCTGTTTCGATGTCGATGTCGATGACGTTGTCCACCGCAACACCGAATTATGCGATTGCGGATCCGATGTCATGTTTGCAAAGCTGTCGAGATGTATTTCTAAATTCTATCTTGCCTGGCAGTAAAGACTTCGATGCGATATGTGCTATGCTGGCGTGTGAGAATGATTTGGGTTTATTCGATGCTTTGTATGTTTGTAATGAAGGATGTGGTGTCGTGACAAATAAGGAAGGAGAAGTGGGGCAAGATCGTGGGTTTGTTTCGTCCCAAGTCTTGATCCACATTATCAGAGCAAGGTTGAGCTGACAGTTCACTCTGAAGCTGATGTTGAAAGTACAATTGTCCACTGTCAAAGGTGAGCTTTGTTCTCCTTTGTATCCATGATTACGACCGATGAGGCTGATCAATAGTAAAGCTTAGGGTTTTCGGCAGTCATCGATCCTGGACCTCCTCAGACAGCGGGATTGACGACAATCTTGCCCTCATCTACAGCGGGAGGATCCGCCTTGACGGTCGATCGCCCCAATCAAGCAGCGAGTACTCGCTCATTGGGAAATGATCTCCCAATCTCAGTCTCAGCTGCTCCACCAATATCGACATCGTCTGATCTGAGCACCTCGAATGTTTTGAGCACATTCACTACTGCCTTGGCAACGTCTTCAGGAAGATCTCAGTGGAGCTCTACACCGTATTCATCAACGGCTCAGAGCATACGCCTTTCCTCAACGGCACCTTTGGCATCAATTCACTCCACTGGCATCATATCAGCAGCAACCTCTCCTAGGTCCACGAATATTCTTAGCTCTCAATATTCCAACCCTTCACCTTCACCCAGACCATCAGTATCACAAGAACAGACATCGGCAACAACATCCATAGTCGCGACCTCTTCTTCCGACCCAACCTCACCAGCCAATACTCCCTCAAAAATGAATCTCAACATCCGAGCTGGCCTAATCCTCGCCATCATCATGGTAGTCCTTCTCGTCTTTGCTATATTCACCGTCATCTTCCTCCGCCGACGGCACAGAAAATACGTCCGTTCACTCGGCTGTCGCTGGCGAGAAAAAGAAAAGGAACAGGCTCTAGCTATATCCAGGAACAGTAATGGGAGTGGAGACCAAGAAAGATGCGCTTGCTGTTTCGACATCCCTCATCGACCAGAAATAGTGGAATTGGAATCTGTTCCTAGGAGGGCTGAGGCTCGAAGGGCTCGAAGAGGTGGTGATGGTAACGTGGCGAACGTGTATCGGCCCCCGAACAAGAAGATCAAAACGAAACATCATCCTTCGCTGATTGCGCGTGGTGGCCAACCGAATACATCTCGTTCGGCTGGTTCTGGATCTCTTCCTGTTCAAAGGCAAAATCTGCCGAATTTACCATCGACATCAGTGGCAAATTCAACTGTTTATGAACATCCAGGAAATCCAGACTTGATGGTCGATGCGCGTGGCATACGTTGGCCAGAGCCCGTGAATTTGAGAGGTGAAGCGAGGGATTTTGTGCAATGGAGTTTGGAGTATGATCGTAGGGACGCTGAAAGACGAGCAAGGTTTCATGAACAAGAGCAAGCAAGAATTGAGCAAAGACGTCTTTCTGATGCCGCTCGAAGGCCTAAAACGTCTCGAAAATATGCGGCACCTAGAGACGACGAGCAATCTCGGCTACTGGAATCAATTGAATCAACCCAGCCAATTCCAATGCCTGGAGCAGCGCAGCGGAGGAAGCACGGCGTGAGCGTTAGGGATTTCGCAGGCGTTGATAGAATAATTGGAAGCCAAGAGTATGAGCAGGAAGAGGTGAAGAGGAGAACGCAAGTCTATGCTCACGTTCAACGGGTTCGAGATGAAGTTCTTGACAATGGCCAAGTCGTGGGTGATGATATAGCACAAGAATCTCAGACGCTACCGACTGATCCTATGCTGATAGGTGTTCATCCTGCCGTGAGGGAGAACTATGCTACCAATATGCCTGTAGCGAGGTCAAGGACTTCGTCGAAGGAAGTCGGAGGCGAGAAGAGAATGTTGCGAGGGACGAGAAGTGAGGTATCACTGGGAAATGGAGAGCGTGGTGTTGCTGTGAAGGACTGGGTTTGAGGAGCGGAGAATACACTAATGTCTGATGAGTAGACTTGAGGATATATAGCGTGGCGTTGATATAAGCATGCGTCGAATTTTGCAATGCTTTAGGAAATGCAGAGTTGAATGACAGAAAGGCAATCGAGATGTGAACTGGGAAGAGAGAGGAGCAATACGACGCTAGCTGAAACTGTTAGTTACAGGTAATATCCAAATTCCGAAGGCGGACTTACAGTGTCTAAGGTGTGGCTTCTCGTGCAGGACTTTCAAGTCTGCCAGGCTTACAGGATCTTGCATTTCATCTATTTCTAGAATAATTGGGATTGCTGGAATGATCTCCAGTCTTTTGCTCACGCACTTCGAGTGCTAATAACATCGCTATAATCCGAGGGTGTTTGAGCATTTCCCGAACCAAACAACTGTTCGAAGTTCAAAGGCTTTTCTCCCCTCCTTTGCCGCCAATAATTAGTTGACCTCATCAAGTCAGTACATCCCCATACAGTCCATGCCCATTTATTCAAGAAATACGTGGTCATCTCCCATCCCGAGGTATCCCAAGGATCGCCCCAAATGAGAAGTCCTGTCCTTGACTTTGGGCTGTTGAAGAGACCGCAAAGATCCTCGCACAGTGCAAGATCATCGTATGCATCGCCAGCAAGTATAAGATTGTCTCGCATTCTCGGTATAGGAAGTAAGTCGATCCATGGATGATGATCAATCTCGCATTGAAGAGGCGTAGGGCGGAGAGCGGGAGGCAGCGTCAAGAGCACCTCTTCGGATTGGAGATGATTTTCATACTTCGACTTTGTGGTGAAAGGTGACAAGGCGTTGTCTTCCAAGGTTGAGTCTACTGAAAATCCCAGGGCGTTTGCATTGTATACCATTGCTCGAAAGATATTGAACTTGATCAGCACCAGGACATGATCCGCGGTGGGAGAAAATGTCATGTGATGTTTGGCTACCCATTTTTGGAACTGTTGGATGGTCTTATCGGACTTCTGCCAGTCCTTCTGGCATGTTATGGCAACTTGGGCGAGTCCTGCAATCTCTGGCTCTGTTGATGTTATCGCTGAGTTGAATGCTTGCCATGGACCTGTGTCTTGCTCCATCGACTGTCTGTTTAGGATATACGCTGGGGTGGGAGCATCACCGTTCACGCTACAGTTGATGAGGTAGTCGCTCGAAGGCTGGGCTTCTTTGCGTCTCCCTATGAGATATCAGTCACGGGGTACGAAGGATTTCATTACCAAACTTCTCACTGTACGCTCTTTGATTCAGACGATTTTGCCGCCGCCTTCTTTCAACTTGACTTGACTGCCCGGTCCAGTCGTCCCTTGCGCTCTCCGCACTTCTTTGCTGCGGCATCCGGTCGAGTACAATGGTCGGAACACGCATGTTGCTATCCACCATGAAGCTCGATGGTTCTAGCGCCATAATCCGATAGAATTCGGTGGTCGGGCTTATGAGGTATTGGTCCGGTATGAGTGTTTATTGGTCCGGTATGAGTATTTAAGCAAGGTACCTTCTTTGTTTTCATGTACGTCGCTGTTGATGTCACAAATATGCAAGTGGATGACATTTACGTCCGTAGAGTATCTAAAGTTCGGGATGACTGCGAGCTGGAGTTAGGGCGCGGATCAAGACCTTCGCCACTAAAACCCCTGTGTCTCGCTAAAGCAATACGCTTACAACGCTAAGCTCTTCCAGCACTGGCGCGGCATCGATATAAATCCGTATCTCCGACGGATGTTCTCGACGATGCTGCAAACATCTCAAAGCGGCTACCAAAGACCTGTTTAACCCTAACACACGGAGCCTCGAAATGATGTGTAATGACTCGAATGTTCACTCATGCAACCAGCTTACCGCTAGAGCGAAAAGGGAAGGGAAACCATTCGGTAACCTGGGAATAGCTTCGAATCCTGGAAGCAGCATGATTGTTTTTGTTGAGCAGTGCCACCAGAACCAGATTGTAACTCCAATTTTTGGTAGCACTGCTCATAACCATGAGACTTCAAGTGGAGCCAATGTTCTTGTAGTCTTCTATAAAGATGTTCCTTACTTCCATTGTCTGTACCTTTGATTCATCACAACAATATCAACAACTTTTCATCCTCGAACATACACCGCATTCGCAGAAAACCACTATTAAATTCATCTCATCGCCCGAATTCAACGCTGCCATGTCCTCGATCACATTCGACAAGTACGCCGCACTTCACAAGGAACCCCGTGGCCCTGGGGATGTCCGTCCTACCGCCCTCCAAATCATCACGGACCAGAATCTCGATAGCACAAGCTTCCAAGAAAAAGTCATTCTCATAACAGGCTGTTCCTCAGGGATCGGGGTTGAGACTGCTAGAGTACTCCATACCACGGGCGCAACTCTCTACCTCACAGCACGCAATCTCACCAAAGCCAAAACTGCCCTTGGAGAACTGACCTCATCACCAAGGGTTCATCTCTTGGAACTCGACCTCGAGTCTCTTGCTTCTGTCCGTGCATGTGCGAAGGGATTTTTGTCAGCCTCAAGCCAATTGAACATCATGATCTGCAATGCAGGCGTCATGGCCACCCCCGAAGGACGCACCAAGGATGGATTCGAGACACAATTCGGAACCAACCACCTCTCCCACTTCCTCCTCTTCAACCTTCTCAAAGACACTCTCATTGCATCCTCCACTCCCACCTTCAACTCTAGAGTCGTCATCCTCTCCTCAGTAGGTCACCGGATGGCAGAACCAGACTTCGAGAATCTCAATCTGGAAGGAAAATACCACCCCTGGGTTAGCTACGGCTCCTCCAAGACCGCAAATCTCTGGACTGCAAACGAGATTGAGCGCCGTTACGGCACCAACGGGTTGCACGCTTGGTCGGTACAACCAGGAGGTGTTGCTACAGGTCTTCTTCAACATATCCCTGAGGAACAGGTGGCTGTAATGACCCAAGATGCGACATTGTCTAAGATCATGAAGAGCGTTGAACAAGGTGCTGCTACAACAGTCCTTGGTGCTGTTGCTAAAGAATTGGAGGGTAAGGGAGGAAGATATCTGGAGGATTCGGGAGTTGCGGGACCTTCCGACCCTAGCGCTGGAACTTATGACCCTGGATACGGAACTTGGGCTTATGATCAAGTGAAGGAGGAAATTCTGTGGAAGAAGAGCTTGGAGTTGGTGGATCTACCTGCGGATGCGTAAAAGATAGAGGATGCCTTTCTTTGGTGGCTGAAAGAGGTGAATAATTATGGTTGAGGCGTTGATATTTGATAGACAATCTCACTTCTATATTTTTCATCTATGAAGATGTCCGTTCTTGTGTTGTGTAGCGTCGCATCCCTCAAATAGTCCACGCAAGAGTGTGGATCGGTGAAAGCCTTCCGGGCCAGTACCTGTATTTCCACTAGCCAACAGAAATTAACACAGCGAAGACACAATCTTAAAGTGATGTACTCATCATGCAGGGAGAAAAGCTAGGCCCTTGAATAAGTTGTGCCCCTACATCTGGCGCATTGCATCATGTGACACAGCACTCACACTTAGGTTGTTTTGTCAACCCTTGGCGGTACTTGGAAGTACCTTGAAAGAGTCAATTCGAGGCTGAGTATCTCTCGTATGAGCTTGCCAGATATCTCACAATATTATGAGGCAGATGCATTTGTGATGTTCCCGTGCTAACGCCGACGGATTTCGGCCGAAATCACTCTCACCTGCAAGCTGTCGGTCGGTGCCTCGTGAGAAATCGGTTCTGGAACAAACAACTGTCAAAGCACCTTGTGTGCTGATTAAGTGAGCCAAGTATCTGGAGTATCACTCCCCATGACACTGTACCAACTCGATTGCGGAGGCAATGGTTGAGCCACATATGCAGAATAGTCTGTGCAAGAGGGACTTAGGACGGACTTTAGCGGAAATACTCCAATTGGGGGTGGGATGACGTTTGCATGTGTGAAAATAAGGTAAGAGCGACAACCGAGTCGTTCTTTTCACACTTGAGCCAATACCCGTCAATGTTTACTATTTTACTCGAACCCTCATCTGAACGTCACTTCGAAGTAGTTAAACATCTCCTCAGTGCACCACCGAACAAGAACTTGTCTTCTTCACTTTATAACAATAATCACACAACATCGCATCCGAATCATGGCTTTACCATCAACTAAGCTGAAGGTCGTCTTCGGCGCCATGACAATTGGCACAGAGGGTAAGTAAACAATCCTCTCCAGATACCCAACCTAATCTGCGAAATACTCAACTTCAATTCGGCACCTTATTGTCTACGGCGGTTTAAGCATCTTGTTTGGCATGCAATCCAGGGCTTCTGACTGATATATAACATAGGTACACTCGGTGCTCGAGTTCACAGTGTAGAAGGAGCGAACGCACTTCTCGACCTTTTTCAAAAACATGGCCATAACGAAATCGATACCGCTCGGGTCTACGGCCATGGTTCGAGCGAAGAAATCCTTGCTCAGGCCAAATGGGAAGAGCGCGGCATCCTCATGGACACAAAACTGTACCCCAACAAAGGTAGCGTTATGTCCCCGGATGAACAATACGATCACACTCCTTCGGACGTCCGTCGCGGTCTCATGAAGTCCCTGCAAGCTTTGAACACCAAGAAGATTGATATGTTCTATCTCCATGGTCCTGATCGGAAGCACTCATTTGAAGACACCTTGAGAGAAGTCAACAAACTACATCAAGAAGGATACTTCAATCGTTTCGCTATCAGCAACTTCCTCTCTTTCGAGGTAGCCAAGATTTGTGAGATCTGTGACAAGAATGGGTGGATCAAGCCGACAGCTTATCAAGGCGTCTATCATGCTCTTCAACGCAGTATTGAAGCAGAACTCTTTCCCTGTCTGCGCCACTACGGCATTTCTCTCTACGCTTTCCAGCCTCTGGCCGGTGGTTTCTTGACTGGGAAATTTCAAAGAGACCAAACCGACTTTGAACCAGGATCTCGTTTTGATGCCAACATCATGCAAGGGAAGCTTCATCGAGATAGATACTGGAATGAGAGCTACTTTGATGGATTGGATGTCATCAAGGCAGTGGCTGATAAGCATGGGTTGACGATGGCCGAGGTCGCGCTGAGGTGGATTGAGCATCATTCTTTGATGAAGCCTGAGTACAATGATGCTATCATCATTGGAGCAAGTTCGACGAAACATTTGGAAGAGAATTTGATGGATTTGGAGAAGGGACCGTTGCCGGAGGATGTAGTCGAGGCGCTAGAAAGAGCATGGTTATTGACAAAGAGCGTGGCTCCAAAGTACTGGCACTAAGCCGTATACGCAATGCCAACTAAAAAGACCATAATTAACAGAGATTCTGATCGTAGACTCATTGAAAGCATGTCCTGCCAGCGTCTTGAAATCCCCCTTTTCCTCATGGTCAGAGTCAGGTTCAAATCACGTGACTGCTACAGAAGTTCTTCCAGGTTGCCCGTCATCCTTAATTTCTCAAATTCGTCCTCCTCACGGTTGACATAGTCAAAGAATAGTATTGTCATACGTGTCTCCTTGTCGGATGATGAAGCCGATAGGTACGAAGGCTTCGAAGCTGTTGCCCCTCCCTTGGCACGGGCCATTCCTTACCCGGTTAGCTCAAGGGGTGATGTGGTCGCGGAGTGACAATCCTCCATCTTGCGTCCGTACGACGACATCACCACAAGTTGCGTACAACAACAGATTGAAACCCACCGATTACACTCGCACGAGAGAATTGTTCAAGCAGTCTCGCAAATACCTTGACATATATAGCTCGTACTTCGCCTTTACTCGCATTGGACGTCCTCGGACCTCGTGATGTCCTCACAGCCAGCTTCATTTCTCGCTCTTCCCTACGAACTAAGATTCGAGATCTATGGACTTGTGCTAGATCAACGCCTGGGATACTACCCCAGGTCCTACCTATCTATCTCAGCTGTCAATCGCCAGATCCGAGCAGAGGTATTACCCCTCATCCTCGCCAACTCCAGGTATTTCAGCAGCCTCGAGAAATTATCAGATTGGACGTCTCGAGGGGATCCCATTCTCTTGAGCCAGATTCAGAATGTTTCAGTCCACGTATTCGAAGACTCGCTGGTTCCGATCGCAGACGCTCTAGCAGGAAATGCCGACAACTTAAGAGCCAGGATGGCGCCAAGATTTTGGAAGACAATGTCAGCGCCTCAATTTGGAAGGACGAATACAGCAATCACTAGAACCACAGGCCGCAACTCCCTGAGATTAAGGGTTCTTGGTGCGCTTGGATTTTCGAAAGCTAATTACAATCCAGGGACTAAACAAGATGCAATCGCAGCAGCTTGGAAGGCCTTCACAGCTATCAGTGAGGTCAAGAAACTCGTACGTGTTTTCCTCTATATCAAAGCTGCTTCCACTCCGAGACTTGGCGGCTTGTCTCGCGAGGCAAGCATACGAGCTCTTGAGACTTGCTTCTGGCTCTCGGAGCCATCTCTCAAAATATGCCAGCAAAGTATACTGATTGATTGAAGTGGGTCCTCTTCAAGGACTCAACCCACCCCAGCAGCCGCCGATCCTTTCCTCTAGAACAGGAATTGATCCTCGATATCCTCTCAACAGCTTGCCAGAAAATCCAAGAGTTTACTATCTTCTCAAATCTTGTCTCCCTTGACTACCTCTCTCAATTCCAAGATTTGCGCCAGCTCCGTTTCAGCGGATACTCCAAATCAGATCCAGAGGAAACTTCGAAGATTCTTCAAGGCCTTAAGCAGCTCGAAACTGTTATCGTCTATCGCTATCCTGAGAGCTATGATATGGACCACAGCATCATGACTTCCAAACTTCCTGATCACCTCTCTTTGACACCACGAGTCATCGAGTTAATGAACCCTCTGAAACACTTTCAGATCTCGCATATGTCATCTATTCTGCCTTCGCAACATCTCACCATCGAAGTCCTGCAAGCACTACGCTCCCACCTCAAGACTCTGCGAATCTTCCAGCTTTCATCCGACTATCCACTTACCTCAGATATCGTCGAGGAACTGCTCTCCTTCCTGTCAGAGTCTCGCATCACAGATCTGAAGATACGAGTCAAGGTTCCGAAGGCATTTGCGGAGAGAGATCAGATGACCTTCTTCCCAAGCACATGCAAAAACGGGGAAGCGAGTTTTAGAGAGGCGAAACCTAGTGAGCTGGTGCATCTCGCCATGACAGCAAGTGGTGCCTTTCATCATGTCACGCATGTGAACAGGATGTGCGTGAGTTCTCCTTTATTTGGTGGTCAATGCTTAGGAGAGGGCTACATGCTGACAAGGATAGATTTGTGAATCTACATGATTTCCGAGCGTGGCACGAGTATCATGTGCAGGGCATACCTTGACGAATATACACATTTGAAAGTAATATGAGCTTGGGCGATCCCATGGATGTCGAGCCACAAGCTGTGGTCTGTGGAAGACATGTTGTTCCAACTTTGCCAGTCAACAATGCCCCTACTGTTTACGTTGACCTTGTTCGATGATGAGGATACGAATCCATTATGTTTAGTCCTAAAATCTTCACCTGAACTAGGAAGATGACTTGCATCATACCAGCTCTGTTAGCTGTGCGGCACATTTACATTGTAACCAGAATCTCATCAGTACTACTCAAATCACAACAATATGTGCACGCACCTGCTGTTATTCTTCATCCCTAGATATGAGGAGTTGTGGCATGTCCTACATATCCACAATCATTCAGTGGTGCAAGTGCCAGATGCAGTCACTTTAGCGCTCTCGCTACCCACCAGCGCCCAGCGACAACACATGCATTTCCTCCTTCTGGTCGTGACAAACGCTATGTCAGAATCTACACTGAAGGCTTGGGACCTCTTCGGTCTTGCAAAACTCTCAGTGCCCATCGTATCAAGATCGATTAGGCGTCATAAGGTACCCGGGATAAGTACCCAGGTGTACAAGATGTGGTCAATAATCCCGTGACACACACCTCCTGAGCCCGAAGTCTAAGCCATCCCATGCTAAACACGGCCGCCACAGACCTGATCATTGTTCATGATGCCACAGCTATATTGCTATGACTACCTAGTCAGAAATTTTCTTCCTTTCATCGTGAATATTCTCTGCACTCACAACCATCGAAAGTATTGGCAAAGTCAGGCACACCATCGTTAGTACTCAAGTCAATATGGCATCTTCCTCAATCTTCACCAGCGAGGAGCGAAAGTCCAACGAATCTCGCGAACAACCTTCCCTCTACCGCAATAAAATAGAGGAAAACAACATCTCCGACGCGGATTTGCAGTTCCCTGTCACCGACATCAAAGCAAGCGATTCCCCACAGTGGGAATGGACCACTGCACAATGTCAGGAATGGCTCAGAGCCGTGATCATGATGAGAATTGACAAGACACCGGAAGAAGCTGGACAGCTGGTGAAGAACATCCGTGGGTCGGGACCGAGTATCTATACGAGGAGCCGATCTGAATGGGTTAGGATATTGGAAAAAGCTAATGACATGACATTGTATAATTTGGTGTTTCAGAAGAGACACAGGAGTGGCGCTGTACCTTGGGATAAGGTAGGTCATTTGGAAACGTTGTGATTGTCTAAATGCTAACAATCCGCAATGAGATATCGTCATGTGACCCTATGATGCCTAATTGGGATTCGGACTCGGACTAGCTCATTCTGTCAAGATATACTCCGGACCTTGCGGCTTAGACTCACAATACAAGACTTCAACTAACACCCTGTTCCGGTCATTAATTCGTAAAGATACTTAATCACTAGTATTTCAAGACCCAGTCTGTGTATTGAATGGATGCATTGCTCCTGGACTCTATCTTCAGTCTTTCTGACATAACCTGGCAAGAAATGGAGCTTCACTTTGCCAGACGTATGTCATAGTAAGATATCGAAAAGGTCGCAATTTCTGTAGGCTAAATCGTGACGCTAGACAGAAGTGAAAGGAGAGGCCAGTGGTAACCGGAGAAAGGCAAAGAAATCCAAGTTACAAAGCCCATAAAATAATTTTTCTCTATCAAAAAGGAGAAATCAATTTGGCTCGTAAGAAGAATCAAATTAGCAAATGCTATCACTGCTGTGAATATATAACCAGCTATATAGAAAAATGCAATTGCTGCAAGGGTTTTGACACTCTGAGACGAGACAAGATTTCAGATCTAAAATCCGAGATGCGAAGAAGGGATCAAATGAGCATGTGGGTGGGCATCTTTCCGCAAAAAAGGCTTGAGTTACACCAGGTCCCAAATATATTGATTTAATGATAAATGATTGATAGACGTAATGCGCGATCTGTGAGCAGACGTCGTTCCATCGAGCTCGTGATCTTACGGGTGGGGGCCGGCCATGAGTCAAGTAAGTCAACCTCAACATTTGAGAGACTTGCCATAAACAAATATGATACCTAAGTGAAGCAGGACGAGAATCTTGGAGCTCAATCATTCTCCTCTTCTATCAGAGATATTCTCGTTCACCGCTTAGGCCCAGTTGCTCCACAATATGGGTCCGCCAGCAAAGCTTTGCCAAAAAAGAAACATACAACAGAGAGAATTCGCTGGTGGTCACCCACCCAACTACTACTTCTCCGCTTTCCGGCTTGTGTATGGCGGAGCGGACGGGATGCCCAATTTTCCGGAAGCTATGGTCGTATGTGGCAGTCTTTGTGGTTGTTGTTAACTATATACTCGAAAATGCCAGGCGAAAATGTGCTGTTGAATTTAAGCGAGAGACTGTGGAAGCCACTAGGCAGGGAGTATTGTCAGAAATGCACCAAGCTTCTTTCAATGGATTCAATATGTAGCTTATTCTATTTGATTACAGCCCCAGATCTCGTTGCCATCGAAGGCACGATTGGAAGAGCAGAAGGGGATTTAACAAGCGAGATGGCCGGAAAATCGAGGACATTGATCACTGATCAGCATGCGTGAGAGACAGCAACCAAAGCTGATACAAATAAAAGCTGGTGTGCTTGGTTGTCTTGCTCGGATCAGTCAAAGTCGACTTGTTACTGTGATGGGGCATCCAAATCTGGACTTGTCCTCACAGATACTTCTCCGGTCCGGTGTCGGACATTTCATTCTTCTGGTGGCCCACAGGCTAATATCTAAAGTCTCGATTGGTAGAATTAATCTATGTGAAATCTCTGAGCCACTGGTTAGGATATCCTCAATGAGCAAATTGTCAGAGCTTTCGAGTAGTCAGGAACTTGTTGGACCACCAGCCTGTAGCCCCACGGCGCCATGTAGTGATATAACACAGCTTCAGGAGCTTCAGTCTCGAATTTGTCTGACAGAAGCTCAGCACGACCATCTGGCAAAAGCTCATCTAGAACAGCTTGAGCTTCCTTTCTGAATACCTCCGCTATCTCTTCCTGTGTCATGTCTTCTGGAGCTTCCGAGTGGCGAGTTGAGCCGGAGTAAGTCGACGATAGACTGATGTTCGAAGGTTGAAGCATTTTTGATGAAGCTCTCAAGTTGTTCATGGCTTGTAAAATCAAGGAGAGGTAGTATTTCGCACGTGCGATGTTCTCTCTAGGCCAGGCTACTTTTTGGTGGTGTGTCAGGACTTTCCGAATCCATTCCCTGAGTTCAGTGTCAGTAACGTCTATCTTGGGGAGGATGTGTACTCCGAAGGCTTACTCGGCTGCGTCGTAGTTGCGGCTGAAGTAATTCATGATACCCAAACTCAAATAGCTCTGGAGCGTCAAAGGGTTGCTCTTCCCACATTTGACAAGTCTGATTTTCAGGACCTCTGCGTGCTCCTTGATAGCTTGCTCGACTTTACTGTCCTGGAAGAGGGATGTTGCCCAGTCGAAGCGATATACAGTTGATATAAGTGTTCCAGGGCCGGCTTTGTGCATGAGATCGGCAGCTTTTTTGGCAAACTCGACTGCAAGAGCCGTTTGTCGACGATACACGAAAACGAAAGCCATTGAGTGGTAGTACCTGGCATACTCGTATGGAAATTCCGCTGATCGTCCCCATGTCTTAAACTTTTCGAAACAGATATTAGACAGCTCCTCAACTTTATCAAATCGATTGAATTGCTGGTAACTGCAACTGAGGTCCATAATAGCGTTGTGGAGCAATATGTCTTCCTCAATTGTTATTTCAGCAGGGTCTTGGTCCTTTAAAGCTTGCCTTCGAAGCTCGAGAGCTTGAATACGCCTTTCAAGACCTTCATCACGTCTAGTGATACCAAGAGTATCCGAGAACATGCCGATCACGATGTGAATATTGGTGCGAATCGGGCTTGCTTGATCGAGCCCGACAGAGCCCAAAATACCCAATCATAAAGTTGTCGATACTTGTAAGCATATTCCAGTGCCGTTTGTGTTTTTCCAACTCCGCCTATGCCATGAGTGATGCATGAGTCAGGTTCGGAGTCACTAAATGAGGTAGCTGAAGCACCCGGTTGAGGTGGACATCCGTTGAGGTAGCGGTGAATCTGAGACAGCACATCATTTCTCCCGAAGAATTCCATATTCCTCCTTACTATATTGACCATATGACCTGGGTTCATTCGTGAGCGACGTTCCACGACCGATTGTCCATCACCGGATGCTATCGACGGGGCTACTGGTACCCCCATCCCAGTCATCGTTGGAGATTTTTGTGTGGATTGCTGCTTCGTAGCAGCTTCTTGCTCAGCAAGTTGGACCTGACTCTTTTTCAGTTCCTCTCTAAATTTCTGTCCGTCTATTGACAAACGGTCTTGGATCTCCTTTAGAGCCTTCTTTGAGTCCTTCGAGAAAGACTTCTTAGATAGGAACTTTGAACCTGTTTATATATCATTAGTCCGTTGTTGTGTTGCCAAGTGCTGTAATTTACTTGCCGCGATCTTCTGAAGTCATGCGATTCAATTTCAAGTAGAAGTTGAGAGAGTTGTCATAAAGATCTGTCAGGACCAGACCAAGCTCGAGATTCTCCCCTAGATATGTAACAACTTTCTCAACTTCGAAGAGAGGTGGCACCGTCTGCAACGCTAAAATATGATCGATTGTGTTTTTCCGAAGCTCCGTATCAGAGAAGCCAGACTGCAAGTAAGAAAAATCAGCTCGGGTTGATTGCACGGCTGACTGACTGTTTGGCGTACCTCGACTGCTGCGAACAAGGCCCTCCAAAGCAGAGTTGTGTAAAATTTGTCACGGGTGTAGTTCTCGAGCGCGATAGCAAATGCTTTCACATTCTCGATGTATGGGCTGAGCTTTAGCTTAAATAGATCGATATCCGTGTCATCTAGTGAATCGTGCAATAAAATATCAAATACGCTATCGAATGACTCCGCTCCCAACAAACTCTTTCCTCTCGGCTTCGCGATTGTTTGCCATCATCGAACCATACATGAGGCTCGACAAGATCATAGACCGCTTGTTGTTCAGTGAGTCTTGTTTTGTAACCGCATGTGAATGGAGCCATATGTGGGGAAAATGAAGCTGCGACTAAATACCCTTATTGTGATATCGTCTTTTGGGTTTTTAAGCATCGTTCTGCTGGGGTTTCTGAACTTTCAATGTTCCATCAGGCTAGGACCTGGGGAATCATGTGAGTTGGCTTTTCTACACTTCTGCGGGACTCAATACAGCATCGTTCTGACCTAATTGCAAAATACAGATACAACCGGCCTACAATCGAAGAGATGATGCCCCTTACAGGAACTGCTGGTCTTACATATGGGAGTTATCTACCGTGCAGAGATCATTCATACTGAAAATTTGGATACCGAGATGTCGCGGATCAACTGCCTGTCAACGAGGAGACGGTATTCTAGGTGGCGTCCCTCATCAAAGCTATGATATCAGCTGCGATTGGAGTGTTGGTTGACGACAAAAAGCTCGACTGGGACACTACGAACAAGGACATCTTACCAGAGTGGCACGTCGAGGACCCAATCGTACGTAACACCACCACTATGGTCGACTGTCTGGCTCACTGTACCGGCCTACAAACGAACAACTATTGGCTCGCAAGCAACAATAATATTATCATTCCCAAGAAGGATAGTATGAAATTTTTGAGTTGTTACGCTTAATGCTTTTTGAAGCTCCTCAAATGCATCGAACTGGAACGCACGAAAAGTTTTGCGACCTGGACAACGTCTCGAAAGCGTACGGAGCCCTCAGCGTTGGTATGAAAGGGGGTTGATGCAACAGACAAGGGTCAGCAATTCCTCGAGATCTCCACAATTGCCAATACAAAATACATCCAATTACTGCCAAAATGTAGGTAGAGTCTAGTACTTTACTTGTGCAGGTTTTTTTGGGGCTAAAAATATAAAGAGTTGTTGTATTTACAAGGAAGTGCCCGCCCTTGTCTGTTACATCAATTAGGGCAACCCCTTTCGTACTCCGGTCCGCATTGGAGATGCCCAAATTGGCGATAATACGGTCGCCGGTGCCGCTGGTAGAGTGTAAAGCTCCCTCCACGATGTGCTCAAATTGATGAAGGTTTGGCTCGAGACAGGAGAACATCAGTTTAATACGCGCCTTACCTCCACTCCTGGATCGCCTTGGAAGCAAGTAAACCACATATTGTCTGCCCAAGTTCCTATGGGCTCTCCATCATACCATGAGACTTCATATGCTCTCGGCTGGGCCAGGACACAGCTCCCTGGACCGATGGGCGCCATCGGCTTTAATGGTTTGTGGCTGCCTGGTCCTGTTGGCTCACCTACCGGCATGCCATTTGTCGGAAAGTCAATGGTCCCTCAATTGGTAATCTACCACCAAGGATCTTGTCAGCAGCGAATCTTCTCCCTGAGTCACAGAGTGCCATCGTGGTATCAAGCAATACTCTTACGCTGAATGACTGCGCGGACTGGGCGGGACAGCTCTTAGTTGAATCGCTCTTAAATGTGGGTGCTCAAGCGAAAAACGACTACTTGCAGATCGTCAAAGACACTGTTGGGCGAGCTCTATCTTGGTACCCTGCCATGGCAAAGGAGCTTCGAGAAAATCGAACACTTGAATTGCCTCGAGATCCGCGAGACTACGTTGGCGTTTATTACAATACGGTCGGAACTGTCCATATCGATGTTGCACTTCGTCAACTACGTGTTTAGACTTGTCTCATCTTCCCTGAAACACTTCAACATATACACATTATGCCACTCCCTATTATCGCTTTTAAAAACTTGATATTATCATTTTCGAAACAACAACTCAAATCTTTCTCCACGACACAGTTTGCAAAAGTTAAGATGATTCATAAAGGCCTGTAGCTCGTCTCTCGCTTAGACCGACCCCCTTTTCACCGTGGGCTCCAAGTGTTCAAAAACAGCGACATCCCAACCCCTGCATTAGCGCTTCAACGGGAACAAAGTTCTGATACGAATGAGATTGAACGACACTCAATTTGAGATCAACCCCTCGAACTCTGTAAGAAGTCTTTTTCTTGATGTTCAATAATTTCAAGACATCGTCTTATCTCTCAGGCTTGCTGTGTGTCGAAACGGGCAGCTTGAGAAGGTCTGAGAAGGTAGCATGATAACTTCGAGAGTAAACATTGCTTCTTAACCCATATATATATATATTATAGTCAAATTGATTTCTAGAGCTTAGACGAGTCAAGCATCACATCGTAATTGACCATCGTACAATATGACAAACAACATAATTCCAAGCAATTCACCTTCCATTGCCCCAACACATATACAACATATCGGTTTCAGAACACGTTGAAGACCGAATGGCCTGACACAGTACCGTGCTTGACCCATAAAACCTCGTTTTGACGTCAAATTGCCTCTTGATTCAGACCAGAGTTTGGTCGCCAAACCTGGGATCGTTTCCAATCAGTCTCAGTGCCATTTCCTCATCCTGGGCCTTGATTCATACTTAGTGGCCAAGTCATGGTCTTGGAATGCGCCCATGACCTGAGGGCATCCATAAAACGGTGAATACCGTGAAGACTGTCTCGTAGCTCTTGAACAGACGGTTCGCCTGCAAACCATGAACTGAAATGCATCTCCTGATCAACCCGAATTCCAGGGTTGCTACAATTCATATGGCTGTCATCCAAAAGTCCATGCATGTGCTGGAGAATCATGCCGCATAAACAAGCAGTAGGCGCAAACTGCCCTTTTTTCGAACATGTTGCGTTATGACAAGCTTGGTTTGCAATTCGGCAATCTCCCAAAATCATGCTCAAAAGTACATGAAGGGTGTAAAGTTCCCAGTGAGTTGGAACGTTTGAATGCCAACCGGGTAGTCTCTGGCACTGCAGAACCCATTGTAGAAAACAATGTTCAACTCATCATCCGGAAAGGTGTCCCAGCCAAAGGTCCCAGTTTTTGTGTTTCCCTTAACTGCAAGACCAAATATACCCTGAGTCGTATTTAGGCTTGACTCCACCGGTATTCCTGAGCAAGCATCCCAGGACGGTGTCCACGTTGTGTAATACCCGCATTCCGATCTTCTGGTCTCGATACAAGAGATAACGATGAGTACCACCATGAAGGCAAAGAGGATAATGGTATATATCTGATACCATAACGAGGTGACACAAGGAAGGATGGTCGTTGTGTTGCGTCCGCGGATGAAGTAGTATGCATAGATGATAGCAGACAGTGATAGGAATAGGAGGTAGAATATGGTAAGTATACAAGTCGTAACCGTGAGATAGCTCACGCCTCCGTTGCTTTTCAAGGGTATCAAGTAGAACAAGGAGACCAACGCTAGACAAATGACTGGCAGGATAAACACCACGCGGAGTACTCGACTCTGCCAACATCTTGGAGAACGATAGTCTTCCTCGGTCCATCCATGCGAAATGTGCAGCAGGTCGTTGGTCGAAGGGGTCCTCACTTCCACCAATTGAATCTTCTCCGCAGGCACCTCCAGAGTCGATCTAGACTTTTCCATTTGAAGAAGTCTATGAGGGTCCTCGCAATTGATATAGACGAAGTCTTCTGTCAGCCAGAAGGCGGCCAGCAGTCTTAAGAGTCCGAAGACAGCCAGAGGAAAGAAGATGGTTCCAATGGACACTGTGTTTGCAAAGGACTCTTCGATATCCACGAATTCTGTTCCAGGGAGAAGGCCTGTGAGGAGGACATAGACTGCATTCGCTCCTTGCAAAGTAATGATAAGTGTCTTGATCGTGCTCGTCGACAACAAAGTCGCGTGGTGATGGTCTGGCAAGGCGACACAGTAGTCTCGGCTTTTCCGCGATAGTGCTTCGGATCCATCCCAACCTCGTGGGGTCCAGAAGTAGGCATTACTTGCAGACATATCGGCAGCATTCCAGTATTTGGCTCTCAAACGCCGGTCGGTAATTGCAAAGTATCGCCATAGTATCGTGGTTGGATTGTAGAGACCCAGAGTATGGTGCCAATTCGGTCTATTTTGTGCAAGATATACGATCTTTGGCACACCTGCAAGAATATGGGCGACGAGAGGAGCGAGGCATAGCGTAAAGAGTGATATCCAATCGTTGAACCTTAGCACGCGCGATTGATACGTGAGAGGCAGCACGTTGATGCCTGTCGCGTTGACCTAAAAGGAAGTCTCAGCAAGCAAGACATGGTCGGTGCGAGTTTGATACATACCATGACTGCGATATTTTTTGGCGGTGATTCGGTAGGAAAGGCATCAATCAGATCCCTCTCAAGAATTAAAGTATTTAGAGGTGAAGGTCTCGAAAGATAAAATATTGGCGGGGACAGAGCCGAAGACACTACAGGTACCGCTTTGCTGTGAATTTGATAGGCCAGGCTCAGATGCGACTTTGCGGTACAGCAGTCCAGTGCCTGAAACCCACCCTGGATTTGGTGCTTGATCGACGATGCTATCAGGGTTTACTGGCCAATGGTGTTGTATGCATCGTATTGATCATGTGAGCTTTCCTATCTCCACTCTCAAAACATCGTCTTCGCGCCTGCGAAGCTCTTGACAGCGAAAGTTCGCTGGCAGCTGCAAAACTTTGCAGCCAAGAAGACCCAGGTCGATTGATATCCCCTCTCTCCTTTCAAGATTCTGGCAATTCTGCCGCTGCGCCCCAACGCTGTTGGGGGCCAGGCGTCAAATTGAGCCAGGCGTGCATCTGCTTCTAGCTCCACAGCCTTAGTGCTTACATTTTCTACCAGGAATACATGTACTTACCTTATAACAGGGAAACCGTTCTCGAGAGCGATATCGCATGATCGAGCGTCGGAGTTGAAAACTGCATGATTTCTGGACTTACGTTGGGGGTCTGGAGCCGCATTTAATGTGCACTGACCAAATCATAGGGTTGAGATCTCTTGCCTTGTCAACGAGTCGTTTGCAAAATGCAGATGACTCCGAAGAAGAGCATGGAAGAAGGAGACGCTGCGTGCTCTAGATATACATGACACAAAGGAACTTCGACGTTGGCAGGATCCTCGTCCAAACTTGTTCTGTAGACTGACTACACCTTCAACAACAACTTCCCCGCCGTTTTCCTCCCTTCCAAATCCTCATGCGCAGCTCTCGTCTCCGCCAACGGATATGTCTTATGCACGTTTCCATCAAGCTTATCCCCGATGATGAAATCGAACAGCTTCGTCGACCACCCCACGAACTCCTCTCTCGTCTTCAAATACCCAAACACGGACGGCTTCATAACCCTCAGATTCATCGCTGCTAATTCTATGATAGAGAACGGAGGAACAGCCCCTGACGTATTGCCGACAGATATCAATGACCCATCTCGAGCTAGAGATCTCAAGCTGGATTGAAATGTGATAGCACCGATACTGTCGAATACCGCTGCCACGCCTTCTCCTTTCGTCAACTCCATGACTTTTCCCACGACATCGTCTTCTGCATAGTTGAGCACGAATTCCGCGCCACTCGCTCTCACCACCTCAATCTTCGAGGGGGTTGATGCAGTACCAATAACTCTCGCTCCAATAGCTTTCAGAAGTCGACAAAGCCATAACCCTACGCCACCACTTGCACCTTGGACTAGAACCCACTCTCCCTTCTTGACTTCATAACTCTTGTTGATGAAAGTTAAAGCTGTCAATCCCTGAGTGAGACTTGCCGCTGCGACTCCAGGCTCAAGTCCGTCCGGCAAGACATAGGTTTTCGAGATGGAAGCTACAGAGTATTCCGCGTAAGCACCTTGTCCGATCCAGGCTACACGGTCTCCTGATCTGAGGTCTGGACTTGTAGACGAGATGATTGTGCCTTCAGCTTCCACGCCGAGGATGTGGGGAAGTGGGATTGGATAGCGACCCGAGCGGAAATTTCTAGTCGTGACTTCAGCAAATTGCTTGATGTCTTCTTGGGGACGGAACTGACATATCTATAAAATTGATCCCAATGAAATCATTCTTGACCAGTACTTCTCCATCCTTTGGGACTGGGACAAGGATGTCATTTTTGAATTGGAGTACATCGGCTCCTCCAGTCTTCTCAATCACCACACCTTTCATGACAGTTGGGATCGTGAAAGAAGACATTTCTGATGATATAATAAATAAAAACAAATCTAAGACATACTCGAAATTTATATTTTATCTTTCTAGACAATTGTGTCAATTTGGAGTGATTCATAAGCGGTGGGTCTGACAAGTCCATGGACTTTCCAGATTCGGTCCTTAGCATCCTTGCCCGCTAAGTCCGCAACCATTGTGAGTAAGCATGCGCGTAGTCAGCCAAACTCATGACCTTGATGGATATATCGGCCTCGTTCGGAAAGCGAGCCGACAGGCGAAGGGGTGCCGAAGGCTGCACTCGGAATATTACAGAAGAAAGTCCGAAAAGCAATGGCTGCTTCTCCTACTTCGGTGGCAGGATTGATAGCATGATTCCGGCACAAGATTCCTCTGAATTCGGTCTGTGAGAAAGTCTGTGCATGACACAGAATGAGCAAACGTTGTGGAAGAGCTTGGCTAGAAATTCAAATCCTGCAAGGTTAATTTCCCGATCGACTCTGCAACCCTCCCTCTGCATAACCGATGCATCACCTTGCATCCAAATAACTTTTATATCCCAGCTCTCTATCCTCCACTCCCCATCCTCTCTCACCACATCAATTAAATACTCCTACAAGCCAAGTACTTCGCCTTCCCTGGATCCACACCCTCCCCCTTCTTCGCATGTTGATTCATCCCATAAGCCGTCAAACTCGCCTTCCACTCTTCCTGGATGCCAATGCGAACATTGTTGAGCGTATGAGTGGTATCCATAGGACCGACGAAATCAAAGAGCTGGGTACGGATAGCATCAATTTCATGAAAGAGTGTTGGTGGATTGGGAGAAGTGGTCATGGTGAATGTTACGGAGGGATAATGAGCAATGAATGTCGAGTTGAGTATAGGGTGTTGTGGTGGTCGAGGCCGATGAGGGCGCGTTGGACGGCGTCGGTGATGGCTTTGCGGTCTGTGAGACCAGTGAGGGAGGTAGGGTGAGACATTGTGAATCAACCTGGAACATTGATTATTGTCTCTTTATAGCATGGCGAAAGATAGTATATTTGAGGCATTTCTTCGTGAATATTGTAAGTACAGTATGCATGGCGACGGCACTATCGGCCATCACCGCGGAGAAGTCGCATGTGACGAAACAAATCAGCTCCTCGACTACTTTGCAAGCTCCCAATGACGAATTGCGATGTTCGGACGAAGGCTGGTTTAACTCCGCTCTGTTTCTTTCTTCAAATTAACTTCTCACAAAGGTACGAGACTCTAAAGGGACGACTTGGAACCCTCAAATCTCCGACTTCTTCATATTCATTCCGTCGTACCATGGGGCAACGGTTTATATTAGTATTGAACTGGTGCGAGTATCTATAATCTGTCGCTTCAACATCTACTCAGGTGATTTTAGAAACTAAACTCGATTATCTTTCCTAGTCACACACTCCTCCGTTCTGAAAGCTCTATTTCGATACCATAAGCCATATGCAATGTTTGTCAAAAATATTTTTCCGCGCATGAGGGCGTAGTGATTACAACTTTTCCAGAAGTAGAGAAGTAGAGTAGGTCTATAGGCCACCGCCGGGACCCGTCCCGTAACTTGCAGATTATTATCCTTGAAGGTTTGAGCCATCATCTGAGGCTCTCCAACTGATGATAGTAGCAGACTTGTCGTCATGATGGACACGAGGCGATGTAATCAACCGAACTTGCTTGAGATGAGGCGTATATGAGGGCGTATTCTTCGCAAGTTTACGAGCTAAGAAAAGTCCTCGAATGCTGCCGATTCAGCTTCATCATCAACACGTGGCTTCCAGCACTTCAGAATCCTACCAGGTTAGCCAAACATAAATTATAGCTAGTACAATGCCCTATCTCAAGAATCGGGAATAACGGGTGATCTGCTCCACGTGAGGGAGAAGCATGAATCTCTGGATAATGTCAACGGTTGTATGAGGATGCACCAAACCGGACTGTCTGCAGATAGGTCATGGCGTTGTTGAAGTCCAGAAAGCTTGGCTGGAATGGGCTTTTGTCACAGCAAGCGCGAATGGCAAGCGACGTAATGCTTGGTGAAAGTTCAAGTAAGTCATTTGCTGCTTGGTGAAACCTTTATTGGTAATCATCCCAAGAGAGTTGGAGTTCATGGACCAGAAGGGCGAGATCTGGATTATGCATCAAGCTGCGCAACAGGAGAGGGATTCTGTTCCAGCTTTGCGCTCGCTTGAGGGCGGACTCAATACTCTGTAGTCGTTTTGGGTTTTCTTGGAAACAGAAGCGATTCCTTTCATGCATGATGTGAAAGGCGACTTTCTGATATATTAGAGGCCGAGCCAGGTAGCTAAGCCATCGACAAGTTCGTTTGGCAGGTTCTGGAACATCACCATTGTTGGATTGTTCTACGGCACCCGTAGATGAATGATTGCGAGGATTTGCGTCGTTGACGCAAGGTTGGGAGAAATGAGAAAGCTGGCGGGGTCGCGAAGTGAAAATTTAAGCGACAAGCTAGTGATGGCACGTGCTTCGAAGATGACTTTGAGATGAAATATGAAGTCTAACTCGAAGGCTATAAGAGCTTCAGACTCGTTTCATGAGTTCGTTTCCAATTCAAGTGCCAAATGAATATGACAAGTGCCACCTAATAAAGTATCTGCATCGTGTACCTATACCAATCTCGAAGCTCAAGCAAATCTGAGGCATACTTGCATAAGCGGTCGGTTAAGCTTCAATGATTGATTGGCTGTCTGGCAGTTTTGTTGCACATCGATAGCGCTGGGGAGTAGATTGGGGAGCTGAGCTCCCCCCCTTGAATCTTTAGTGGAGAGGGGAAGCGAGCCCCGCGTGTTTACTAGAAGTATGCCTAAAATACAGAATACTCGGGTCGATTACATTGTATTGTTCCAGATGATGTAGAAGATGATTGAGCTGGTCAGGCATGGATAATATTCCAGCGTTCATACGTGGACCATGTCCGTCTGTTGACTCGCTCTCGGTGCTTCTTCTGCTATCCTGGCCTCAGTCGAACTCTCCCTCACTGGACGCATAATACGATCACCCACACGAGCAACAACAGTATCCTCACTGTGTACACTTTCAATTTCCGTCCCAGCCATCGAGCTATGTTCTGGAGGCGGATCTCCTGTCGTGTCCGTACGTGTCACATTTCGATCTTGAAGCTCGTGGCCAGCAGCGTGCTCTTTGGCTGCATTGCGCAGCTTCTTCCTCTTGAGGTTACCAGCAGGCGTAGATGCAAGAAATAAGTATGATTGCTCCAAAAACAGACCCGACCGCAATGCCTACTCCAGCCCCGGAAGAGAAATGATGATCGTTCGAGGAGGAAGAGGCGGAAGGAGAGGACGATGGAGCCCAGGCGCGCGTTGCATTGGTATCCGTTGGTATTGTTCTAAAGCGACTCGAAGAATGTTCGTGTTGGGCCACAATTAAAGGGTAAGTCTAAAGGAATTGAGAGACTAGTTATATTTACGACGCTTAAAATAGAAACGCTATCGGATGTTAATAACTTTAAGGCACATGGCTTTTTAGACATTAAGAATATACGTACTTTAAGACGTTCTTGTATATACTTAGCTAATATATTTAAATAAGTAATAGAAAAAGCAAATTTAGTAATATTAGAGTACTAATATTAAGTCGGTCTAAAATACTATAAAGTAAAGGGAGTAAGATTTTGTTAGAGTTAATATAGCTTAAAATAAGTTGAAATAAGATATACTACTTTTTTATAATACTAGCTAAGCTTACTAATTATAATAATTATAGCTTTAAAAATAGAATATCGATAAGATTATTATACGTCTTTATAATAAGCCATTGGTTAACAACTTTGAGCTAAGGCATAGATATAGAGAATAAATTGCTTAAAAGGTTGATATCCTTTGCTTTACCTAAGGATAGAATGTTTATAGCTAAAGGAGGATATCTATAGCTTGTACCCCTACTGACACCCCTACTATAAGCTGCTTGGTCCTCAAAGTCGCTGTTGCTACCGATATGTAAGGTTGTAGAAACATTAACTAAAGACTAGAAATCCATGCTGCAAACTTTAGCAATGGCAAAGTCAAGAACATGTGAGTTGAGGGGCCATGCCTATTGATAGGTCCAGATAACTTGACGATCGATGCAGTTACCAACTGGCTTGTAAAGTTCAGCTTTGTAGATATAAACATATCAATACCAAGGTAGGTAATGTCTCGAAGTTTTGGCATCGAGATACTATCTAATCTATGTGTGTTATGTACGGACACACTCTTTGTGTAGACCAGATCTGGGATTGAAATAGCAGAAAGAGTGCCTTCACCGCCAACGCTATACGCGTTCATGTCGCCTAGGACGGACTGAATTCCAGGAAGCAGAGATGGTCCTGGGTATGTTGCAAAAAGTTGCACCGATGCGTTGATAATTGTACAACCCTCAGGGAAGAAATATCCACATCGTACTAGCTATAGAATTCCCATGTGTTCGTTCCCAAATTATTGCCAGTGCTTTCACAGAACACTGTTTAACTTCAGCCGTCGTCACGTAAATCCTTGAAGAAAGCTTACCAGAACATGCGGTGTCGTTTGAGGAGCATGATTGCGCAAGACTAGCTGAGAGGGATGTAAGCGAGCACCATGATCAAGAATCGAACGTAACTTACAATGAACCAGCGCAAGAAACACGAAAGTCAGTGAACAAATTTGGGCACCGGAAGTCCTCATCATGGCGATGGATGACTGACAGCTTGTCAGAGGAACAGTGTGAAGTAGGACATGTTCTTCCATGGGCCCGGGAATTATCATTAAAAGGTGGTGTTGGCGAAAGCAGCGGTCGAAGTCCCAAGTTGGGACTGTGGCCCACCCACACCTTTGTCAGTCAACCACCCTAATTCGTCCACCCAGGGAAAGAATGGCAAAGCAGGATTTTGGCTTGTGGCTGTTTGGAGTCAACTGCCAGAGAAGTAATATTTCATCGTGGCGCAAGCCAAACTTTTGCTGTTAGAGGTGATGACTGCTCGAGGCCAACGCCGCTGCTCTTGACGATTCGATGCTCTAGTCCGAAAAACAATATAGACGAAATATGGTAGACTTGGCAAATGAAGCCTCAACAAAGCTTGACTCTTTCCTGCGGCCTAGGTAGTATTGTGAGGAGAGTAGGCGAAGTTGCGATCCTTGAGGTGGGGGAGTGAAGCAGAACTGCAGCGCAGAATTTCTGTTGTTTAACCTAGACTGATAAGAGCTCTGCCAGTATTATGAAGTTCAGAACGATTCACAGTGCCTAGCAATGTGAATGTTCTGGAATCCAATAAGTTACCTGGAATAACGGGACTTTATGGATAGGAGAGTTTGGGTAGATTCTGGTGCTCTGGAAGGTACTAATCACTTCAACAATACTACTTCGTATCGCACCGAGCTTGAACTGGCAACGCTCGAATCTATATGATGTTTCCATGGTGCATTCAATACCCTTCAGGTGAGACCTGGCATGGTTTTCAAAGAATATTGGAAGTAGCTAAAAGACTCGTAGAAGGCCAGACGATATCGCCAATACAAAATAGTCATGAATCACTCCCATTGCTGGTGCCCATATCCACCACCCCAATTATTGTCGTCATACGTGAGGTATTGTCCTGCCTGATTTCCTGGCCCATCCCTCCCAATCACATCCGCTTTCGCTTGTTCCCAGTCCCGGAGTCGAATATGGTAAGTCACGGTTGGACGCTCTGCGAGAAGGCGTCGTGTGTCATATTCGGGCACCTGGCGTTCGTATGGTCCGAGCATAAACCAGCTCATCATGTTTCTCATTTGGCGATTATCTGACATGGTATCCAAGTTCACAAACGTCCGTGAGAGGTCAGCAAGTGCATATTCGATCAAGGCTTCAAAAGCATGTCTACCATACCGCTGCCCGGTGAATATGTTGTGAATGAACCCTCCCATCGAATTCTCTTGATGGCGTAGAGAAGGAACTTCCGGATGGAGCGAGATGTAACCAATTATTGTACCATCTCCAACTTGGAATGGTCCGTTAAGAGCTCTCTCCGGGTCAGGGTATGAGTTCATCGTGTTGGGTAGAACAATAAGAAACTCCAGTAAACCGAATGCAGCTTCATCATTCATGACGCGGTATCTTTGATGGCTTGTTAGCCCTGCTGCAGGCACACCTTCATATGTATTGTTCCGCGCATCAGTACACATGGCCATGAGTTGGGGTAGTTCTGACAATTCAGGGTTGTCCCTATCTTCAATTTCTCGCGAAAGGATAGGACTTCGCAGGAGTAGCCCCCGAGCGTTGATATTGTAGTCATGAAGGTACATGGACCTGCTGGCGTCTTCAGCCATAGAGACTAATGATTTCAATGATCTGTTCCGGTTCTTATTGGTTGAGGATATTGTGCCCGGATCGCGACTAACAGTTGTATTAAAGTTCGGTATGCTGGTCCTTGTGCCAAAGATAATGTAGATAGAGATGAAAGGGGAGAGTTTGAATTCAAGGTGGAGATTATATAGACTTCGTAGTGAACTTTCCATTCAAAGATGGCTTTTGCACACTCACATGCAATGAGACAACCACAGAGACATGCTCGCAGAGTCTGGTAAAATATTCATAATCCTTCTTCAGCCCACCAACACCTCGCACTTGACTCACTAGAAAGCGAGAGATGACGATGCCGACTAACGCATAGCAGAGCATTAACAGTTGGAGAGAGTTCAAGGAGAAAAGTACTGCGATCAGCGGACAAAGCACAAGGTGCCAAATGCGGTACTAATAAATCAAAAATGAACTGAGTTTGAAACAGCGCAAGGCTTTAATCGCGGTATATTAGATAGTCAACAATCATCAACCTGGCAGAGCATTCGATTCTTTATCAGCATCGCCAGGAGGGCCATCATCGCTGAGCTGTAATGACCTGCCTCTTGTAGACTTTCTCAAGAGGAACTGAGCTGGGTTGACATTGGACATTTTGGCTGAAGAATTATGCAAATTGGAAAACGCTAACGGGGGAGAGCTCTGCATAAGATCACTACATAGATTTGACCAAGCTGCTCTTATTGATCGAAGCCTCGGGGCTCCAGCTTCAGAGCTTTGGACGATTCACGTGATGCGAGGGCCTTCGGGAAGCCTTCTAAGACTTATCAAGATAGGTAGTGGCTGCGTCTGAGAGCTTCGATGGCATCATACATGGACATTCTTGAGCGACAGCCCCTTCTAAGCTACGCAGAAGAATGGCCTCGTTGACACCTTTGACTGCGGTCTTCCGAGGTCTCTGCAAGCAGAAAACAAACAAATCAAACGAGGATTGAGATGCCAGGCTACCGCCGGTACAAAACACTTATCATTCACCTGATGTGAAGCAATGTGATAACGTTGTGAGGCGTTTAACTTAAACGACAGAATGAGGGTAGTTGTATTCGTGGTCAGAAAGCATGATCCTGTCTCACTTGATCCAGGGAAATCTCAAATCAGATCACTCGGGCACCATAGTCTTCATTTTCACCCGTACTTTTGAAAACGTCGAGGCAGTTTTCTGGGCCGTGGATATCGGAAAACATGGAGAAAGAAGTATGTCAAGGGAAGAAGACGTTCAAGCGAGGCACGCGAGGCTGAAGAGCACAGACGTACCAATGCCGCCTTGTTGAAACATCAAACACCTCCGTCTAGGAGACTCGTCTCATCTTCGAACCACTGTTGGCTTAAGGCCAGCTCATTGAAAAAGTCTCTCTTCTCCTTCTTCCACTTCCTTCCTCTCTATAGAATTTTATTATCTCTGCAATATACTCAAAATGTCATACCCCCAAAGTCCTCCCGAGCTTCACTGGGCAAAGCCCATCTCCATCGACCTCTTCCTCAAAATCCTCAACGTCACTTTCCTCCACCCGTTCGTGGCATGGATGATACCGCTTTGTATGCGTGCCCAGGCGATGGTGTGGCATCATCCTGCGATGCAGATCTCGATTGGCTATGCTTCGTTGTTGACGGCGCTGTTCTTCTTGAACGTGCTAAATAGGCAGATCGCATACTCGAAGCCCAGGAAGGTCGACCTTTCGGAGGAGGTGATTGTCATCACAGGTGGAGCGGGTGGGTTGGGCCTGTTGATCGCAGAGGTATATGGGATGAGAGGAGCTACGGTTGCGATTCTGGATGTCAAGGAGCTAGAATCTGGAGAAGCACGGGGCGTGACGGCGTATAAATGCGATGTAGCAGATAAGGAGCAGCTTGCGCAGGTAGCCATTGAGATTGAGCGGGATGTAAGTTGCACTCATATATACTAAAAGACAGATACTGACTCACTCTAGCTTGGAATGCCTACTATCCTGATCAACAACGCGGCTATTGTGAATGGCAAGCCTCTCCTCGACCTCTCCATAGACGAGATTGATCGCGCCCTTCGAGTCAACCTCCTATCCCAGTTCTATACATTGAAGACATTCCTACCTGGCATGGTTCGAGCGGGAGCAGGGACAATTGTCACAATGTCTAGCGTGATCGGCCAGACTGGAGCCGCTGGATTGACAGATTATGCTGCATCGAAAGCTGCCATAACAGCAATGCACAAGTCCTTGACTGCAGAATTGAAGGGATATCCAGATATAAAAACAGTATTAGTAACCCCAGGACAGCTCAGCACACCACTCTTCAATGGAGTTCAGACACCGAATTCGTTCTTTGCACCCGTGTTGGAGCCAGTGGATGTCGCAAAGGAGGTCATTGCAACGATTGATGGTGGTAGCAGCACGATTCTGGCGCTGCCATTATATGCTCGATGGATCGACTGGTTGAATGTCATGCCTGTTGGCGTGCAGGCTATTGTACGTAGGATAGCTGGAGTCGATTCTGCTATGAAGGGATTCACGGGAAGAAGTCAAGGCGAGAAAGAAAGCTTGATCTAGATGAATTTGGTGCTGGCATCATTCTCAGACGTGTGATGTAGATATGTATAATATGATATAAAGAATACAAGAATACAAAGACAAACAGCTCAAACAATTCTGTCAGAACATTGGCGACCCCTGTATGTGGGCGACAGCCTCGTAGAGCTCGGACCCACATCGACGCGAAATTCTTGAGAACGAACGCGATTTTGTATGTAAGGACAAGAAGAGCTTTAGAACAACCACCACATACCTCGTTGTCTCTCTCCACAGCTCGATATTATCACCTCCTTCATAAAGCACGCATAAATACTGTTGTTGCACAGGCTTGAGCCTCTATCCAAGATGCAGGCCCCCGTTCTGGTTATGAGTACGTCCATCCGAAAGAGCTCCAATAACGTTGATACTCGAATTTCCCACCAAGGCATACAGAAGCTGACATTTTCATACAGACACCCAGAGTGGTGAGAGACAGACGGGCAGGAAAGCTCAACTCTCGAACATTACCGCTGCCAAAACGTGAGCTTCATCAACAGACCCGCCAATCCTCCACGCAACGAGCTCGAGACTGACCTTCCACAGTGTCGCAGATATCATCCGATCATGTTTAGGACCGAAAGCTATGCTGAAGATGCTATTGGATCCTATGGGAGGGATTGTCCTGACAAACGATGGTCATGCCATCCTGCGAGAAATCGAAGTGTCGCATCCAGCAGCAAAGAGCATGATCGAGCTCAGCAGAACACAAGATGAGGAAGTTGGAGACGGAACCACGACTGTGATCATTCTTGGTATGCATGCTACACAACTCTAACTGAATAAGAAAGAAACTGATAAGGACCAGCTGGAGAGATTCTTGCGCAAGCACTCCCACAATTAGAACGCAACATCCACCCCGTTGTGATCATCTCAGCATTCAAGCACGCTCTCAAAGATGCTCTCGAGATCATCGATGAAATATCCCTCCCAGTCGACATAAACGATGATGATGCTATGTACAAACTCATTTCCTCCTCCATCGGCACAAAGTTTGTCTCCAGATGGTCAGAACTCATGTGCAGTCTCGCTCTCAAGGCCGTACGAACCGTAACATTCGACAAAGGAGGTCAGAAGGAGGTTGACATCAAGCGCTATGCGCGAGTTGAAAAGGTTCCCGGAGGAGAGATTGAGGATAGTCGTGTCTTGGATGGAGTTATGCTCAACAAGGACATCACACATCCTAAGATGAGAAGACGGATAGAAAACCCCAGAATTGTGTTACTGGATTGCACGTTGGAGTATAAGAAGGGAGAATCGCAGACCAATATTGAGATCAGTAAGGAGGAGGACTGGAATAAGATTCTGCAGATTGAGGAGGAGCAGGTCAAGATTATGTGTGATGCTATTCTTGCCCTTAAGCCGGACTTGGTCATCACTGAAAAGGGGGTCTCTGGTAAGTTTAAAGATATGCCCAACACAGAACAAAGCTAATAGTTTAGATCTTGCTCAACACTACCTCCTCAAAGCAAACGTCACCGCCCTTCGCAGAGTCCGCAAGACAGACAACAACAGAATAGCCCGAGCCACAGGCGCCACAGTCGTCAACCGCGTCGAAGACCTCCAAGAATCCGACGTCGGAACCCAATGTGGACTTTTCGAGATTGAGAAGATTGGCGACGAGTACTTCACCTTCCTGACCAAATGCAAATCCCCCAAAGCCTGCACCATCTTGCTCAGAGGCCCATCTAAGGATATTCTGAACGAGATTGATAGAAACCTGGCGGATGCTATGGCTGTGGCGAGAAATGTCATGTTTCATCCAAGATTGAGTCCTGGTGGTGGAGCAACCGAGATGGCTGTTGCGGTCAGATTAGGACAGTTGGCTAAGAGTATCGAGGGTGTGCAGCAGTGGCCGTATAAGGCTGTCGCTGAGGCTATGGAGGTCATTCCCAGAACTCTGATTCAGAATGCTGGTGCCTCTCCGGTCAGAGTCTTGACTGCTTTGAGGGCGAAGCATGCGGAGGGTGGCAGCACGTGGGGTATCGATGGAGATACTGGAAAGCTGGCTGATATGAGAGAGTATGGTGTCTGGGAGCCAGAGGCTATCAAATTGCAGAGTATCAAGACGGCTATTGAGGTAGGTTTTCATCGTCTTTCTGATCTGATACGTGCTAATACTGTATAGTCTGCTTGCCTACTGCTTAGAGTAGATGATATCTGTAGTGCAAAGGCTGCAAGACAGGCAGGCGGTGGAGGTGCTGGTCCTCAGGATGATTAGATAGCGATGTCTTCAGAAAATCAGTGTATGAAAAGCGTTGATAATTTGGACGGCATACCCTTGTATCATAGCATAGAAGTCAAGGCCAATGTATGTGCGGATATCATGCCAGACTGTTAATCCATCGGTGATCAATCATGTTCCCAGAGTATTCTCTTCCGCGAGGTTATGTCCAACGTCCCAAATCTTCTCAATCATCATCATGAATAATGACCCCTACCTCCTCTACTACGTTCCCTCCATTCTCTTCCACCTTACTCTCCCCGCCTAGCCCCTCCATGCCCTCCTTGACCACTACCCTTGCTTTAATATTACCACCACCAGACTCTTTCATCTCCGTATCCTCACCACTCCCACCCTTCCTCTTTCCCTGCTTCTTCGCCCTCCTCTCCCTATTCCTCCTCGTCTTCTCCGCATCCCTCTCCTCTCTCTCCCTCCTCTCTCTCGCCCACTTCTCACCCTCAACCTCATTCTTCACTTCCTCCTCCATGCCCCGAATACGCTCGTACTCTCTCCTCCTCGACGCTTTATACACATGAAATTCACCAGATCCGGCGCCTGCACTACTCCCCTGCACGTTCTGGACTATCTCGGGGGGTGCCGAGGTGGGGTGAGATGTGGTTGAGAGGGATGATGAGGTGGGGAGCGCGATTAGGGCGTCGGGTTTGGACATTAGGGAGGAGATTTGAGAGGCTGTTTGGGAGCGCGGGGATAGAGCGCGCTTTTTGAGGGGACGTTTGGAGCGTGGGTCTGCGGAGGTGGGGATTGATTCGGGGATTGGTTCTGACATCTTGGGGAGGCTGGAGTTGTATTTGAGAGTGGTTGGTTGTGGTGAGGGTGGTTGATTCTTTGGAGGATAACTGCAGTTTGTAGAATCGAGAAGGTATGCGCCTCGAGCTTTGGCTAGTCTGCAAAACCCAGTAGTAGACGAGATCAATAGTGAGGTTCGTGATACAATAGAGAGCAATTCCTGGTGATTTCTCGGAGATGTCCAGGAGAAAGTAAATGGAGCGGATGAGGCTGAAATGCAAGATGTTGACAAAACCTTGAGCCTCCAAATCATTCACCATTCAGCCGACGCTAAAGTGTAGCGCCATTACACATGACTTCGCACCTTTCTCTTATCGATAGATACTGAAACATATCAACGTTCCAGAATAGTGGAGGGTGAACGCACAAACACACAACAAGACGAACAGGTTTTTTGTTGACGGGTTCTTTACTGTCCCTAAAATATATCGTTGCCTCAACCTGACAAGAAGTCAAAGGATAAGATATTCAACTAGAAATACAATCGGAAATCCACGGACCTTTTCACTTCCTTTCCTTTTGATTATTTCAAGATGGGAAAGCCTCGAATGATCATACTGATTCGTCATGCACAGTCAGAGGGAAACAGTTCGTTATCTCTACCCCTCTACGTCACTTCTCCTCCCCTTCACACGGCTATATTTGTATAGAACCGTCTCTAACACATCCAGAAAATCGCGACATCCACCAAACCATTCCCGATCACCGCGTCAAACTTACCAATGATGGCTGGACCCAAGCCTACGATGCAGGCCGCCGTCTACGCTCCCTCCTCCGACCCTCTGATACCCTTCATTTCTTCACCTCTCCTTATCGCCGAACTCGCGAGACCACAGAAGGCATCCTCGCAACCCTCACCTCTGATGAACCTTCTCCCTCCCCCTTCCCTAGGAGCAAGGTAAAGGTGTATGAAGAGCCTAGATTGAGGGAGCAGGATTTCGGAAACTTCCAACCATGTTCTGCGGAAATGGAGAGGATGTGGCAGGAGAGAGCGGATTATGGACATTTCTTCTATAGGATCCCGAATGGAGAGAGTGCGGCAGATGCATATGATAGAGTCAGTGGGTTCAATGAGTCTTTATGGAGACAGTTTGGAGAAGAAGACTGTGCCAGCGTGTGCGTTTTGGGTAAGTCATTTCCTCTCTCCTTAATGCCTCGCTTTGAGGTTGGAGGTGGATAGACGAACACCGAAGCTAATGAGAGAGCAGTCACCCACGGCCTCATGTCCCGCGTCTTCCTCATGAAGTGGTACCATTTCTCTGTTGAATACTTCGAAGATCTCCGCAACGTCAATCACTGCGAATTCCTCATTATGCGCAAGAAAGAAGATTCGGGCAAATACATTTTGGAAAACAACCTCCGAACCTGGTCAGAACTCAAGCGAGAGAGGATGTTAGCAGCTGCTGCAAAGGACAAGGCCGCTGCGTCCAATTTGTCTGAAAAGGATAAGGAGAAAGAGAAGAAATTGCTTGGAAATGGTGCCGGGACGGAAACTCCTGCACCAGGGGTGACCTCCCCAATCCCAGTTCGCAAGAGGTGGGGTGGTTGTCCAAATGGCTGTGATCACGGGAAGCACTCCTATAGGAAGGAGAACTCCATGCACGCCATGCAACTTAACGGCAAACCTCTTCCTCCAGGAGTCGAGGCTCCTTCTAATTCCTCATCTTCCTCGCAAACGTTACAGATGAGGAGACCGGCAGCAAGGAGGTGGCAGAGCTCCAGTGAAGAGGACGAAGATGATCCAAGAGGAAGAGTCGGGCCACCACATAACAACAACACTTCACTTGGTGTCGATGTCCAGCGTTCTCTAGACGAAGTCGTTTCCTCGCCAGACGGTACACCATCATTCATCTCTGTCGAAGACCGTCTCCGCAACCGCATGAAATCACCACGCAACGATCTCCTCGGCCTCGTGAAATCAGCCGGCCGCGATTTCGGCGGCAGCGCATCAGGAAATACGTCCCACGCAGGCTCTGACGCTGAATTATCAGCCGAAGAAGACACTCGGCGAAATCATGCCAAGGGAAAGCCTATGTCGGGTATTGCTCAACGATTATCTGCAGGAGCGGGACATGGTCATAGCTTTGATATTGAGCAGAATGGGACGAGGAAGAGAGAGGAGAGTTCGATGGGGAGAGGGGCAAAGGCTGATGCGTTGGGGGATCAGAGTGATATCGGGAGCGATGCGGGAGAGGATGAACCTGATTTCGAGGATTTGGAAAAGGCTGAGAAGGAGGATAAGAGTGTTCGGGGGAGTGTTTACTAAGACTCCTGCTTTGCTGAAGGAGTTGCGATAAATGGCGGGATCAAGAGCTACTTCCATCTGTGTGTGCGTCTTTCCTGATGTGAAGGCTTGGTAACATAGGTACCGAATATGAATTGAGATGTCGCATGAAGGGATGAAATTTGAATTAAAGGGAAATGCGGTACGAGAGTGATGAAGTGTTGTCTACGAGATTATGGACAGAGGTGTAAACGGCGTTCAACTTGTTGCTTTTGGTAAAGGAAGCTGGGTGCGTGGATGGTGGCATATGACGTGGAGCATGACGATATGAGATGGGAGGTGAAATGATTCAAGCAAGCAAGTCAGTACACCATATTCCGGCATAGCGAGCGCAATACCAATCCGTTGTCTTTCGGTAGTTGATAGTATGAGGCGGTCAGAAATAAATTGTTCAGTGTTAAACTTCTCGGTCCCTTACCATGCCTTCTCTCCCTATACTATTCTACTTCTTGTATTCTCTCTACTCCTCTCTTCTACAACCTTCCCAGCCATTCAAGGATAACATTACCCCCTCTGAGATCTCACCCAAGAGTCCTGTCCACCACCCCTCCATCTCCCACTTCTCTATCACAATCATCCTCAGCGTTCCCTCAAAATGTCAACAAATTACGGAAGTACCCGACGATGCGGCTATCTAAAGTTTAAAGAAAAATATAAGGACTAGGCTTTGAGCTTGTGTGGACTATCGGGCCCACCGATCAGAAAGGGCCGCTTATCGATCATCTCGCATGGTGGGTACTTTGCGACTGTGAGTGGGGATTTCCCGGAACGATCGTCCGAACTCTAGATAGAGATCGCTTGATCGCTGCTGGGTACTATAGATATAAGAGTATTGGGACCTGATATGGACTTGGCATGAACTTCGGGTTGAACATGTTCTTTACTTCTGACACACCATATGAGATTTTGTGTTTGATGGAGGACCAACTAGCAACGCCACAGCACGCACGCAGTAGATCGTGGATGTAGAGCTCTGAAGATAAAACAACGCTTTGGAGAAGTGACATTAAGCGGTTACTTCTTGACAGGAGACAGCGAGAATTGGTTATCAGATCATGATATGGGAAAGTATAGAACCAGATCATTTGGAGTCCTATTTCTTTTTTCCATCCACCCTCCCTCCCTTCCATCCACCCTTCTTTCCTCCCACCTACCTTATTCTTGCCATTTTCTCCCGCGCCATCGTCCAATTCCCTTACAAGCTCCGCTATCCACTCTGCGTCGGATGTCTTTACAAGAGAGGCAACCAAAGGGTCTACAATTCAACCAAGCCAGTCGTCCATCCATCTAAATCCAACGATGATGCTCGCTACCCATTTCCTTGCCCTTGCCTTTCCCGCTCATGTTGCTAACGTCATTACAGAATTCCAGCCGAACTCCACGCCAACGAAGTAATACCAGTAGCATATAAAAACACCAACTTATCAAAAAGTCATACATAACAGAGAAGTAAGAAGTGAAGCGAGAGCAAGAAGGTATCAAGACAAACACATAAACTCTAGCGCTTGATTTTGAAAAAGATCTGCGGATCCCACGCCACGCTTATGCCAAATCCCAAAGTAAAGTCCAAATCGGTGTTCAAATCGTGTCGTTCCAAGTATCATAAGGTCATTCCATCGTATCGTGTCGAGACTCACCCTCTCCCACCTCCCCTATGCGCCGAATATTTAGGAACTTTCATCCCCAGCTCATCTCTGTCCTCAGTTAGCATATATCCTGTCCCTCAACGTGTAAGGGGAAACACACATACCAGCATAAACAGGCGCCTGCCAGGCCTTTGCCTTCGGCTTCTGCTTTTGATGTGGAGCTCCACTCGTATTGGTTGCACTACCACGGCGGCTCTTTCCGTCACTGCTGCTCTTGGAGACACTTCCACGGTCATCGTCGCGACTGCGGACTTTCTCTCTGCCAGCTCCAGATCTAGGGGAAATTGGTGAGGTAGGCCACGCGTTTGAAACAACTGATTGTGTTTTTTCGATACCGTATATGACACCTCCAGTCAATCCGAGAGTGCCACCGTTAGCGGTGACCGGATTCACAGAAGCGCATGCTTCTGCTGCGGCTCGTTGAGATGCTAGTCGTAGTTGGTCAAAGCCGAAATTCCACTCGTTAGGAGGTTCGACATTGCGAGATTCGCAATGGATTCTCCTCAACTCTTTCAATTTACAAACCTCATCCAAAATTGCGTAAAGGCCCTCCTCAACCTCATGCGACGTCGGTCTTTCCTCCGGTTCTAGTTTCACCATTCTCTCCACAAGCTCCAAGATCCTGTTCACGCCGCGAAAGACCTTGTCTTCTTTCTTCCCTGCATTCTTTGCCAGAATGGAGATCCAGGATTCTACTTGTCCCAGGTTTTTGTGATAAGATGAGTCAGGAAGCCCACCTCCTCGGCCCGGCGTTTTGTTCTTGGCTGCGCGGTGAGAGGCAAACGAGCGGGATGTGCGTTTTAGGAAGCAAGTGAGTATTTCGAGAAATATGGTACCGAGGCAAAATACATCTGCCTTTTGAGGATCATGCTTTGAGCCTGGTGGTGCTACTTTGACAGGAGAAGTGCTGGAGTTGGACCCAGTTGAGTCGGTATATATCGATGCTGCGTCTGCTGTGTAAGAAGTATGAGTGGAATGAGAGATGGCCCATGTGGCGCCTGTGCTGGATGATGATGGTGTCGTTAAACGGCGAGCTGTGCTGGGTCGAGATACTGGTAACGAAACCTGGGTTGCAGGAGGACCCTTTGGTGCTTGTTCTGGGGCAGCGTAGTCGTACTCTTCTTTGTTGAAGCCTTGCTTTTCGCCGCTGAGATTCTCCGTAGGAAAGATTCCAGAGTCGCCAAGGAAAATGTGATTGTCGCCATCGAGCATCACATTTGATGGCCGTATCCTGCGATGGGCAACGCCTTGTTTGTGAAGGAAGGAGACGGCGTCTGCTAAGCAGTGCATCCAATTCAAGAGCAATATCCTCCGGTCTTGTTTCGACAATATCTTCGTTGACTGGGGGGTTACGGCCAAGAACGACTTCAAGCTGCTGTCTTTCACAGGTGTGAGAAGCAAGAATCCACATCCTTGGTAGGTGTATGATGCCCACAGTGACATGAGATGGTCATGCTCAATAGCCTTCATAGCTTCAATCCCTGATAGGAACTCTTCCTGGGGTAACCGGCCAGGAGTGGCCCCAAGAGGAATCCGCCGCCGAACAAAGACATCGTCCGGTCTTCCAGGAAGGTTGACCTTGTCGACATTCCCTTGCGTGAATCCTGCTACAGCTCCTACTGGTCTCTTGTCTGTGATTTCAAGAGGGACAATTTCCTCGTCGCCGTAGTCGGCATGCTCTCCCCGCTGAACATGTCTCAGCAAATATATGAACTGACGTTGAAAAAACTTCCGCTCCAATTTCTCATCCCGATCATACGTCAACTGAAGTCGCTCGACTTGATCTAGTGGTACTGGAAGGTCGTCATCATCCCAAGAATCGTCAATGACCCCAAATATTTGGTCGGGTACGCCCAAATCGACTAAGATCAAAAATATTCGTTTCGCCTTCGTTTCGATCCATTCCATGTACGTATCATCAGTCAGCCCATCTCCGAACCCCAGAGGCTCGTCTAACCGTACTTGTTCATCTGGTCGTAGTTTCGACAAGACGAATTGGCGATTGACCGTTGCCTCAATGCGTTCCTCGTCCCACCACATCGTCGGTGAATCAAACAGGCTTCCATTAGTGCTTCGGGCTGGTGGTGCAAAGGAAGCATATATATGAGAGTTTGGAGGGGCCTGTTGCTGTCGGTCCACGACCAGGGAGGTGCGCCGATACTCCATCTCCGAAGCTTTGGAATCCTCCTATTACAGAATTGGATGCTGGTGTTGGGTGATGATTGGTGGTTAGTGTTCAAGATAAGCTCCAGGCCCGTCTCGAATCGTTCGCGTAGAGGGGTGAGGCGATTGTGTGGGATGATGATATTAAAGGGCCATGTAGCGCGGTATGGAACCCTGGTCAGGAAAGACGAAGAAGGACATGCAGGAGCAATGCATAAAAGGACGGGGTCGCTGTGAGGTTTTGGGAAAGTGCAAAAGAAAGTTCAAGTTGGGGTGATAATCGAAAGGGTGTGGATCTTTGACTTTCCAAGCCGGGTCGCCAGCTGCGACTGCGAGAGATTTTGGGGAGAGCCAGTGGTTTGGTGCCAGTGGGTTCGATGCTTTCCTGGGGCTGTGTGGTGTGGTGCTGTGTTGGTAGCCGGTCATCAGAAGAAGTAAGCATTTGTTTATCGCAATCCCTGCAATCTTCAGAAGGCGCCGCCGCGGGATGAGATTCGGGCTCGGTGTCGTTGAAGGTCGCTGACAGGCTGCTGGCGCATGTGAGACGAGTCTCTCTTGTGCTCCGCAGCTCATCAGATCGCCAGCTTGTTCATTGCTATCGCTGATCAACCTATTTTTTGACTTGCAACAATAGTCGGGATGCGGAGGCCGAGAATGTGCTTTACCGGTTGCGCCTCCCGGAGATTTTGGTGACACGGGTTGATAGAAGCATACCTCACAACCGGTTTAGATACAATAGCTCTTCTCTGGACATGAGTCTAGGCCGATGTGGATTTCGAGATGGCTACTTCATGACGCCAATGTGAGATGAAGACATGCTTGCGAGCCCAAGAAACGCCTCTCCATTCATCCATTGGCCATGCCACGATTTTGCCACGAGGTGACCTTGCGGGTGTCGACATGTGAAGTGATTCAAAAACTCCAGTGGGGCGGGGAAGACCGCGTGGTGATTGTCCTGTGAGTCGCCTCCATCTCGAGCCTGGTTGCCGGTGTTCCTGCACCATGAGTACGAGCGAGCAGTTCTCCGCCTATTGTTGAAGCTCTTCGGACTCCTGCGCGGGGTTGTGCTACCTGGGTTGCGGATATACAGCTCACTTCTTCAACTTGGTCTCATTGGCCACAAGAAAAGCTGGGGTCCATCGTGTGAGTTGATTCAGTCAAATCACCACTTTGATAGGCGAGATAAGACTTTGTTCGGAGCCGTATGTCTCAGGCATATCTCAACACCCCATTGCCGATGAGTTGTTTATGCCCCGTCATCGAAAACGTCCTTGAGCTACAGTACGGGTCATATGTTGTGCCGTTGGGAAGGGCATTGACGCCGCCAAAGCTTAACTTGGAGTTCTGCAGAGGAGCGCGGCACGTGCAACACTGGTCAAATGGTATCGTCTGGAGGACAAACGAAGCCGATGAGGACGGGCCGTGATTGAATATGCAATGGATTCGGGTCTTGGAGCCGAGCTGTGGAACGGGATGAACAAGTATTACTCTGGTGCCGTGGCCGTGGTACCGACTTGGCTCTCACAAGATCCTGCGTGGGGTTCCTCAGCCGTCAGGGCCATGTGATGCGTGGTAAGGAAGAGACTTCCTGGGTTCAAGACCTTCTTCCAAGATAAGAAGTGGCCCCTTTCCCAGAGTGCGGCATGAAGCGCCATGGCAACAGGGTATCTGTTGATTGAGTTCGACGTCGTTGCAGATCGAGTCCCACAAGCCGGAGTCTGATGACAGGAATCTTTCTGGGCAACGACAAGGGCTACCTTCTGATATGCAAAGACCCGTCGACATCGCCAAGAATGGTTGAGCTACACGGAGGGCTCCAGCTTCTGAGGAGGCAAATGAGGTATCCAGATGCACGACATATTGTATGGCGAATATTGATGTTAGAGGAGATCCTGCATCTCTTCGGGCTAGGTCTCGATGCGTCAAAACGCGAGAAGTTGCGTAACTGGTACTCAGACATGGCTTCTGGATTTGGAGTTTACTGCAGCATCTCGAGACCTCGTTCCTGCGTACTGGCGGCCATGCCATGCAATACTTCGGACTTTGCGTGTGTTGATGGAGATGAACAGAGAAGAAGGGAGGACAATGCGGGAAAGTGCATACCTAACAAAGCTAGTGTTGCACGTGACTTCTTGCCCCAAATGAGAAGTAGCGACCGCACCTGGGCAGTTGCATCTTTCCACTCTATGGTCGCTTAGGGCAACGATGTGATATATCACAAATACGACGAGCTTCGATGTATTCGCAGAATGTACAAGTACTACTCGCGGCTACTTACAGCCTCACTTCCAACCCATGAACCTTTTTGGAGGGCCTCGCTTCAACCAAGAATTTGGCAGCTGTACAACCAGACGCGCAATCTCTCATGTTCATCGCCTACTGTTGCTTATTTCAACTGCCGCATGTGTTACTGCGTATTCTTCTCAAATTTTTGCCAACATGCTTGACTGAGTGGTGTCAACATGCCTTTGAACCATGTTTCGATGTGAGCTCAATCTCAGGCTTTCTTCGTTTCCGCCAGTGGTCGAACCTCAAAGCATACGAGAAACTTACAGATCCCAACGTAGCGATATGCTGCATTTAGGTTCCTTTTATCTCAAGAAATTTGCACTTATTTCTGAGTAGTGATGGTATGAGAATACTACTCATACCCGTTGCCGCGCCTGACATCTGAACCCCCTCTTAAGTTTTTCATCTGAAACTTCGTTTCTCTTCAAACTAAACAAATAAGATTATTGTTTGAACGAGACAGGAAGTACTAGCATTCATTCACATTTGAGATCTCCCAGTAAGGAACATTCTCTCGTCAAGACTCATGTCACATGTTTTGGGTCTCAAATTGGGTGCTCTGCGATGGCAGGCTGGATATCTAAGTAGAATTATTTTGCCTACCTACACCTTCTCGACACGCCGATAATGTTACATAATAAAGATCAGATCTACACTCATCGATACAGCACCCTCACATATTCTCGCCCCTAACAAAACTCTGTTCCAAGACCATCCAGTACATCGAAAACCCAGCACTTTCCGACACACCATGAACCCCTCAACCAAGAGTCGTATTAGAAGTGGTATTCACAATCCCCAACGTAAGCGTATACCATACCCCCAACTATCTGCCCCTCCAACACCTCCGGCGCCTCAATATCCCCCCTCTCCCTGATCCCCGAAATGTTAGCCCCAAACAACGTACCCCTCTTTAACACAGACGCAGGCGTAATCTATTCCTCCCCTGTATACCCCATAACCAACTCCAGAATCTCAATCGGCTGACTTTCATTCGCAGCATCATAGCTCTACGTATAAAGCGTCTTCCTATACGTCCCCGCCAAGACCTCCATGACCGCATGATCAACGCTGGGCGGCAGATTAGGTTCGATCAAATACCCCGAGGAGACCTCGTAGTCGTGGCTGTGCCAGAGTTGGTGCTCCTCTCAAGAGAGATTTGAAAAGACGGTGGGGGGACGATGTATTCGATGCCGGCGGATGAGGCGGGGGAGGTGGCGGTATTGTAGATGACGCATTAGAGAAAGTCGTTGGAGGTTATGGCGCACCAGTGGTTGGTGTTTATTTGGCGCTGGTGTTGCCCGAGAGGAAGTGGAAGCCGTTAAGGAATAGGACTATGTTTTCGGGGCCGAGATTGCCGAATGAGAGAGCGGCGAGGGTGTGGAGAGGTAGAGTTGTGAGCTGGAGTAGGATGAATAACGCAGAGGATCAAGGGTACATGGTCAATAGTGGTTTGATGCTTGGATATAGGAAAGATTGTAGACGGAGAGTTTCGAATAGTGAAGCTTTCAATAAGTGACCTAACGTACGACAAGTTGGGAAAGCGGCTCTTTTTATATCTACGAATGATTGCAAGAATGAAATACGTACCTTGTAGAGCTAGAAGGTGAATGGTCTAGAATGTAAACTTTAGTCGGCGATGTGCGCGGGGAATGGGATGCAGCTACGAGACCATGCCATGTGGTTCGCTCCTTTACTGGGATCTATAACCATACAGGACCAATGTAATTCTTAAGAACTCTGAAATGTGCAGTCGGAGTAAGAATACAAGCTCTTTAATCGTCACGCGAGGGCAGAACGTTTAGGATTTAATGCACATCCGAGTTGTTTGCATGACAATCACTTGTTGAGAATATCTGCTTTTGATCTGCAAAAGGGTGATCCGTGTAATGGTATCTGATAAATAAAACGCGAGAGAGATGTAGATTCCGCATAAGAAAAGAATGAGAAAATGCTAGAATATACAGAATATACGCTGATGACATACATGTGCTGTGATTCTAATCCATAGACTCTGTTCCAGGACATGTTGAAACACAAGCACAGCACCAAGACATTAACAAATTGTGATCGAAAACTGAACATGGCAAAGTATGCAATATCGATTGTCACCCGGGAACCAGAGACGTCCAGAAATGTGGATACCATAAGAGTCGCAACAAGATCCTGACATGCATAACACTATGTAATGGCCAACCAATCATATGGACTATCAAAGCTACTATGTGGTGATATGCAACTCACGGCAATTGAAGTATAACATGACCGAATAGACGAATAAGTGTTGCTGTGATTGCTTCTCCGAAGCAGAACGGACCACGTCCTGAACTTTCTGGACGAGCCTTACCATCTCCAAGGCTGAGAAGATAACCTTGACTGTGGGGTCGTATGATTGCTAAGCAAGGGCAGCCCGATGACATATATGTAGATGATGATACCGGTCTAAATCGATTTCTTCATGGCAGCAATCTCAGACCTGAGAGCTCCTCGGTCTGAGCTTCCCGGCCTATTGTCAACGCTCCGGTTTTTGGCCAAAAGATGATCGAAGACTTTGAAGAGCATCCATATAGTTTCTCTACCGTTGTTATTCGTAATGGTTTCCTTTCGATTTCACAACAGCGGAACTGTGAAAGGCAGATAGGTCACGGTCAACCCTCCAACCTAGCTGGCGAATGGGCGAAGTCCATAGTAGGAGTTTTTAGATTTGAATGTGTTTATCTTCCAATGAAAAAAGAGCACTCGGGGCGTTGGCTGGATCCATTGCGATGACAGTGATGGTATTATGTAGTCCCTTCATGTACATGACAATTTTTGCTCATGGGGCGAATGGCTACTTGTATTGAGGGTATAGAGCATACCTGCTGGCTTCAACACAGAAATCAGCTAAAGAATTACTCGAAAGACTGATTCGGGAGACATGACAATCGGCGTTCAGTACTGTGAAAGACTTCGAGGTGTTGGAGCTGAGGAAACGTCTCTGATACCGCGCAACATTAAACGCTTTGTGAAACATTTCAGTGTGTGAGGGAATTGAGGGTCGTATTGATATTTCTTTCATCGTTCTTACCAAGCAGTGGGATAGCAGTAGTCTGGTCGTCTTGTCTCGGCTCAATCTTGCCAGCCATGTGTCGGCAGTCACCTTAGAATCCAAGGGTCTAGCTTAACCGCTGCAAGCTTCTCGACTTTGGCCTTCGGGGTCCAGTTATGCTATAGATAAAAAAGTACGAGATAAGATGAGGTAAGGTGAGGATAAGTTCACTGGCGATGTGTTAAGAGTTAAGGTTGGGTTGGCTCGGTTACTGTGAGGTTAGCGCGCTTGGGCTTTGGCGAACTCTAGGGCAGCCAAGCTACGGTGTGGTCGCCGACGCCGACCTGCCCGGCGACATATGTAACCTTTGCAGAGATGAATGACCACTTTCGAGTCTTACTCTATCATTCGAAGTATGTTTCTCTGGACCATCTCGAATCAGATGGGATGCAACGACTGTCCTCTGTCTAGTCATTTAAGCTGGGCCAATGTGAAGCATACACGAGTCGTGTCACCTCATCTTTGCTCAACTAAATCTAGCTTGTCCTGTCTTTTCGTCTCCCAAACAAGCATTTTCCATCTTGATCCCAACCTTTACGATCCTGATTTCAACACCACAAAAGGCTCCGATACCGCTGGACATCACCGCCAAGTTCCCCTGGTGTTTTCAAGGCTGTCACCGACGACATCCGAGGATACACCTTGGGACGAATAAGCGTGTTAGACGGTCAGCCCTGCAGACCATGAACATTTGGTGAACCGTGCTCAAAGCGGTGCCGTGAACCTTGTTACAGTAAAAAGTATATCGGACGGATATGGATAGCCGAAATCCACTTCTGTGTTGATATCCTCCTCTCCACTGCTTTGGAGGGCTAGAACTTTATGCTTCGAGAGACAGATGGAATCAGACGACATCTTCTGAACGATAACGAAAGCAAAGCAGGAATGAGTTTGATAGAGAGAAGAAGACGGTGTGTGTTCACGCGACACTCTTTGCCAATATCAAAACATTCCAGATGATGATTCTTAGATAAGGATCTCAACCCTCCACTATATCCAGTCGGTCAGAGACACCCATCACCTATCACCACAAAGCAAATGACTCGACATATATCAGTCATCCGGGTCATCTATTCTCCATCCCTCACTCTTCCAAATTCTTGGAAAGGAAAGTAAAACGCACGACGCAAGCATCAAATCAAGCCGACGATCACCAAATGCCGGCGTCTTCGGCAAGTAATCGCCTGATCCCTACTTCACATCCTCACAACCCTCGACTCGATGTTTTCATGTACTAATGATACCATCCTATCCTTACCTGGCCTCACCAGCGCACATCGATTCCCACCTTTCGCCTCCCTTGAGACACTATTTTACCACTGCCGGGTTTTCCCCAGCAGTATTTTTCATGCCATGCCCTCTATGCGTACAGTTGTAGACACACCGACGACGCACATGTCACGTCAGGCTCGTATGGTGCGGTTGCTACTTGGTGCGCGGCAGTATTGGTAAGTTTCACTTAGGGCAAGCTGAGTGCTGCATGGTACAGTAATGTGGAAGGTAAGTCGAGGGGCTGTGATGTGCGTGACGACGTGTGATGTGAGGTCAGCAACCTACCTACGCTGCATCTGGTAGACCGGCGCATGGCATGAGCGTCAAGACGCATCAAATGAGACGAGGTCTACCCGGCATAGTCGGAATATCCTTACCTGTTTTACTATTTGCGGAGGTCAGGTAGGAAGAGATATAAAGTGCGCTTGATCACCTCATCTTTTGCATTTTTGAGTTTTGAATTTTTTGTTTACCGTGAGCCCTTCCAAGGTTGAGAGGTCCCTTGTGATATCATCTTTGGCTGAAGTTTCCCAGTCCTTGTTTTATATCTCGGTTGTGGATTTCAACAGTGGATTGTTTTCTCGCTTGCAAAACTATCGAACGATACCGGAGCAGCGTCCTCGACGAATCGGAAGATACACATCAACAGACGAACAGAAAAGGAGGGCGATCTAGATCACGTGCTGATCACCATCTACCACGTCACCATTTCAAACAATCTCAATCCACAAGCATATCTATAAGAAAGATCAAGATGCCAGGGCTTCTGATAGATACGGAGGATTGTATCACGTATACAAAAATGCCGTCAACAAATGCATCAAACCGCTCATCAATGTCCCCGTCTCCCTCGCCTTCCCCGACACCAACACCTACTTCCCACCCAACAATCCACTCAAGAAGAACCCTCTCCTTCCATCTCAAGCGATCAGGATCTCAAAGTCCTCCACCACCAGCCATCTCCGGTCTTGGAATCCATAATATACAACTCGACTTTCCAGTGCAGGAAAAGACCATCCAGAGACTAGGAGAGGGAGAAAGGGAGAGTGATCAAGAGTGTTGGATTAGGATGTTGCGGTTGCAGAGGGAGTATCACTGCTACAACAGCGCGAGACTGGAGGCGGCGGTTGAGGCGTTGGAGAGGGGCTGGGGAGAGGGGGATGTGGTGGGGTTGATGCCGAGTAGACTTTGTTTGGAGTTGTTGGATGAGGAGTTGAGGGAGAAGGTCAGGGGGTGGGAGTCAGGGGGTTTCCAGTTGGTTTGATTTGGTAGGGGAAGGAGGGGATGGATGGAGATTAAGAGGTTGAGGTGCTGAGGTGCTGAGGTGCTGAGATTGGATTGAGGGTGGCTTTGGAAGATGAACGACTGCGAGGGCCAGAAATGGACGTTCAGTTCGGGAAAGAGAAAACGTCTGCATGTTTTATGGGGCTTCGATACCACTGGAGCATTATTGGTTTCATTTGTTGCATTGATCATGATCATGGTTTAAGATGCAGATAATCAATTCTGATTGTCTGCCATTAGCGAAGGCGTTGGGAAAGATTGTGTGATACCTGGAAATTCATATTCATATTCAAGTACTACATTTAATATCTTATAAGTTACTGAGATGAATCATTCCAATGAAATATCTTCTTATCCATTGCTATGCAAACCCTTTGAAAACTTCAGCTTTCGTATACAAGCCAAGTGCATGCACAGCACTGATGACTGTATCCCCTATTGACGAATGAAGGCGAGTACATCAAAATAGCACTTTTGATGACTGTCAGAAGCCTAGACTATCTATCAACGCGGTAGATTACCATGTGAGATCCGGGGATCCGAATTTCTGTAGTTCAGGTACGCCTCTTTCGATGGAAGACGCCCGACAGGTTGCCGGATGCTCGGATCACACTGCTGTGGCTTTTGCCGACGACCTTTTCGTCTAATCATGCAACGACACTTTTCAAATAATTTGTCTTAGGTATAAGCATTATATCGGTGGCTTTTGATACCAATATGTTGTATCAGCTCGACACGTAGGCATGGGCGTCATCACTTGATGTTTTCCTCTTTCGTCTCTGACACTTTGAATGCCTTGCTGACCTAAGCCTCCTTTACTACTCATTTCCTACGACCCCTATCTATGCCGTATTACATGAACTAGATGCGAGGAGCGATCCCCGCAGATTTGACAATAAGGATGTTCTCCAAACATCTTTCTTTCTTCGTCCCATACCAGAGTAGTCCTACTAAGACACCAATGATGCTCAATCAGAAAATCACAAACGGTGTCTAACCAAGAAGTAGATCGAGTCAAGTGGCTCGGGTCGGAACGAGAGCAGCACTAGGTACTACCTCCTGCTAAGCATGCTGCGGCTTCGGCTGCTTAGTAGATCGTGTTGACGGAGACGTAAAACTCGCCGAATGTCTTACAAGCTCAAACAGAGGTTCCATGGAAACAGTCTGGAACCGATGACTGCTATAGAAAGTAGCCATATTGTGATTTCAATTTCGCATCGTAAAATGTTTATAAAAGCACAATACCTGGGAGCTCGTGGCAGGATTTAGCTTAATACCCTGTTGCAAAGATTTGCCCCTCAACTTTGCTACGCATTCTTACTGTCAGCACTCTTCTGTTGGGATACCATCGTTCTTCATTGATAATGCACTGATGAAGCATTCTGAACGGAAGTGGCAGACTTGGGATGTGTTCGTTTCTGTGTGCAGGTATAAGACCAATCAGATAAGGCGCAACAAACATAAGAAAGGCCTGGTGATGAACTGCAATCCACAATGGCAAAAATAACAGTTAAAAAACAGAAAAGCGATGAAGATCAAAGCTAACAGTGCGATTTATACACTTGCGACCCATTGGTGGTAGACATCGTAACTGAAGTGTGGAAGGAAAACAAACGGACATGCTGAGAGACTTGTCCACTGTATGTTAGCATTCTTGACGAGGCGATGGAAGTAAAGAATTGCCCAGAAATGTGTTGTTCTGGCGGCCATGCAAAGATCGTACGTTTTTCGATACAAATCATGAGCTGATGCGAACCCTGTCAAATTTCTGCTAGCATTATCGGATTTTTATTTCGAGAACGCCTTCACTATCAACCAACCTGCGACCTATCGAAAAGCTGCTTTCATGCTCTACAAGCTGGACCTGATCAGTATTAACATATGAGACGAATTTATATACAGAGATCTGCGCATCATTCCTCTACTTCTTCTCCTTCTTATCGTCTTTCTTGTCATCGGACTTCTCCTCCTTATCATCGCCTTCTCCGTCGTCCTTCGATTCACTATTATCGTCATTTCCCTCCTCGGAATCGTCGCTTTCCTCATCCTCTCCCTCGTCTGCCCCGGCCAAGGCTTGTCGTCTCTCCTTCTCCTCGCGCTCGAGAGCTTCCCACTGCGAGTCTCGATCGGACTTGATATAATCAACTGGGCTCCTCATAGCCGCATCATGTGTAACAATTCTGCCCCTTCCGACTAAGCTCAATACGATAGAGGCACCGACGATGAAGGTCAAAACGAAACGATAAATCGAGTACCAGGCTGGAAATAATCCTCTCACTGAGGCGCGGGCGTCGGCAAAGTAGAGGAAGTTGAAAGCCAAGAACTGTGTGATCAAGGCATACTCGACAGGCATGAAGATTGTTGGCCACGCGACGGCGGCGGCAGAGACTCCGTACATATATCTGCGATAGCCGTGGTGGCCGCCATATCCAGCAAATTCCATGCCCCAATGGATGGCTCCAAGGAAAGAGATAATCTATCGAGGTAAGTAAGTCAGATAGATGCCCCTAGCTAGATACGTACCACGGCGCCATATCCAATCTGAATGGGAGTAACCAAATCAAGGAGCTGGTGAGCAGTTTCTGGAGAAAAGAGATACCCGGTGCCATGGGCATGCGCATGGTTGATGTCGAAAGCTAGATACACAGTTGAGAGAGATGTTGCAGCATAAGGAAGTACTCCAGCAGCTCCGATGTACAGTGCATCCCTTGGGACCTCGGACAGAGAGAAAGTCTCTTTGATGGTTTCGAGATCATGTTTCATGCCACCCTGCAATTCATTGCTCGGCTTCGCGTCGGGGCTCTTCTCAAAGATATGTGTTGTGGAGGACCCCAAGGAGACTTGCTCTGGGTGTGGAACTAGTTTCTCTGCCGCCTTTTTGGCCTCTTCTTTAACGTTGGCCTGGTCAAACTGGCTGCCGGTATTGGTGGCATAGAGCGCAGAGATTGTCCCAGGTCGAGAGGGAAATCGGATGGTTTGTGGACGTTTATTGCTTGATTGGGATAACGTGGGAGTATTGCGGAAAATGGCAGAAGCTGCAGTATAGCTATTTCTGGCAATTGGAGCTTTGGTGAAGCTCCTCAGCAGTGATCGTGTGGCATTCGAGCGAAGCATTGTAGCAAGCCGGGATGCGCTTCGTCGGAGCCGACCCCGCAATTAGATAGATTGTGACACGGATAAGACAGTTAATTATGAACCTGCGAAGCTGGTTGTAGTTGAGAGTGGTGCAGGAGTATTGCTTGGTGTCAAAGTTTTCATATGGGAAAGAATGAAGCAAGTGGTAGAGTAGCATCCCTCCGTGCGACCTGATGTCCAGTCCTTTCCCCCAAATGGCAAGCTCCAGAGGAGAATGGCAGCAACGTCATCGGCTGGGGGGAGAAGAGCTAAGCGAGCGTGCATAACAAGGTGAAAGAGAAGTTGGCGTCGGCATAGACGCGCAGCGCAGCGCAGGATTTCGATTGCAGGCAGACATTGTCACGTCCCCATCTTGTTGTTGCTGCCGCCATCCCATCTCCAGTTTAGTCTTCCAGCAATCTCTACGTTAGAATTGCATTGCAGAAGATTGCTACACTCCGTCCTTTCCCTGGGAGAGCTTAAGCTTGGTGGAACGTACGACCCCTCCCTTCCCTTTCGACACGACATAACGATACAAAAACCTACAATACGGTATTCCCAGGACGTTTTCAGAACTGCGATGTCATAAAAACATTACGCACATATCTATTTCGATAGGAAAGCCTGGTGGCAGATGCGGATGAAGAGGTTGATACAACGAACTTGATCGAGTGCGACCCTACCTGGGTGAAGGCTATCAACATTCAAGATGTTGGAAGGACTTGTCGCCTCGTTGCTTAATCGCTTCCTGGGCATGTACATTCGAAATTTCGATCCTAAACAATTGAATGTGGGCATATGGTCGGGCGATGTCAAGCTGCGAGATCTTGAACTGCGGCGAGAAGCTTTGGACCAGCTGAAGCTACCTATAAATGTGGTTGAGGGGCATCTGGGACAACTCACATTGAAGATACCATGGTCAAATCTGCGAGGACAGCCAGTGCAAGTCTACATCGAGGATGTATTTGTACTGGCAGCCCCCAAAGAGGATGCAGAGTGGGACGAGGAAGAAGAGGAGCGCAGGAGGCAGGCCGTCAAGATCGAGAAGCTAGACAGCGCCGAAATGCTCAAGGAGAGAAACACCGAGGGCCTGAGTCAGGAGGAGCAGCAGAAAAGCCAGAGCTTCACAGACAGCCTGGTCACGAAGATTGTGGACAACCTGCAGATCACCGTCAAGAATATCCATGTACGATACGAAGATTCGATATCGGCCCCTGGCCATCCTTTTGCTCTCGGCTTGACCCTCAAAGAATTCAGTGCCATTAGTACCGATGGGAACTGGAAGCCTACATACATTCAAAACTCGAAAGGAACCACACATAAACTGGCAACATTGGGTGCATTGGCAGTCTACTGGAATACCGACACGAGATTGCTTGGAAGTGGGAGAGAGGCTGAAACCTCGGATGATGAAGTGGTACCGCATGACGAAATGCTCGAGAAGTTCAGGAAAATGATCATTAGTGGAGAGAGCGACGAAGGCGCTGCACATCAATACATCCTGAAGCCTGTCAGCGGGCAAGCCAAGATTGAGATGGATAAATCTGGGAAGACTACGGTTCCACACACCAAAGCGGGACTCATCTTTGACGAAATTGGTCTTGTGCTGGACGACCATCAGTACCGGGATGCCCTCATGATGGTTGATTTATTCCACTACTTCATCCGTCATCAGGAGTATAAGAAGTACCAACCTAAAGGCGTCAGACCAAAGGAGGATCCTCGCGCGTGGCTTCAGTTTGCTGGTAATGCCGTTCTAAGCAAGATCCATGATCGTAACCGCCGATGGTCGTGGGCCTTCTTCAAGGAAAGGAGAGACGACAGGATACGCTACATTGAGCTTTTCAAGAAAAAGAAGACAGGCACTGAACCATTGTCTCCCGATGAAGTCAAGGAGTTCGACAAACTTGAGTGGAAATCAAGTTATGAAGATATGCGTTTCTGGAGATCGCTGGCTAGAAACCAACTCAGGAAAGAAAATGTCGGTGTCAAAAAACCAGCAGCGAAGAAGAATCAAGGCTGGGTTGCTTGGGCATGGGGCTCAAAAGAGAACCAAGAGGAGCAAGACTCTGAAACTACTATGACTGAGGAGCAGCGCAAGGAATTATACGACGCGATTGACTGGGACGAGAAGACAGCCCTAGCTGAAAGCGTTGATCTGCCCAAAGACACCGTCAAGATGCAACTCAATGCTTCCCTCAATACTGGCAGTTTTACGCTGAAGCAGAACCCCCACGAAAATATGGTCGAGATTCTAAGTCTTTACTTCGATGGCTTCAGAGCAAGAATGCTTCAGAGACCAGAGTCTTTCCTAGCCGACGTAAGCCTAGCTGGACTGAGAGTCAACGATGGGACAACACCAGACAGTCTCTTCCCCCAAATTGTTCGAGTCAAGGACGCGCCAGACACGCCCATTCCGCGAGTGACACTTGATGACGAGGGTGACCCAGAAGACCTAGTTGACCCCTTCTTCAATTTCCAATTCGAGAAGAACCCACTCGATGGCCTGGGTGATATGGCACTCACCGGCAAGTTGAAGCCTTTGGAAATCATTTGGAATCCGCATTTCCTTGTTGGTATTATTCAGTTCTTCAAGCCTCCAGAAAGGCACATGGAATCCATTGGAGCTCTCATGGAGAGTGCCGGAGCCACAGTAGAAAGCTTGCGACAGCAAACCAGAGCTGGACTTGAGTTTGCGCTTGAAGAACATAAAACTATCAACGCCAAGCTCGATCTTCAAGCTCCTTTAATCATCGTCCCTGAAAGTATTAGTACGAAAAATTCAATGTGCTTGATTCTCGATGCTGGTCACATCAGCGTCAATAGTCAGCTTGTTGACCGCGAGACTATGGAACAGGTACAATCCAAACAAAGGCAGATGTACTCAGAAGAAGATCATAAACGGCTGGAGTCTTTGATGTACGACAAATTCCAAGTTAAGCTTTCGTCCACACAGGTCCTAATAGGACCATCAATCGAGCAAACAAAGGCGCAGCTCGAGAATCGCGATGAATCTGTGTCTATGCATGTTGTTGAGCAGATCAACATGGATTTCATGGTGGAACTCTCAATCATTCCCAAGGCCCCGAATTTGGCCAAAGTACGGATATCTGGTCATCTTCCGCTGCTGCATGTCTCGGCGTCAGATCGAAAGTATAAAAGCTTGATGCGCATTATCGATGTTGCCATTCCAAAACTGGATGACGAAGATACTTCACAGGATGCGACTCCCAAGGCAATTAAGCCATCGCCAGAAGACGAGCACGAGCACGAGCAAAAGACCCTCACGAAGAAGCCCAGTGGAACGAGAGAACATAGAAAGTCTTCATCATTCCAGTTTTCCAAGCAAGAAGCCGTCATCCTTCAGGATGAGTCTGAAGACGACGACACGGAATTCCAGGACGCCTCTAATGGCAACGAGTCCGAGAGTCTGAAGCTTCAGCAGCGCAACTTTGAACTGAAGTTTGAGGTAGATCGCCTGAAAGGGTCTCTTTACAGGAGCGACCCAGAAGGCAGAAAACCAGATAAGCTACTGGTAGAATTGGTTGCTGAGAATTTCGCTCTCAGTCTATGTGTTCGACCATACGACCTAATTATTGACACTTCCCTGGAGTCACTGGGGGTCGATGACTATGTTGAGGAACACCCTTCCGCAGAGTTTAAATCTATTATATCATCAGGGGATGCAGATTCTCAAGATGCCAAGGACCTCATCCAAGTCCATCTCGTCTTGGTCAAGAAAGAATCGCCAGAATTCATGCCCAAGTATGAAGGGGTGACGACCAACATCAAGGTGGCTATCTCAACGATCAATCTAGTGGTCACTCGCAAGACGCTCCTCACCTTGCTCGACTTCATTCTGATCACATTCACCAACGATGATGCTCCGACCCCAGCCGCACCTCCGGATGAGATATTGGATAGTGAGAATAAAGAGCTTGGTCCACCAGTTCCAGAGAAAGTAGCCGATAGCGGTGCTGTCCGAATCAAGGTTGACCTAAAGAGTATTCGATTGATCCTCAATAACGACGGCATCCGTCTCGCAACGCTATCCCTTAATGCAGCAGACGTCGGCATTTTCGTTGCTGGCAAGACATTACGAATCAGTGCCAAACTTGGCGATTTGTCTCTGCTTGACGATATCAATCAAGGAGCGTCTCCGGATTCCAGTCTTCGACAGCTGATCACTATTCAAGGAGATGATCTAGCAGATTTCCGCTACGAGACATTCGATGCTGATCGCAAAGAGACATACCCTGGATATGACTCGTCGATCTTCTTGCGTGCAGGCTCTATCAAGGTAAACTTCCTGGAAGAACCTTTCCGCAAGATTATAGATTTCCTTGTGAAATTTGGAAAGATGCAAGCTTTATTCAACGCTGCTAGACAAGCTGCTGCCAACCAAGCCAATCAGATCCAGCAGAGCACGAGCCGGTTCAAGTTTGACATCAATGTGAAGACACCCATTGTCGTCTTCCCTAGGTCAGTGGTGCCTGATCGCCCCCATCGAGACCTCATCACGGCGTATCTCGGAGAGATATATGCTGAGAACAAGTTCGTTCCTTTGGATGATACCAAGGACGCAATCATTGCTATGAAGTTGTCGGCGGGCATTCGGAACATCCGTCTCACATCCGACTTCTACTTCGACCAAGATAGAAGCGAAGAACTTGAGCTCATCGATAAAGTCGATTTAGGCTTTCAAATTACTTATGCTGAGCACCAACCTGGTATCAAGAGACCCGACACAGAAATCGAGGGTCATATGACCGACTTTAATTTGCGAATCAGTCAGACTCAGCTGAAGTTCCTGCTGGAGCTTGCACGTTCCGTTCCAGCGGCATTTGCTGTTGATGCGGATGAGAACGAGAAAGAGGCCATTGAGGACGTCCCCAAACAGACAGCGAAGAAGGCGAAGACCATCCAGCAGCCAAGCTCCGATAGCACTGACGCGTCTGAGGAGAGCTCTGCCCTGGTTGACCTTGGACCAGAGCTCGGCGTAGATTCCAAAACCTGGACCAACCTTGATCTGGCCTTCCATGTTCACACAATTGGCTTGGAACTGATCCTAGCAAAGGAAGATGAACCTATTGGGGATCTCGAAGCTGCTAGCCTATCGAAGTTCTCCTTGGACGATACTAAAGTCAAGCTTCGTATGATGACGGATAGTTCGCTCGAGTCAGAACTTCTCATTCAATCCTTCACAATTCAAGATAGTCGTACTCGAACAGCAAACAAGTTCCGGAAGATTATGACATCTTCCAACAAGGATGTACAACAGTTTATGGCCAGTGTTACGATCTCTGGCGGGAAGGAACGGAACTTGATTGCCATTGTTGCAGTTGATAGTCCTCGTATTATCTTTGCTCTCGATTACATATTTACTCTGCAATCATTCGTTGCTGGTGGCCTTGCTGTTGATGAGCCCGAGTTGCCGCAGGACAATGAAAGCTCGATGGATTCGGACGAGGATTCCGATACGGATATGCTGCCAGTAAGCAAGAAGTCCGGGAGGCCAACACCATCTCGTTCACGATCTGAAGCACCTGTATCTGGCGAGACTTCTTCGCAGCCTGATGCTCCGCCAATGAATATTGCCTTCCGTGTCAATATTGTAGACGCCCAAGTCATACTGATTGCCAATCCGCTAAGTTCCAGCTCTGAAGCTATCGTTCTTGGAACTAAACAGGTGCTCCTGGCTCAACAGCATGCTCTCACGCTGCAAGTCTCCCAGATGGGCATGTTCTTGTGTCGCATGGATCGCTTTGAGGATACTCGACTACGCATCCTTGACGACTTTTCATTGCAGATGTCTATGGATAGCTCGAAAGCGGATCTCACCAGTATGCATATTGACATAGAGCCTTTGGTACTCCGTCTCTCTCTTCGTGATATTCTGCTGGCTTTGCAAATCGTCAGCAGAGCTTCGGAACTGTCGAAGGACGATGACGCCAAGAAAGAGGGTGACAAGACCCCAGCATCGGATGTCAAGGCGAAACAGCTCAAGAGTAGCGGTAGCGGTTCTCTTAAGAGACGAACAGCCAGCGGCAAGGCAACATCGACAGTAGCGAAGAAGACCAAGCCTGGATCAATGGCTCCATCTCGACTCGGGAATGAGGGGCCAGAGAAGAAGATTGTTCAGAGGCATGAAGAACTGACTGCCACGTTAGAGGGTATGAGAGTCATTCTCATTGGCGACCTCCACGAGCTTCCAATCCTGGATCTTAGCGTCAAGAACTTCACCGCAAACGCCAACGACTGGTCAAGCAGCTTGCGAGCAGATACAAGCATCGACATGTATATCAACATTTACAACTTTGCCAAATCTGCTTGGGAGCCTTTGATCGAACCTTGGTCTCTGGGCGTACAAGTCTCCAAGGATATCAACCCGGACAGCATGTCTGTAGATCTTACCTCACCAAAAATGCTCGAGCTCACAGTTACATCCGCTACTATTGCTCTCGCATCCAAGTCCTTCCAATTCTTGACCCAAGAGGAGGATGTTCTGTCGAAGCCGCGTGGAGTTGAAGCTCCTTACCGCATTCGAAACTACACTGGCTTCGACGTCAATGTCTGGGCAGATGTTCCTGGAGAAGATAATGATATGGCTGTGAAACTAGAAGATGGCGAAGAAGGACCCTGGCGATTCGAAGACTGGGAGAAGATGCGTGAGAACCTGTCTCCAGAGAGTAACACTGGTGTCATTGGTGTTAGGCTCGAAGGAAGTGGGTTTGATAGTATCAACAAGATTGGTGTCAATCGCGAGGGAGAGACTATGTACAGTCTGCGACCACGAAAGGACCAAATTCTCCATCGTCTCCTGGTCGAGATTACACTTGGCACGGACAACGTCAAGTACATCACTCTGCGATCGCCTCTTTTGGTGGAGAATAAGACTCAGATCCCTATCGAACTTGGTATTTTCGATGCACAGGAAGGACATCTTTTGAAGATTGAGAAAATCGCACCTGGCGCGAGCAGACCTGCGCCGGTGGGTGCTGCATTCTTGAAGTCACTATTGGTCAGACCTGATCAAGGGTTTGGCTATGCGTGGTCCACGGAATCATTGTGGTGGAAAGATTTGCTTCAACGACCTACCAGGACTATTACTTGCAAGGGTGAACAGGACAAGAGTACTCCACCTTTCTACTTCGCCATGCATGCTAGCTTTGATAAAAGCAGTCCTCTCACGAGGTAAGTCAACCATGAATCTAGAGTTGTATGCATTGCTAACGATCTTTCAGCATTTACCCATACATGAGGATCAGACTGTCTGCACCTGTGGAATTGGAGAATCTTCTTCCTTACGATTTCAAGTATCGTATCTACGACAAGAATACCAAGAAGGATTGGACGAACTTCCTACGAAAAGGTGGTCTTAGTCCTGTTCATGTCGTTGAGCTATCGCATCTTCTACTTCTTAGCATCGATATGCAAGACACTGTGTTCAAGGCGAGCGAATTTGCCATCATCAATTCGAACAACCAAGAAGACTTCCGCAAGGAGTCAATACTGGTATGCAAAGATGCCGACGGTCTTGCACTCAATCTCCGTTTACACTATTTCAAAATCCCGGATAGTGGCGGTGCTTTCAGAGTCACCGTCTACAGTCCATATGTTATCTTGAACAAGACTGGTCTTGGCATCAATATCAAAGCCAAGTCGCTTCTGCAACAGGCAAAGACTGCGGCAGGTCAAGGCTTTCGCGCCGATTCAGCAGATACAGAGAGACGTAAAGCTCTTCCTTACATGTTCGCGTATGGGGCAGACGATCAACGTAATCGCGCTCTGCTCAAAGTAGGAGATTCAGCATGGAGCAAGCCACAGAGTTTCGACGCCATCGGAAGTACCATCGATGTTGTCTTACCATCTTCGACGAAGAGTAGTGAGATTCACGTTGGTATCACAGTCGTCGCTGGGGAGGGCAAATACAAGATGACTAAGGTTGTTACACTAGCTCCCCGATTCGTTCTCAAGAACCAGATGAAGGAGGAAATCAATGTCCGCGAACCTGGATCTTCGGAACTGATGACGCTGAAGCCTGGTGCTCTCCAACCTCTACACTTCCTGCAAAAGAGCGCAGTCAAGCAGCTATCATTATGCTTCCCTGGTGTCAATAACCAATGGTCTTCTCCCTTCAATATCTCCGATCTAGGTGTGGCGCATATCAAGATAGCAAGAGCTGGTCAGAGGCAGAAGCTTATTCGAGTCGAGATTCTCATGGAGGACGCTACGATATTCTTGCATCTTATTCCCGAAACCAAGAACTGGCCATTCTCTATGCGGAACGAGAGTGACACCGAGTTCATGTTCTTCCAGGCCAATCCAAATCTGGACGACGAGGATGCGGAAGATAGATCTGGATGGCGCCCAATTCGATATCGTCTACCGCCAAGGAGCATTATGCCGTACGCTTGGGACTACCCAGCTGCAAAGCATAAGGAGCTTATCATCAATGCGAACGGCAAGGAGCGACATGTCAAGCTGGCTGAAATTGGCAACTTGATTCCCATGAAGATCCCACCACCTCGCGATGCACCTGGCAACAGGGAACCAAAGATTATCGACCTCAATGTTGCGGCAGATGGCCCAACACAAACCTTGATTCTATCAAACTACAAGGCTTCCAAGAGTTTGTACAAGCAAAAGACCAGGGCAGACTCAACAACTAGCTTGAGTGGTGGTTTTGAGGTCAAGTCTCAAGATACTGGTGTCACCTTCCGAGCTCAACTTAAGCTCGCTGGTATCGGCATATCATTGGTCAATGCTCATCTCAGAGAACTTGCTTATGTAACTTTCCGAGATATCTCATTCAAGTACTCCGAGTCGCCGCTCTTCCAGACGTTTATTGCTGGCATTAAATGGGTCCAGATCGATAATCAGCTTTATGGAGGCATCTTCCCAATGATCCTGTACCCGAGTGTTGTACCGAAGAACAACAAGGAGACTGAAGCTCATCCGTGTGTACATGTCATGGTTACCAGGGTGAAAGACGACTCGTATGGTGTGCTGTACATCAAATATGCAACAGTATTGCTGCAACAGATGACACTAGAAATTGACGAGGATTTCGTCTTTGCCCTGCTCGACTTCTCGAAAGTGCCAGGTGCATCCTGGGCTGAGACTCATGAAGGTGTGCTGTGTGACGAAAACCTCGATATTCCAGAGCCAACACAAGATCAATCTGGGCAGGACATCTACTTTGAGCTCCTCAACATCCAGCCAATGCAGCTTGATCTGTCTTTCGTTCGAACAGATCGAGTCAACGTGGAAGATAAGACATCATCGAGGAACCCCTTGATGTTCTTCATGAACGTCCTTACTATGGCAATTGGTAACATCAATGATGCTCCTGTTCGACTCAATGCGCTTATGCTGGAGAATGCTCGAGTATCTGCGGGTATCTTAATCCAGAATATTACCAACCATTACTCCCAAGAGGCTTTGTACCAAGTACACAAGGTTCTTGGGTCTGCAGATTTTCTTGGGAATCCTGTCGGTCTTTTCAACAACATGAGTTCCGGAGTGGCGGACTTGTTCTATGAGCCATATCAAGGATTCATCATGGCTGACAGACCAGAGCAACTTGGTATCGGTATCGCCAAAGGTGCCACCAGCTTCGTCAAGAAATCCGTCTTTGGTGTCTCAGACTCCTTCTCCAAGTTCACTGGCAGTATCGCAAAAGGTCTCGCAGAAGCAACTATGGATAAGCAATTCCAAGACCGTCGTCGCATGACCCGCTCTCGCAATCGTCCGAAGCACGCGCTCTATGGTGTAACGGCAGGTACCAACTCTCTCGTCAGCAGTGTTGCCAGTGGTATCGGTGGTCTTGCCCGCAAGCCCCTAGAAGGTGCAGAACAAGAAGGCGTAGCAGGTTTCTTCAAAGGTGTGGGTAAAGGTGCTTTGGGATTTGTCACGAAGCCAGCAATCGGAGTATTTGATCTGGCCTCCAACGTCAGCGAAGGAATTAGAAACACAACCACCGTCTTCGACGATGGTGGTCTCGATCGTGTTCGTCTCACCCGCTTCATCGGTACCGATGGCATCGTTCGTCCTTACTCTCAACGCGAAGCACTTGGACAATTCTGGTTGAAACAGCTTGATAACGGGAAGTACTTCAACGAGCAATACATCGCGCATCTCGAACTCCCAAGAGAAGATGTAGTCGTTATGCTCACGTACTCAAGGATCATGTTGATCAAGAGTAAGAAGTTGACGAGCGAGTGGGATGTCCCTCTCAAGGATATACAGACGATTAGTAAGGAGAGGACGGGATTGAGTTTGACGTTGAGGGGAGGTACGAATGGACCGTTTGTACCGGTTGGGGAGGAGAGTAGTAGGAATTTCTTGTATAAGAAGATTGGGGTTGCGGTTAATGAGTTTAACAAGAAATTCAAGGCTACAGAATAGAGACGGCGGAGATTTTGGGAGGCAGAATGGATTGAAGTAGATTGGGAAAGGGGTGGCGAAAATGGAAATGATTGATGAGTGATGGGTAATGGCAGAGCAGATATCTGTGGTAGCATAATGCATGGAGTTTTCTCCTTCTTTAGATGATATGAATGTTTGCTCTCTTCTACATGATCAAAGACACGTAATTATCCGACCTGCTGTACAAACAAAATATCAAATCTCCCAATACCCAACACTGCAACCCCGACAATCCACAAGGCTAGACACTCTCCCAGGACGTACATTCATGATCCAACCATGAAAGTCTACCCCTGTGTTTCTGATACACAGCGCCAGTGCATGCATCATTTCACCACACAGCCCCTTACAGATTACTATTTCCAGTACACAGGGCTGCCAGGCACATTCAGTATTCACCGCCCCCGTCTCAAGCAAAGTATCTATAAAGAAGCGAATAACCACTTTCTTACCATCCAATCAGATGATGCTACAGTAAGTCAAATGACTTCAAAAAAGATCCCTTGGTGAAGTGGTATCACATATCTCATGGAAAGTGGGATGAGATCCGGAGTTCGAATCTCGGAGGGGTTCTGATTGGGGTGTGGATGGTCGTTGTAAAACTACCATCTACACCCGTTTTTTGTTTATTTGGTGTTTGGTGTTTGGTGTTTATTTTTTAGTTGTGAGGGGTTTTGGGATCGGACTTTTGGAGTCGGACTTTTAGTATCAACTAGGAGTCTGTTTAGGGGATGGAAATTAGAGATATAAAAAGGTAATGTTTCAAGTCAAGAGATTATTAGTGATATAATCTCGCAAGGTTTCACAGACATTAGAAGTTTTAACAGATCGAGTTTGGGGTTTTTGAGTCTCAGCGGAGCATAGACTTCAACGAGGTAACCAACATCAGCACCAGAAGAACACCGGATTATATTGATTGCGCTGTGGTTTTGAGAACCCATACTAAAATAACGTGTCTACAATCATTTCTCAAGAACAGAGTGATCGATCCTTCAGTCAGTCAGCGATCAGCGGAGGTCACTCTTCGCGCTGAATGGCTGATGAAGGTACCTTCCACTGACTTACTGCCGCCGATCCGCTGATCAGCCCGCTGATAAGGATTATAATTAATAAAAACGTGACTTCTACATACAAATATTTGAGGATATAATTTTGAAAGTAGCACTGCTTTCTATGTCTTAATTACTTCTCAAGTACTTATCTTACTTATACATAAGCAGTATATGTACTTTCAAGTATCTTTAGCCTTTTTAAGATAAGTATGTTTTCTTTAAAAATTCTAGTATTTGACTCTAAAAGTAGGACTTCTTATACCTAAAAATAGGATTTTGAAAAAGCTTTGACTGATCAGCTCGCTGTTAACGAGAGAATATCTCTACTGAATGACTGAATGTTTTTATTCATTTAAACTGACCGATTGACGCTGATGGCTGATCAGTTCGCTGAGCAGCCCACTGAAGGATCGAGCACTCTGCTCAAGAATCCAAACCCCTTGATTCTTGATGCATCGTGTGCCAAAGTTCATCTGATAACTCCCTGCCTGACAAAGCATATTGTGGATGCCACTCTGGATCTGCATCTATGGGTTGCTTCTCCTGCCTATCTGAGCTTTTTGACCGACGGGATGCAATTCGTTTTCTCCTTTCCAGTTTGCGTTTCATTCGCGGAGAGCTCGTTTGAACTTCTTCTTTGTAACTCTCCGCTTCCTCCGCGCTCTTGTTAAGTGGCTTCTTCGAGGTCGGTGTAGCATGACCTGTATACATCGTAGGTGTTCGTATAGGGTGGGGCTCTAAAGCTTGATGTTGGCGAGAATCCCAGTCCGTTGTGCGAGGATCTACATTCGTGATGGTATACACTGTCAATGTGGTTCCTGTGGCTTGCCACAGCGTCAGCAGAAACATGATAGATGGAGACAGAGCCTACCGAAGCTTGTTGATTCAATGACGGTAACTCTTGGGTCTGTATGAACAACTTCCTCCTTGCTTGCCATCCGATTATGTCCATTCACGATAGCATGACTGAGAAGGTGCTTGAAGTATCCCAGGACTTTCTCTCTTTGCTGATTCAGACTTCCTGTCGGTGTATGGCTCTCCATCGACAAATCACCATCTCCACGAGCCAACGCAACCTTCTGGACTTTCGGAAAGTACCTTATCCGTCCCTCCAATACAGCAAGATCCTCATAATTGCACACCTTCCCCTCTCCTCCATTCAGGGTATCAATAACACATTCCCAATACTTGACTTTCTCCTCTCCATCCGGCCCGCATTGAGGAGGGTCTTTGAATCTTGCAACATAATTTGTGCATGAGTTCGCGTCGATGGATATGGCGGGTCTGCAGCTGAATGAGGGCGGGGTTGAGGTTATGGTATGGTATTTTGGTGGCGGGCGTGGAGCTGGGGCTGGAGGTGGAGATGGTGAGGGAGGTGGCGTTGGTTGTTGTATGAGGGAGGGTTTGATGGTGAAGAGGACGAAGAGGGAGGCGAGGATGGAGCTAATGCTGGGTGCTGATATATACATATTGATTCATCGGGTGGGTATTTGTGTTGGCTGTAAAGTATATAGTGAATTTATATGGGTGATAGACTGAAGAAGAAGAATAGTTGATGTGGTTTGAATCAAAGTAAGAGAAATGTCATGGCAGGGGCGATATAAGAGATGGGTACAGGCTTGCCGAATTTGGCAAGTACGATGGACGAAATGAGGAGGTATGGGGAAACGAACGAATTGTTTTTGGTATCTTCTGCTTTAGTATATGTCTACAAACCAATGATCATTGGCCCTGGGTTATGAGTAAAAAGGATATCAAACTTATGGTTAGTGGAATCTGGAGCTCTTTCAAGACAGGTTAGGTGATAATTTCCATTCAAAAGATTGAAATTGTATGCAGTAATTCGAGTCTCGAAGCAGGAGCAATTGCTATGTACTTTCGTTGTATTCCAGAGTCCAGAGTCATCACGTGTATAGGCAGAAAGTCAACACTCGAAGGAGGTTTTCCTGTGCAACACGATAGATTCAGCTAACAACCGGCAATGGCTAGTACATACGCATGTATATATAGAGATATCGCAAATGAGTATTATTTTAGGTAGTTGACTAAACGCGACGCACATTTATAGGATATTTATAAAGTTCATGTGTAATCTATATTCAGGTGCGTTGCTTCTTTACGTCTAGCGCACCCACTTCGGGTATAGTACTGTACCTCGCTTACCGAACCGCTGCTTTTGACGATGTTTTCAAGAACCCCATCCTTCCCTTATCAAATCTCTTCATTAATTCCAAAACTTTCTACTTTACTCATGCGCAACTCCTTACTCACTAATAGATCATATGAAACCTTTCACGATATTATAGAAATGTTAGGAAAGAATATATAACAAAGATTAAAACGGCAAAGAATTGGTATTTGAACGAATGCCAGGGCCGAACTCCCATATCTTTAGTCTATTTTGGCGTAAGAATAATTTCTTTTCATCAGCAAATAATCCCCACCCAACATCATCTTCAACACTCCATATAGACCTCTTAAAGGCCAGATACTCCAAAATAGAGCAAATAGCCATGGTATCCATTTCCGCATCTCCCGGTCCTCGCTCGCAATATCCACTTTTACTTTGTCATAGACACTCGGCATCCAGGAAGCTCCATATTTCGCTCTTACTGCGTCGTAAGACTTGCGGTCATAATGAGACCAGAATTCCTCCTCCGTGTAGTACGTATGCGCGTACAGCCACTTCTTCCCTCCGAGCTCTTGCACCTTGCGCTCGAGAGCTTGGTTTTGCCGGATGAACTCATGCCGGTTAGCAGATCCAGGACCCCAGATGCCGAAGTTCATGAGTCCGCGCTTGTCTGAGGCTAGGTGTGCAAATTCCGAATGTAGTCCATGACCCCCATTTGGTGTGTCACGCGCCAGACGCAGAGGGCACAGCCAAAGGGGGTAGAAGTTGAATGTGTTGTGAAGCCAGTCGGTGAATTCTCCAACCTTGTCGTGCGGAACGCCAACATCTTGAACAATATAGTAGTTTGCCAGGCCACTAAGGTGTAGGGCGCGATACATGACTCTCGTGTGCATGAGAGGGTTTAAGATGAAACGCGTGATGCGATTGAAGGGGACGAGGAAATATTTGAAAGAGTACTTGGCAACCCAAAAGCCGCCGCGGTCGTAGCGGAAGAGGTAGTCCACGAGGGGGACAAACTCGGTGATAGAATTAGATGGGTTCTCCTGTAGCCGTTTCTGGAGTCGTTGGGCATGGACGTAGAACCACGGATCTATGCTCCGTGCAAATCGTTGAACTTTTGACCCGGGCGAAGGAGCCTCGACCAGCCGTCCGGAGCAAACGACAGTTGAGCTTTGGGAGAAGACAATGCCGTCAAGGTAATCAACTGAAGTGTCCGTTTCTGGTGGATACGATCAACATCAATACCGGAATCCAGACACTAGTGAAAAAGAGTGAGAATCACGTACCTATCGCTTTTCCCATCACGGCCGTCGCGCCCATGGGGTTGTGCAGCGAGTAGGTCAGCTCTACGTACGGCCGCGCATCTTTCAGCTGCACCTCGAGAAGCGTGACTACACCGAGGGTGCCAAAAGCCGACGCGGCACCCCAGAAAAGATCCGTCTTCTCGGCCTTGTTACGGTACGCCCGGGTCACGTCCCCATCCGGTAGAACAATTTCGATCCAGTTGATGGTGGCATCGAAGACACTGTACCGGAACGAGGAGCTCTCGCCTGACGTTCCAGAGAATCCACCGCCCACGGTGATGCCCGGAAATTCCATAACGACCAGAGGCACCAGGCGAAATTTTTCGATGGTCGCGGCCACGAGCGCGTCCATGGGAACGTTGGGCTCTACGAGCGCGGTCTTTTGCTCTGCATCGACATGGAGAACATGGTTGAGCGACGATGTGTCCACGGTGTTGTTGTGCCGTCGTTGGGACTCCCGCGTGCTGTTTGTCGAGCCGTGATAGATGCGGAATGGGCGCTTGCTCTTGTAGAAATGTCGAACTCGGGATGAGACCCCCACGACAGCGGCGTCATGGGCTTGGAGATCGTACATCGTGGAATGAACTGTCGACCGGCACTGGCTTGAAAGTTGGTGTCGTGCGAGGAAACAGCTTCGAAGCTTCATGCCTTGCTTGCTTACTAAGGTTAGCAGTACCTCCATGGGCGTCGCTTAGTTAGCGTCAGAGGGATGAAAAAGTAGGTGGGATTGGAAAGTCCATTTTTGCTTCCCTCTACATTGTTTCAGCAGGCGAAAAGAGGCCTCACAGCCTCTTTTTGCAGCCAAATCAAACTCTCGGGAGGAGTGGGTCAACAGCCTTGTCGGCGGCAAGAGTATATGTACGTTGCCTCCCGCTGTCCGACAAAAGCGACACACCAAATATCAGTCGAATTCAGCAGCCCACAGCAGCACTCACTACAGCCCAAAACCTGTGAAAGTAGTACCATTCAGTCCGGGTGGTTCTTCTCTTTCATTCTAGCCTGGTCTGAAAATTTTGTGTCAATTCGAGCTTGAGGAGGAGTACGTTTATGAAGTTGGTGACTTTTTTGGTGTATCGTTTGTTTCGGACAGCGGGAGGTTTGCCTCCAAGACGTGCATAATCTGGGGCAACACCACGTCAAATTGTGTTATCGTTTCTCGCGTTCGACCAACCAGTCGCGTTCTGTTCGGTATGATATCAAGTGGTCCAGTACCTGGCGGAGAGGAATTTCGAGGACGCCCACTGCTGATATCCCTCGCTCCCTGACATTTCCAGATCCGACATGTCTACAAACATGAGAGCTTGCGCCCGGAGCCTCGTTCCTGTACTAGCGAAGAGCACCTTTATTGCATCAAAAGCCCATGTCCCCCCAGTCAAAGTGGAAGTCCGCTGCTCGCTCGTTACAAAGGCAAACTCTTATTCATATATTTAATATGCCCTTTACAATCCGAACAATATACTTACTGCTTTACGTTCGCGGGCATGTCATGTTCATTCTCCTTATTGCGCTTATAAATACATTGGACGGTCTTCCGCTCGAATGTCTTAACCTCCGCTCCTTTAGCGAAGAATCCTTGACGGAATCTCTACAGTCGAGCTCGCCCTCAGACTTGCACTCAAACTCATCGACGCCGACAGTATCTTCTCAAGGTTGGACGCCGTCTCCGAATACTCGAGGAACTATCGATATTATATGGAGTTGCTTTATCACAGTCTTTCTTTGCGGTTGGACTGCCACCTGCACGAATGTACCTCCACTTGGCGCGACCCTACGAGGGAATTTTTAGAGGAAGTTATTAGTATTTTTCGAGACTTTGGCCGGTCCCGAATTCGTCACCCATACTGCTCTCGGAGAATACCTCGTCGCCCGGTAATCGGTTCGCGACTTCAAAGAAGCTGGACTTGAAGGTTGGACAATTCAGCATGGCTTCTTCGCCAACATGGGAGGTTTTGTGCTCGATCCTCCCGACTTCGTTCCGTTTCCCTTGACCGTATGCCAGCTGCAGTATCTTGTGAAGAACGGGTACATTAACTATAGCGACATCTTGCTCACAAAGGAGGAAATTGAGGACAAGAATAAATTCGACACGATTACTAGAATAATCGCCGTGATGCAACTGTGCTGGTTCGTTATCAACGTCCTAGCTCGCGTCGTGCTCGGGTTAGCACTTACCCCGTTAGAACTGAGTACGATCGGGTTTATCTTCTGCTCATTCTTCACATTCGTCTTCTGGCGACACAAGCCGCGAGACGTCTTGTGCCCCATCCTTCTACGGCCGCGGGTATCCCTCGCAAAGATTCTCGTCGAGGCCGGGCCTGTCGCCGCAGAACTGTACAGCTACACACCGATGGATTTCACGAGCGACAAGGCCCATATGTTCCATGGTATCTGGCGGCACATTTTCAGAACTTCCAATGCCTTTGGCTTTTATTTTCATCCCCGGGAACGGCCCATAGTCAAGATCTGGGATGACAATTTTCCAGTCTTGACCCCATGGGGCAATGCAGTGCTGGCGTTCGTCCAGTTCGGATTCGCTACCATCCATGTCGCGGCCTGGAACTTCCACTTCCCCACCGGCATCGAGAAAACGATGTGGCACATTTGCACAGTCTACATTATCTGCTCCATGGTCTTCGTGTGGGGAACATTAAGCTTCGCCTACGAAATGCTGCCCCGATTAATCAGAAGGCTAGAAGAGCAACAGGCCTTCCACCCTTCCATTCTTTCTCGTTTGCACTCGAGGTGGAGGTCATCGAGACTATGCTACCTACTGGAACGGCTTGAGAACCATATAGGCAACAACTCCCCAAACAAGGCACCGCAAGAAACGGTGCCCCTCCTCGTGGTAGTCACACTCACACCAATCGGAATTGTCTACCTACTCGCTCGAGCCACAATCATACTGGAGGACATAATCAATCTCCGAGATCTTCCGCCATCTGTTTATGTATCGGTGGATCGGAGTGGTTTCCTACCCCATTTTTGAACTTTCAACAAATTGGTTGAGCCGTTGTTAGGACACCCTTTGTCGCTAATAAACACTGCTTGGTGCTATGGATGTACCTCGTATCAAGGGTGATAGTTGTTAAAACAGGGGTCTATTCTTAGTGGTGCCGCTTTCATATTTTGTTTACCATCCTTCTGCATTGCTTGGCACCTCTCTCTCATTTTATATACAAGCTCTCGGATTCTATCATGAGTAATTGATTCCTAGGCGGCCTGTCTGAAAGTATTTTCCACTGGGTGGATTCTAAGGCGGGAGAGTTTCGGTAGTAGAGGAGTCGCTCCTTTGTAGATCCCTAGGTTGGAATGTTGAGGAGTAGAACTTAGAAGGTTACGTAAGCACACTAGAACGCTCATAGACAGTTCCTGCTATAGAATAATAGAATTACTCTTCTCTATATACTTGAGTACCTTCTTGTAACGTACCTGGGTTCGTACTACGGCGTAGTAGGTTTGTCGGTTGGTATTGTATAGAAGTAAGCGTCACAGAAGAGTTCTTAATAAGAATTAAGACGTTACAAGCAAAGGTAAAGAGATACGATTGCTATAAGAGTATTGAGCACGAAGCTCCTATCTACAGGTGAAGACCCAAGCTATATAGGACCTTTGATCTGAGTGCGAGCCGCGCGAGACGTCTCGCAGAGCTCGCAAGCCCCAGAGCTCGCGAGCCCGCGAGCTTGTCTAGCCGGCTCGCATGTCACGTGACCCATGGTCGCGGAATCCGGCGGCCCACTAGCCGTCCGGTCGTTTACCAATTATAGTAATCCTGGGAACGCCTACGTTTCTAGGCCTGTACGCGTTTCTAGAATAATGTCTTTTAGAAGTACTATAGTATCTAGAAGTCCTCTAGATTCTATAATTATAATACTTCTATTTTATTAATAACTTATATAGAAATATTAAAATACTTTATTACTTTTATAATATTATAATTTAATAAAATAGCTTTTTAAAAAATAAGAATTAATTACTTAATTAAATAATTAATAAGTATTATTTTATATAAAAATATAATATTCTTATTAATTAATAACTTATTATTATAAG
>AIET01000227.1:0-98018 GCA_000292665.1 Helotiales sp. EF0021
AGCTTTTTATTTATAAAATATATTATAAAATATATTCTTTTAAATATATTAAATAGATTTTAAATTAGAGTTTTTTAAATAAAGTAATATATAAATATAAAGTTAAGTCGAAATAATATATTTAAAATCTTTAATTTATTACTACTTTAAGACTTTATATTAAAATAACTATTATATACAAAAGTATATAACTTAGACTACTAAGATATAAAATTATATAAGCTTTTAAATAGTTCTATTCTCGAGTTATTTAGCCTTTAATAACTATTGATTAATTGATCTAAATCGAGACTTGTTCTTACTAAAGCGAACTACGCCAAGACCTCTAAGCAATCCCTTAGACACTTTACAGACTTTAGCCCCTGGTCGGTAAAGACGGATCTCACTGCCTGTACGCGGCGCTGGCTACGAACTGTCGATACTTTCAACAAGTATTCGTCTGAGCTAGAGTGAGAACGCAGTCTCTAAGGAGGCTAGCTACAGTCCTTCTGCTTCCTACAGCAAAGGCCGCAACCTGTACGGGTGTAGCTGTGATGCTAGATAGCTACCGCAACGTGGCCTCTTGCACACTACTTGAACTTTACAGAAACCAACGACCTTCTCCCCGAAGTAGCATATACAGTCCTGCTGTTGGAAAAGTACTGTTTGCATCTCGATTCGAGCATGGCAGAGAGAAGGAGGTAGATACCGTGTCCTGTTATCGACTCTTCGGCCGAGGCTTTGCTACTAGGTAGTAGTTGGTGGAGGAATCCTTTTGCAGACGCATGCTCGAAGAAGTCTATTCGAATATCGATTCTACAACACGAGTTCTGTAGGGGATCTTGGTATGGAATGTTGCTTGGCTGAGCTGCTTGGTTGGGGGTGGAGTGTCGAGCTGGGGAAGCAGATAAATTATAGATCTCGCACGGAGGAGGTCCCCCATAAGACAGAAGCTACAGTATCGAGAAGATGCTTATGGCAAGAAATGCTTTCGAGGTTATACATGGGAGTTGAGACACCACGGGATCAGGGACCGGGGCTGCTTACAAGAGAGTGTTTTTCTCCTTGTGGTTTTGGCTCTTTTGTAAGTAGGACTTTGTATATAATTCCTTAACTTAGCACGTCCCCGTGCCCCTTGGGAGGTCCACAGAGGGTAGTACTTGCATTTCTGGGGTTCTTGTACTGTTTTCTCGACGAAAATCAATACTACAAATTATGGATCAGTAAATTCGAGGAGCGTCTGAAAATGGGATAAATTCAAAGTTTGTTCTGCAAGTCGTGATGTCCCTTTACATTACGTGATATAGTCCTCCAGTTCATGAGTACAAAGGACTATTTTCTGGCTCCTTGTTATGGCTAGCTAAATAAAGACAGTATTGTATCTCTATATATATTCCCAGCAGCTAGTCTCTTTACCATGAAATATCATCGTCTCTCTTGCCCAAAACTTGGCCTCTGCTTTTTTCTTTTTCCTTCTTTTGTGAAATGCATAGTTTGTTTAGCTGCCAAAGGCGCCATGTAAACGTGATATATACACTTTGTAGAACCAGCTTACCCTCAGTATCTAGCTCTCTTCCCTGTTTTGCTGCTTTTGTCGAATAGGTCCCTATCTCAATAGGGATGAAACCATGTAGCAGCTCCCTTGAGAGCTCAGTTGGAGTACTCTACACTGGTTCTTTTCCTCTCTTCTATGCACGTCTGCGGACACAATCCTTTGACATATTCGAGTCCAGGTCTCCCACATCAATTGTCATCGCTACCAGATTGCCTGCGCAGACGATCGCGGCCGGTAATAAACTGCTGAGGACCGTTCATGAGATCCCCGACATGTAACCCCCACATGTTTCTGCTATTCTTTGCCCGTCTTCTCCCAATCTTCTCAAGCCTTTTATGTTCTCCTCCCAAGTAGGATAGAGGGAAGCTTGATATTAGTTCTCTACGTCGTGCTCGGTACCTAATACATTCCACAGAGCTCAGAGTTTGCAAGAAGAGAACCGTAAACTTAATGCCTTGGTGTCCTTGTCCGCAAGAAGTGTAGAAGAACTCTGGCTATAAATCCCCTTCCTCTTGTATACTCCTGTTTGTGCCACCCAGGACCCTCCTAACTACCTTGTCTCTGTCGCGGGAGATTCCTAAGCCCTTATCTAGCAATACTCTTGTCCGGAACGTGGGTATCTGATTCGACTTCAAAAGGACCGTCCGTAGGTTATATCTTCAATTCCATCGAGGAGGTGTAGCTATCGAGTTTCGAAAGAGATTGAATTCACGGGCGTACCTAGAGTGGAGGTCCTCGAGTCGTCGGAATCGAGTGTGTGGTCGTCGATTGTAGGATTGTAATCGTAAGATTAAGATGCTCGTAAGTATCGTCAGCGAGAAATAGTGACTTGAAGCCCTACCTATGGTGGAGTCTGCTTGCGCTTTGATTGTATAATAGTTTGGATCGTGTTCGAATCGACAGTGTAGTACTGTAATGCGGTGAACGTGTCCTAAAGGCATCATCAACTTGAGGGGCTACAAACCATGACACAATCTTGGCTCTGGAATCATATTGCGGAAGCTTTATCCAACCTGCAGCCACAATACAGGTCAATCTCTCTCGAAGAGGAGATTCAGGTTCGTAAGGACACTAGGCTGACAGGTGTTGAGTCGTCGTTCCTTCCTGGCCACTACTTATCTACAAACCAGAGAAAACACTGCCTTCAAGTCATAATGTTTTTTCGTGACGAATATTATATAAATACCGTTGGGTTCGAACTGGGCTGCTAAGACCAGGTCGCGTCGGGAGATACAATTCAAGACTGGAAATCCATCTCTGCGAAACCACCTCGAAGACCGGACAGTTTAGCGAGTAACCTCTCTTGTCCGATGCACCTCTCCGTCCCATTCATCTACCTCTTAGCTCTATCTCCCCCGAAACTGTTTCGAGTTTTACGACTCATCTCTCTTTCTCTCGATTTTTCCGTCTTATCCTAAGCTCAACGTCCTTGCTGTCCGGTTTGATTCGAAAAGCTACATTTTCAACAGAAGGGGAAGACATGCTACAATTGCTTGAACACTTCGAGTTCAAGCTTTCTTAAATATCAATTTAAATAGAAACACTTGCTATTTCTAGTGCTTCAAGAGCGAATACTATTATAGCCCTGATTTTATGTATTTTGATTATCTCTCCGCTTCAAAAAGCCCCCATCATCTCGCCATCTCTCCAAGTATTGTATCCTTATCTCTTTGCTCCTATCTCTGTGGAGCGAAAGACGTCTCTCTATCTCTCCGAATCAAAACCTCACGTATGAATGGGAGAATTACTTTACTCTCCTTGCTCTAATTCACATGTATCATTGCAATGACCAGAATTTAGAGTTGAAGCTTTGTATCTCTCCGGTTAGTGCATACCTACATACTGGCGGAGCATCCGCCTCGGCGTCAAGAAGCCCACGAAGTCTCTAGGGTATGGAGGCCGTCGATCGGTCAGAGTGTTGGTCCTCACCATCTGCCGATATCTGTAACCTCATCCCGTAGATTCATGCCGCATGTCTCAAAATTTGAAGGAGCTTGAATTTGGGCATCAAGAAACTGATGAGAGGGGAGGGTTACATCGCGTCAACACTTGACAGGGCTTCTTGATTTCCAATTTGAACTCAATTTTAAGCTTTCGGCGTTTGTGAAGTTTTGGGAAAAGAACTCCATGATCGTCGTCTCTGATCTCAGTCTAGAAGACAGGACGTGTGTTGGGCTTATTGCTTGAACTACTGTGCAAGCCAGGGTCGATTTGTTCGAACTACCCGGTTGCAAGCCCAACACTTCCAAGCGCCGGATATGTCCAAACTGGGAGACATTTACTTCCGCAAGGCACAAGATTTTACTTTAAAACCGCAAGGGTGATGCAATTCGCATATAACAAGAAGTCAAAGCTTTGGATGGCAAGTGTGGTGGAGTAGCTAATGCAGGAAATGGTGGGTTATTCCCGAAGTATGCGAGTCCAGCAAGCAGACGTGGAAGTAGCGTGCTTCCGGAGGAAGCTCCTACATACTTTAGTTGAGATTCCAACAGCAAATGCACTTTCTAATTGGCTATGTTGAAGTGTTCTCCGTGTTCAAGTTACTGGATTCACCTCGGGGCTGGCTCGGACAAACAACCCCGGTTTACATGGTTGTTCAGACAATAAATCTGCATGTTGCAAAGGTACTATTTAGATTGTGCGTTGTTTATCATACTTCGACCACGTTTTTGATTCTGCACGAAGTCTATCGGCGCAGGTCGAAGGTACTGGCAGGACCACTCTCCGGTCTTGCAGGTGCTTACGTGTATGGTGTGGAGATCAGGTTGCTCACAGAATGTGAGAAGAAGCCAGTGATGTTCTCCAAGTACACTGGGCCACGGATGAGAAGGAAAGCGTCAATGACTCGATGTGAAGCAATGCGCTTTGTTGACGCGACTCATGTGACTTACACCCTCAAACAATGCAAAGAGAAATCATTATGCCATGATTCAAGTATGATTGTGAGATATTCATTGTGTGGTGTTGATGAGAGAATGAAGATGTATGAGTAGCACCTGCTCTGAGTGTTCCACCTTACTCAGTAATTTCAGTTACTCTATAGCTCCTGTCACGATCTTGCACAGAGTGAACATGCCTTTGCCCAACGTCTTCTGTGAGCGACCACGACGACTTTCTCGCATGGAAACCATGATTCAGCATGTCCTAGGAGCATGTTCTCCTTGTTTTGTCATGCGCCTCAGATGAGCCGGGCGGTTCAAGGCCATGACTCTGAAGCGAAATCCCACAGCACCTTCTGCCTTTGCCAGACCTCGGCCATAGAGTCAAAGTTTATTATTTTTGCATTACGCACTGTATTTCTCTTCCAGGAGCAGATTATTCCCCGTTCGTCTCCAGCTAGGGATAGGTAATTATATCCTCAACCCTAGGATCAAATATATCGTTGAAATAAGCATAATTATACAGCGCATTGGCCAGGGAACCAATCAAAATCTTTGTCCGCTACCCCGCTTTATAAATGTCAAGCAGTTTTAGTATAAAACTTAAGAGTGTATTTACAGAAGAAGAATTCACAACTTTTCCCCTACTTTATAGTATTTATAAGCCAAAATAGCTACATTTATACGTATTTTCCTGCGTAATATAACCACATATTCAGAATTCTTAGCTAAATGTATATTCAGATCCTTTCGTTAAACATATAATTAAATAAGTACGTTTGCCCAACCCTATCTCCAGCTGTGCTAAGTCACGTGCATGGTATTTGGTGGAGAAGATCCTAATTACAAACTGGCACTTCTGGTTTATCGGTGATATAGAAAGCCGATAACCTTTCTACAACCCATCGACGATACTTGGTCCCGCGCGGCAAGTCGACCATAAAGTGCCGCAATGGCATTTTGCATACCACGAGTGAAAGGGACATTTACCATGGTCAGGGTTTTCCTTTCCGTTTTGGCTTTGATCGAATAGTTTGAGTTTACGGTTCATGACAGTTTCCTGATTCGTGGCCAGATTCGTGCTACCAGACTGCGGTGATCTTCAGCACCACTTGAACTCAAATCGATGCCCTCGATACACTTTACCGCTTTCAAGGACCTTCACCTAACTTGAGGGGTAAGTGTAATATCAAATCGGCGCTAGAACCTTTTTCGACAAGTGACGTTTCCACTTTGAGGAAAGATGGTCTGAGCGACTAACATTTTCGGCGTGTCTTCAGGGATTTCCACGAGCTTATTGCTTGCGCGTACAAGAGTACGATACTTTTGAGCTAGGATGAGTTGGACATCAACATTCATCAGAATGACAGACACTGGTTTTCTCGATTCAGAAAACAATCGTGGTGGTGGGTCTCCTTTCAAATGGTTTTGGTAGCTCTCAAGCTTTAGGTGAAACAGATCTGGACATGACTGTTTACTCATGTCTGCGATAGGAAATATAACTTGCAGATTTAGTAAGAATCAATAGGCATTCAGATTGCACAGAATTACTATGCAAGGAGTACTCTGCCAGTACGTAGCTTGCACCCCAGGCTGACGTACTGGATTATGATCAAACATACTCGCAAAGAGTTGTTTCCGCATGGAAGGTTCACAATTGCCATGTGGCCTTGTGATAAGAGCATCTTACCATGTTGGAACGCTAGTGGGAAGTTCCGCAAAGCTGGTATTCTACTTTCGATAACACTGTCTGGATCAGTTGGTTCAAAATGGAGTTTCGTATCTCGGAGTCCCTGTTTTGACTTTACCTTAAGCTTTCCCGCGTTCTAGGATTTGGACGAGTCAAGGGGAACTATGGAAGAGAGTTTCGGGAGCATAGCTTGATTGGTTATAATCTCCACATATTATTCTCGCCAAAACTTACTAAAGCAAAAGGTCCTTTGAAAGACATTCGAGATGACTGTAAGACATTGTCAATGACTATGTCGACTACAACAATATGAGACCTAGAACGCTGCTTAAGCTTTCAATGCCAAAGGCTTGAGTGTAATGTATCGTGGCCAAGCTAGGATTATGCCCTGCTGTTTTGTGCCGGTCTGCACTTCTCCCAATATGGAACTCTTTACACTTTTCAATTCCGAGGTCTGTCTGTATGTTCTGGCAGGCTGGCAGCGTGAAAGTACCGATATGTTTGGTGCTGTTACCAGATATAATCTGGGTTCTTGTGCCATATAGAGCATTTATTCGATGCAGCTCATTCGGAAGTAGCTAATTGTCCTGCATCTAGCTTACTCAAGAACTCAAGCACTTACCACACACTTTTGAACACGGCAAGTAGTACAGATCCCAATGTCAGCATCCGAGAATCATGCTCCTGATCCCTAGATGCCTGGTCAAGGATCGCAGGTCTCAGTGCTGGGTACTTGCCTGGAAACTCTTCTGGAGGCATTGAGGAGACTCCTGCGGAGTAAATGGAGACCTGCGGAGTAAATGGAGAGTCTCGATGGATGGACCAGAAATAATGAAACCAGCTTCCAGGAATAACTTTCAGCTGCTAGGGTTCCCTTTTTTGCATATGTCATTGGGATGGAGGTCATAGCATCAGGACTCCAGCAGTGAGATGCTCTCAGAAGTGATATATGTAGCACTTGCCAGCTCTCTGGAGAGGATAGGACAGAACACTGTCACCCCTCTTACTATATCTGTATACTTTTGAATAGCACGCACTTGGGATACTTTCCCGCCCACTTGGCCATCATGAAGCATCTCACGCCTACTTCCATCTCCCTCACTCTCTATGGAGCCCTTATCATTTCCGCTGGTCTATTCGGCGCCTTCCTCCTCGTCGAGCTCAGCAAGATGATCTATTACACCAAGTACCATACTCTGAAGAATGTTCCAGGACCATGGTTTCCCGGTGCCAGCTCACTCTGGGTTCGCTGGCAACGCTGGCATGGAAAGCTATCTTTCACAGCCGACGACCTCCTCTCGAAGTACGGGCCCATCGTCCGCATCAGTCCAAATATGGTCCTCATCAACGAACAACAAGCTTTGAACACAATATTCTCCAGGAGAGATCTCGACACCGCTCCAAAGGCCATTCGGGCTCTTCGTGTGGGTGGCCACGACTGGACCGTCACCTACCCACAGAACGGAGTTGCTCGTCTGCGTCGTGTGCCAGTCATGACAGCCACGACGACCAAGAGCATGAAGTACTGGCAGCCTGTATTCGAAGACAATATCGCCTCAATGATCCAGGACCTTGGAGCCTCGAACGGGAAGAAGTCCGAGGACATTGTGCACCACTTGCGCATCAACACTCTACAGAACTCTCAGGTAGTGATGGGTGGATCCAGTGTCAAGCTCGACCCCAGAACTTTCCCTCATGTTGTCGGAGAGGTACGTCTTCATCCCATGTTGAAACCATGTTCTCTTGTATAGACTCTCCAGAATTAGGAGCTGTCTCGGAAACTGAGACATTGGGCTTGTGCGTTTGACTCGCGAGACAGTCCCTTGCTCCGGCGTTTTAGCTTCTTGAATTACTAGTTCTTTTGCTAACTCTTTATTTATTAGTACAATTTCCTCGTTGTCTGGAGATTGTGCTTGCCAGAGTGGCTTTTTAGCTGGCTGAAGCTCGGCCCCTTTCCTCATGCCCGTTTTCGAGTCCGATCGAGCGACTTGCTCTACAACCTCGGAGAAGATCTTTGTAAACAGGCCGCGGACGCTGATCCAAATGACCATGATGATGTCCCCACTGTCTACGAACTCTTCACCAAAAAGGATGAGAAGAAAGAAGGCATCAAATGGACCCACTCTGAGATCAGCGCCGAGATGTCTGGTCAAGTCCTCGCCGCGACTGAGACAACCTCGTCCGCGCTCACATTCATCTTATACGAGCTTGCCAAACAACCAAGTTTGATCGAGAAACTCTACGAGGAGCTGCAAACTATCGACGGCTCCACCAATGTCGAGTCTCTCAAGACGCTTGATGCATGCCTCCGAGAAGGTCTGCGCTTCCGTCCTCCCGTAGCCTTCACTGGCAGTCGTCTCGCCCCCAAGGGAGGCATCGATGTCCTGGGCTACTTCATCCCAGAAGGCACTGTCATGACCACTCAATCTCTCTCGATGAGTCGCCAGAGACCCGATCTCTTCCCCAACTACAACGTTTTCGACCCTCACCGCTGGCTAGACCAAGACAAGCTCGAGGAGCGCCGCCGCCTGTGGACTCCCTTTGGCGTGGGCTGTCGTCGATGCCCCGGTGGTAACATGGCGATGTATCAGATGCGTTTAATTCTTGCAGCCATCGTGCGCAACTTCACGGTCTCGCTGGCGCCTGAGACAACGCCCGAGTCCATGGCGCCGTTTGAGGCGAACGGATTTCGTTCCCGTTATGATGAGTGCTATCTCATCTTCACGCCTCGAGATGGTGCCGCGATGGAAGATGTATCTTTGTATTGACTGAGGTACTCAGGGATCTGACTTACTGAACTGTAGAGAAGCTAGTGCAAATCGTCTCTCGTTTTGAATTTTCTTTGTGATTTATGGCCTTGGGTTGATGTTTTTCGAGATTGGGTTATGTTTTCAAGTAGCGCAAGTGCGAGGATGATGCGCAGTTCTGATAGTGTATATGATCATGTCGAGATCGAAACACTCATTATTTCAACCTGAAAATTACCTTACCAATCCCAGCCAAGGCGAGCATCACGTGAGAGTCTGGAATGATGTTGATACCGAATCGGATCAGAATGTAGGTCCTCCAGTAGAGTGAGTCTCTGCAAAATGTTTGTCAGTCGGGATTTCTTTTCTTTCCTTTTTTTTTTTTTTTTTTGGCTTTGTAGTCCTTGTTTGTCCGTAAAGATTAATTGAGATATGTACACGTGAGTATGGCGCAATACTGTGCTCGAGCTGTGGTTGGCTAGGATCCAGTTAGGTGGAGCATATTTCAACCTCACTTCCCCTCGGCCTCTCAACCTCTCTTTCTTCTTTATACATCTTCTCTCACATCAGAAACACATATTCATGTTGGTTTAACACGAACACTCGTTTTTTGGCAATTGTGGAATTCTCAAGCGTCAATTGTAGTCATCAATGACCGCAGGGATACTCCATATCATATCACCAGAAGCAGCCAAGCAAGTGCAAAGGCCACGGAGCTCGTGTCCGCAATCCAGCGTGAGTTGTTGGGAGATCCCTCCTAGTGCGGCGAGCAAGAAATTGCTTAGCGGAAGCAGGGTGTTGTGTATAAACAGGTCACCGTAGGCCTTTGAGTCAGGTTCTGCAAGCCATTACTATCGGACTCGCGCTGTACTGCATTTCTGAGCTCCATCATTGCAATGTTGATTGGCAGTTGCTGGCCGACCTCGCTAAATATCCTGCACTCAATTTTATGCCCAATACCGATGGGTGTTGAGCGTGCTAGAATACTGCCAAGCGGCAAATACTCCAGGGTCACACTTCAGACGTCGTGATGACAACGATGGTCCCCTGCTCTGTGAAGAAATGGGAAAAGCTCAGGAACCATCAGCCATGAAAATGAGGCATGTGAATGCACTCTATAATGATCCAAGAGGCCTTTGAAGCTTGGTGCCGGCTTCGAATCACAATAAGGCAATGGTGTCGAGGTCAAGAATGTGGGGTCGCCGACCGCCTTCCGAGCGCTCCCAGCTCTTCACTAATCCCCACGAAACTAAGTTCCAAGCTCAAGGACTATCGACCAGTTGGAACGTGCAAGTGATGAGCCGGAAATGGCCTTGCATACGAACAAATACGGTACGGCAGCCTTGACTCTCTAGACTTGCTATGAGCTACGATTCTTTCGTCTCTCTCGTCATTTCCACTGTTCCAACAAAAATCTCTTTGTGTCGTTTTTCCCCCTTTTTCTGTCTGTTTGAGGCAGCTTACTATACGAACGAGCCGAAAGATATTACCGCAATGGCAACTATGCCTACTGTACCCACTTTGAGCACGGAATCGTTACAGCCTGCACCAAATCGCACTTCACGCCTGAAGACGTTCCTCAACACATCCATTCGAGACGATCTCTTCCTCGAATGCCAACTTCTACTCCTCTCATTCAGTATAGGCATCCAAGATGCAACATCCTTTCCCGACTGTCCGTTTCTTCCCACCAGATTACCCCGCACCCCCTTCTCCAACCACGCCACTAACCAATACTAGACCACTGCTTCGCTTCAAATCAAACAGGAAACACAGTCCTCTTCGCAGTCGGCATCGCAAAGCTGTCAACCATCTTCTCTATACCAAATATAGGAATCTCACTGTCCCTTTTTATCCTTGGTGTCCTTATATTCGGGCAAATCGGCAATCACATCGGACCTCGCAAACGATGGTGGCTACTCCTCTCCTCATTCATCCAAACACTCATGGTCTTCTCCGCTGCAATCATCCAATATCTAGGTCCTCATCCAATCCCAGACAGCGGGCCCTCTGCATGGGCAGTGCTGAGTCTACTGGCCTTCAGTAGTGGGGCTCAGGTAGCTATGGCGAGGGGTTTGAAGATCACGGAAATCACGACAGCGATGGCTACCGCTGCTTATGTGGATATCTTTGCTGATGAAGGAATCTTCCAGAGATGTAATAGGAGGAGGAATCGCAGGATGGCATTTTTGGTTGTACTATTTGCTGGGAGCTTTGCTGGTGCTTTTATGTATAAAGTCAAGGGAAGCGCTTTTGCGATTTTGGTAAGTGCTGTGGGGAAGTTGGTTGTTACTTCTAGTTTGTTGTTCAACAGAAAGATGATGGATGAGGAGGTGGCCGAGAAGGTGATGTTGGATTTGGTCACATCCCAAAGTGGGAACGGAAGTCGGCACAAGTGAGATGTTTCAGAGGGATACGAAATTGGATACCGGTAGACTGCCGTTGTAGATTTATTTCAAATTATGGAGAAAATAACCATTCGCAAGTTTCAACCCTTGTTCACATCCCTGCCTCCCACTTCTTATACGCGGAGCTAGTCGCTTGTCTCCTCTTTCTCCTCTCAACTTCCTTCCCAATCTTTCCCAGCCAGCCTCGAGTGAGAAGGTTCGACCAGACCCGTCCGACCCTGGTCAGACCTGTATACCATAAGATTGATTTCATCGTTTGAAGTGTCCAGCCTCTAAAGTCTACATTGAGAGCAAGCCCCAAGGAGAAACAGATCACGACGAAAGAAATTGGCCCTATATAATATGAGCGAGTCTCTACTTCAGGGTGAAGGGAAGGATGATGGCTCTTACACATTATTGCGGAATAAAAACCCAGCGAGTACTTTCCAGATAAAATTTCCTTGGCGTTCATCCCAAAGAGACTCGTAAAAAAGGACAGCGGAAGCTTTGGCATGTCAGTCACTTCACTAACGGCATCCGAGGGTAATGGTATCTGGGGGAGAACACACAAATACGATAGTCACAATTGTGAAAACCATGATACTCCACCCTTGCTTCACTGTTTCTTTCGATAAATCAGCAGCCTCTTCTGCCTGCACCGCTGAAGCTTTGGCATCCTTGCTTGCGGAACGAGCTTCGATCGCGCTGGCCTCCTTTTGCTTCAGATCCAGAAGGTCCGAAAGCTAATTTAAACGTTAGTGCTTCTTTACTGCGTGCAAGGCATGGAGCAATCTACAGCAGTATAAGTACTCTCAGCTGATTTGCGGAGCTCATCAACGTGGTTTCCCACTCGGGTACAATCATAGAAATCCATTGCGGGGTTATCGGAAGGAGGAAGCATTTGTTCACGGAAGGGGTCGATGACTGATTGTTGCTGTCTCTTGATAGTTTGGATGATATTAAGTTCATCGATGATATCTTTGATTTCTCTGACTAGGTTGGTTTCAGTCCTGATGTCGAAGAGATCGTCGAGGATCATGTCGTTATACGCGTCAAGAGACTTCTTAGCGATTTGGATGAAGGTGTCAAGATTTTTATTCAATGTTGTAGTCTGAAAGTCGAGGCAAGTTAGATTACGCTTGATGAAATCTGGGACTATTACATACCGTTTGTGCTACCTGGATCCTAGACTCAAGTTTAGCATGTAGCAGCTCCAGGAACGCGACAATTTCGTAGTTGAGATCGTACTTGGCGAAGTCGATGTGTGACTTGACAAAGTCCGCATTATCTCCAAAGACTCTCCTGGTATCGAAAGCGAAACTGTCTTTGGCTATGTCGAGGCTGGAAATTGCATAATCCAAATGCTGTTTCGCACTACACAAAATGGGCATCTTCATTCTCAAGCTCTCATCCATTGTTCCCAGTTTCTCTCTCGCCTCTTCAAGATGCATGCTCGCCGAATCAATTTCATCGTCAGTGGCATCCAAAGCTTGCACCGAACAGTTAATGCTTGCCATGGACGTGTCAAGGTCGGAGGCTGCCGCGTCAAGGTGCTTGGCCAAGTCCTGTAGCGCACATGAGTTTCCAACCAATTCTGTATATTGAAGGAACTCGAAATTCAATTCTTCATCAAAGTCCTGCTTCCGGCTTCCAATATCTCCGTTGTGTATAGGCGGAACGTACATGCGTTTTCCTGAGGCAAGCATGCTTCCTGACTGGAGTTTGCGGTGATTGGTGTTTGCAAAGTATTCCAGTTTCTTCTTCAAGTACGTTTGGAGATCGACATATCCATTTCTCCAACTTGGTACTTGCTTGATTGGAAACAGCTTCTTCTGGAAGAAGTCGAGGGACGAAAGAAATTTGCCAAGCTCGTTAGCTGTATGGGCTAACTGAACATTGACATTGAAGGTGTCGAACGCCTCTGCTTGCTTGAACGCGATTTCATTGATTTCCATTTCGAACATGTCGATGAATTGAAGGTGTGGGTGGAGATTGCGTTTGTGAAAGACACCAGCTGCTTGATCAGCAATCGTCCATGCGAGGTGGAGAGCCGATTTCTGACTTCTTTTGCCGTATTCCGTATTGAGTCTGAGCTCTCGGAAGACTGCCCTCCAAATGTCAGTTGAGTCGTATTTGACATCCCTTTCCTCAAAGTCGGAAGAGCCCTTCCCGTCTAAAGCCTTATGATTGGCCTTCGACTTCTCTTTCAAGTAGTCTAAATCTGATTTCAACTTTGCAGGAAAACTAGTAACAACGGTGTCTGTGGATTAATTAGTATGCGGCGATGACCAAAAGTGTAGTTGGATGAGCTTACCTCCATCGATGACCCACATCCAGAGTTGGTTGACCATCATCACCTTTGGCTCGATCCATGGAGGCTCCTTATTTCTCTCCTCTTGATCAATGATTGCCCGCTCCACAACCTTGATCTGACTCTTCGATAGCTCGTCATCGTCGATAGATCCATCCACAGTAGCTATTTCTAGACGCTTTGATACTCTCTTCTCTTCTTGGCTTTCTTCATCCAATTGCTTTTGGTGTTGCTTCATAGCAAATCGGTACACCACTTGATCATCAGTCCTTCGATCTGCAGCATCCTGTGGAAGAGTACTGTAATAGAACTGATCCAAAGTTCTCCGGACGTGCAGGCATCGATCGTTTGTGGGATATAGAAACGCTTTCATCAACTTCAGCTTGGGGCTGATGTTCATCTTTTCTACCTCCTCGTATGACGGACGATGATAGCCTCCAGTCTTGAACGCGTTCCCTAGACTCCTGATTAATGCATTTCTATCGGTCATCAAACCACCACTGGTTGCCCAGTGAATATAAGGCATCTATTAAAGTGTTAGAAAACAACAATCATGGCATTCAGCACAAACTGGTGATCCGAAAGCTTACGAAGAGTACCATGTTGGCATCCTCCTTCCTGTCATTTGCATTTGGCTCGTTATCCTTATCTCCAATGGGTATTGGGGTGAAGAACGGAACCATATGTCGAGCATATAATGGATGGCTGGCGCAATGCTCGATGCAGCCGCGCTGCTGATCTCTCCAGTATTCGGATCGCAGACATACTGGACAATCATTATCGATCTCCACCGCAGCTTCAACTACCGCTGTCGCTGCAGGCGTCAATTCTCCAGCACCAGCATTTCCCTTCCCCGCAGAACGCTCCAGCACAGCTTTGGCATTGTTTTCTTGACGAGTTCTTTCCATGTGTTTTGATCGCCACACTAACTTGACAACACGCTATAAGATACTTAGATCCATGTTTTTGTCACTATGTGTACCCTCTAGGAGACTTACCTCAACCCACTCCATATTATTTGCCGGTATGTGTACCCACCTCATCCTTCGACGACCGCGCCCTCCCAAATTAGGATGCGCACCCTGCAATTTCGTCTGAACCAACGTTTCAAACGCTTCAGACATCACCTCCTCAGGCCCATTTTGGAGAACCTTACTCATAGGAATGAATTCTGTTATTTGCCCATTCTCGTAGAAGTCTATGATTGGTGCATCCCATCCGAAGCCACAATAAGGCTGGGACTCTCCGAGCGATGAAACGGAAGGCGGACGCGACTCATTCATTTGCCACCCAAGCCCTGGCTGGCTATCATCTGGGCAGGTAGTACCCATGACTGGTCAGTAATTGTGGTTTTGCGAAGTGATAGAAGTTATGCCACTAGAATATAGTTTCACGATGCAGAGACAAGAAGGTGGGGCAGCAGCGCTTTTTCATCCACCAGGCTCCCGGTAATGCCCTCTTTCAATTGACCACTAAGAATTGGGCTCTAATAAATCATCACAGAACCAACGCGCAAGCGGAATGGCCGAGGGAGACGTAATCAAGGTGCATGATCTCCTCCAAGCGCAGTACAGTTTCTAGCCGAATCAGACTTCGAATCCCCGGGACCTCATGGGGAAAAAAAACACAACCGGTGCTTCTGGGAAGGAGAGCCAGCAACCCATCAGCTGGTATGGGTGCAACAATTTTGAGGCGAGCTGAATATGCAAGACGTCTTGTGCAAGGACAGTGATTGGTGTCAGCCTTCTCCTTTGAGAAGTGTGCAGAAAGAGATTGTAAATCAAATCGCCGATTCTTTAAAACAACCACTCAGAGCTCGCCTCCCAACATTGGTGCATCAATACTTCCCGCAAACATTCGATTGTTATCTGTGTCACTTGAAACCTCACACAATCAGAACCCGATAGGCGGAAGACTTGGCGCATTACACTTTCGAGGGTATAACAGGACCAATTGGCTTGATTATGAGACCCGCTTCCCGTGGGGTAACTTTGCGGGGAAAGTCTTGGTGGGTAACGAAGATCTGATAAACTCCATCACGGTTTTATCGTCTATAGGATGCAAATGAAAGCTATATTCAAATCACTGGGCCTTTGAGATGAAATCGGCGAGCCAGAAGCAGCTTCATAGAATTAAATTCAAGTGATGACGAGCATATTTCGAGGGAAGTACATGCTTTGCGCATCTGGCGGTTGCATGAGTGCTGCTCACATAAGAACAAAAACGCACAATGATGGCTGCAAAATGTGATGACTTGAAATAAAAGCACGATCGATAACGCCTTGAAGAAGGACGAACACAAAAGTGAAATAGAAAACCCGAGGTCCTGCGCGTGACAGTTTCCACTTTCCTCTTCAAATCTCTTCCACTTCTGCCCATTTCCATTTGGATCTCAGCCCTCTATTGATTCCTATAGAAATCAGTCCCACGATGACCTGCATCCATTGCACCCTGTCCACCTTGTCTATAGCCAGCACCACCATAAGCCCCCTCTCCCTGAATCTGCGGCGGCATATACCCAGCCTTTCCGCCCAGCATAAATGGTCTTGGCATTCCCATCCCTCCTTTTCCTCCCTCAATCATATTTTCAACCATAGGTTGAGCCTCATAATCCATATCTCGATCTCCTTCTCCGGCCTCTCGAAGTCTTGTTCCTTGTCTAGCTCTTCGTCTTCTGCGACGATCAATGTAGATACCCAATGCGATGACAACGACGAGAAAGACGGCACCGACTACGCTTCCGATTATTACGCCGAGGCGGGACGTCTTGTGGTGGTTGTTGTTCGAGGTAATGGGTATCCCAGCTATGGCGCCAGGGTTGAGTCTTGTAAGCTTGAGATTTTCACCGTGCCCCATTTTGGTGGTGAAGGTGATGTGCGTCGAGAATTACTTCCAACCGAACGGAGCCACAAGCTGAGATTGTGGAGTGAGATTGAGTGATTGGAATCGCTGATAGATATATTTGCAAAAAAAATTGTCGAAATTAAATACTGATTGCTAGTGTCGAGGCGTCAGGATATCGATGAGTCGAGGTGTTCGCCAATCGTCTACAGCAGCGAACTTAAAGTATCTAATACCACCAACAATCTATCAATCTCACCAAGACCCGGCCACTCTTGTTTCTATTGTCAGAAAATAGACCGACCCTCTACTGTAAGTGGACATTCTCACTCTAGCCCATCGAGAGCAAATTGATAAGCGGACCAGCACTCCGCCCTCAGGCCATTGAGTCGAATGAGATCCGGCATCCTTGGCTAATTTTAGATGAGCACCTCAGAACCTTAAATCCAAAGCTCGTCTCACTGGCTCGCGTGAGTGACGATCACTCAGAGAAGCGGTAGCTGTGCGGCTTCGGCCGATAGAGGCTGATGCTGATGCTGACGCTGACGTTTTGGGACCGTGGAGTGATGCCGAGCGAGTGCTGTCCAGCTCGGGAGAATCACAATTGCTCCTAGACTAGATCTTGAGTTGTAGCGAGATTTGGTAAAGCTCAAGTAAGGGATGTTAAAGCAAATCAAACTGCTCGTATCTCGTCCAAGTTTGTATTGTGTAAAATGTTCCTACAAAAAACTCAATGCGGAAGGGACATTCAAATTCGAAAACCGTAATGTCTCGACACCAAAGCAGCAGCCCCCATGAAACCAGCAAAGAAAAGACCATGTAGTATTGAGGTCATGAAAGGCACTTCAAGAGAAATCCGAGGATCCGTTGCCAAGTTTTACAGATTCAGTACATATTCTTGTATCGCTTTGCATCTTCAAGTCTCTGCATCTCCGCCTTAGGTGCCTTGCGGCAATGCACCGCATTGGACCACAGCAATCGAACACCATATCGCTTGGGTTGGGTAATCATCTCGAAGATTATGTCGCTGACAGTATCCGACATTGTCGTTGTTGTACTCAGATCTTCGTCATTCCCATGATAGTAGGCTATGATGTTGTCAAGCTCGGGCAGCGCTTGGAGGAGGCGCTACAAGCACACCTCCCAGCGTCTGTGATTTAATGTACAGGCAGGTAGGAGTGCTCGACTTGCCCAAGTCTTTTCGGCCAAGACAGCCATATTACGGATCCTGGGATGCCCATCTACAGGTGGGTAGCGGGATCCTGGTAGTCGAAGCGTTATCGTATCTCGTTCCCAATCCACCCAGACGCGCTCCTGATCCAGGCCAGACCCCTTGATAATCAATCAAATCCTGTACTGGGACAACGCTGTGTTGCGGCGAAAGCAAGTTGGTAATAACTTAGTGTAATATCCCTACTCTCCTTACAAACATGTAGCGCAGTAGGTCCACGGGGCGTCTTTGTGATGTAATGGTTAAGTTCGCTCTGAGTTGATGCAAATGGGTCGACCCATCCTGCTCTTCCCCTTCATTTGCAATCCTGTCTCTGATAGCCTCTCAAAACAACGGCGTAGCCCAGAATGGTGTCGGATCTAGCTCGGGATGCAGGACCCTCAGCAACTGTAAATATCTCCGTTTCGTGTCCAAAAGGAGCTGGAATGGGAATTTTGTACCAGGAGAGCAAGAAGGACCTTGTCGGATACAAGGCTCCGTAGATTGGTATTGTCAATTGTTTACATTTGAGAACAGTGAGGATGTGAGGCTGCAGAGTGGCGTGCCATATCTGACGTTGAATCTCAAGAGGAAGTCGTGGGAAGCGATACTCCCCCGACCCATCGAGTAAGGGAGAAAGCCCAGATCGTAAGAGCTCGATGTTCATCGGGCCGTCGTAGATGTGAACGTGCTCCAGACGGGAAAATTGCTGCTAGTGGCCGGGGATGTTGGTGTTGGATTTATGCTCACAGCTGCGCCAGCCACCCTTTTGCAGAGTCTAGAGATGCCGCTCTCCCGTGACCTGCAATATGTACCTAGGTACCTAGGTACCTACCTTTCTGCGAGCTAGTCACGGAATTGTCAGATCGGAAAGTCAGTTGAGCTAGTGGATTGGCCATAATTCATTTCCTAGGCATTGACGAAGGTCGAATGCGCAGAGCTTGATGGACATGATTACAGCTGGAAGTCCTTAGTTGGTGAAAGCTGAGTCAAGGCCCTCAAATATACCATTCCAGTCGAAGGTGTCGGCATCGATTCCTTTTTCAAAACTTTGAGCAAACTCATTGAAGTATGACGATAAATCTTCATCAGCCTGTGATCCATGTTTGGTTTTGTTGATGCTTCCTGACTCATTGGTTCCAAAGTCATAGGCGGTATCCGTACGTAGCGAGAACGATGAAGAACTTTGCTGAGGCTGAGCAGTGTTTGCTTCACACACCATTCCACCGCACAATGATGTTGAATCTTGATACTCATTGGCAACTCCATTATTGAACGACTGTTGTCTAGCAGGGTTTGGTGGGGAGATCTTGTGCTTACGCAGTACTTGCATCAACGACTCCAGAAATCTTGCAGTTGTCACTGACTCGTGTCTCGCCTCTTCAAGTATACGAAAAGCATCAGAGATCTCACCACGCTTTTTCTCCTGCTGCAAAGACGGTCTGGCGTGGCATAAATCCATGAGAAGAACGACAGTCGCCATGAAGGCCCCCATCAAGAAGCCAAGAAATTTGCATCTCGCTGTTGTGCTAGGCGCCGAGGCTTCGAGTTTCAGCTCAGTGCGTATCATGTTGATGGCTGAGTGAAGGCAGATGTTTTTTGAGGCAGCATAAGTTGGATCCGTGAAGCCGCGGCTGAAGTATGGAAGATGGATTTTGCACCGTTGAGCCCAGAAGAGAGATTGAAACATGCACCCTTGATGGAATATGTTTGATGCTTGTTGTGCTGTAAGTTGATAGTGTTCGATAAGGGCCGATACTGACACGGAAAAGAATTCTGGGATGTCGTTGAGGAGGACCTGCATTTCCGTATCGATATCCATTACGACATCATAGGCCGAGCCACTGTCGCGTGCCATAATCAACGGAGTTCGGTCAATTATGTTACGAGATATCTCTGCTAAACGTATCCTGAACAGTGAGTAAGACATCGTTGTCGGCTGAGACAGTGGCTTTCCGACGCGAGCCATGGCATCTTTGACATCTTCATCATTAAGATTCAAGGGTTTATCGACCATCATGTGACGCAAGTGACACTGATAGATACCCTGAGAAACACCTTTCAATCTAGCGCCAAGTGCCCTGAACTTCCGTCAATATAAAGTGGCACATATGACGGAAAACACGAACCAGTCGGACGCAACAAGCCACCACCAGACTCTGCGTCCAATTTCTGTCTGGCCCATAGTTGACATGTGCGAATTGGATGGATGGTCCAAGAAGTGGAGTCCCAATTCTCTCGCTAGCAAAAGAGCCATGTTGTATAACAACCTACATCTTCGAACGAATCCTTCGGAGTTGCCTAACACGAACGATGCGATGATGATTCCTTGAATGCCTTCTATTGATACAGTCGTTGTCCGATAAGAAATATCTATCACGTCTTCGGTGGCCTTGAGCCACAGTGGTGACTGACTGTTTCCTTCCTGCGCTGTAGAAAACAAGCCACGCTCACAGTCGTGCGGTGACCAGCAGTGGGTTGAGCTAGAGAGCATGGCAAGGAGAAGAATTGCGTTCCCTGGCTTTATCCGGCCTTGTTGGGATAGAGAAGCATAAGCCTCATCAACCATAGGCTGAATAGAGGGAACGTGAATCACATGGTGGATGGGATCAACTTCTTCAAGAAACTTTGCTAGCAGTATCTTTGTTTCGGAGTAATGTGGAAGCCAAATGCATCTTATCGGCGCTTCGAAACCTCTAGCCGAAGACAACATATCTCTTGGCATGTATGGAGGTGCCTCCAGAATGTCATGAATCGAACAGGTTCGGAAGACAACTCTGTCGGACGGAATATTCTCGGACTGCTGGTTGTTAGCCTGGGAATATGTATAATGCAATGGGACATACAGAGTGACCATCACCAATGTAAATGCTCTCAAGCCAAGCAACATCGCGATCCATGCCTTCAGCCTGTGTCGATATTGTTGATGCCGGCGGCTGCTGTACATGGATACTTGGACTTTCGCAATGCTCCTCTGCATCCTCGCCCCTCAGTGTCTGCCGATTTGCTAGACACTCTTCCAATCTCCTGATGCGATCCAAGAGCTCGGCCTCTGACGCACTCGCTGTGCTCGAGGGATTTTTGAGCTCACAACTGATGCCGCGAGACACGCAATTCGAGCATGGGGCTTCTCTACTGCAGCGCAATTTCCGAGACCTGCAAAACCGGCACGACACCGGCCTTCGGCGTGAAGCATCATCTTTGGGCATGATGATAACGGAGTTACCATGGAGATAGATGATTAAAGAGATTTCAAGTTGGAAGGGGTGAAGAAGAGAATCCCTTCACGTCAAGATCTCGTGCTGACGGAAAAGCCGCGGAAGTTCCGTCACGGGTGAACTCCGTCCCATCTGACAACGCAGGCTGCCGACATAGTCCAGAAAATGTTCATGGATAGATCGTTTAAGATACTTTTGCTGTAGCGGATGTCGAAATACAGTAGTGATGAAGCATAAGAAACGGACAATTTTATGCAAAGGAGGAAGAGTAGTTGGAAAGGGAGGTATGTACGATTAGGCTATACACTAGTCCGGGATAAGTTAGGTAAATTGCCTTCATCTCCTTCCCTCCACCTTCGACTTTAATTTCATCGTGTACCATACAGTATCGCACGTAAAGAAGCCAGTGAGTAAAACAGTGAGTAAGAACGTGTTATTTTGGTTTCATTTACTACAGGCACACCCCATTTTCTCCCGAAAGCAACAAGTTCGTTGACTTTGAATCACTGGGTTTGATCATAAGAAAATAATCGAGAGATATATAACAAGCCTAGGCTGATAAAAGTGTGGGGTTTTATAATAACACCTACACCAGATGGACAAAGTAGTTAGACACAAGACAAACATTCTATACACTGATCTCCTACACAATACTCGCGCTTTGCCTGTATTCTTCTGATCAAAACTCGACTTGCGAGAACCGACTCTGACGGATACGCTCACCAAACATCCAGAATACCAAAGGCATCGGAATGAACGCCACAGCAATGAATCCCAACACGGAAGTTCCCCAACCCAATCCCAAAGCATTATACATACTATTTCCCGCCAACGGCAACAGCGCTCCGAGAAGCGAGCGAAAGACAGTTGAAGCAGCTGAGACGGAGGCAGCGAATTGTGTGTAAGCGTCAACTAGGTAACCCATTGATGGCATCTTCATGTCCCAAATTAGCCATATGATGAGACTGGCGAGGGGAGGGTGAGGAGACTGACCAATATCATAAAAAGTCCAGCTCCAAGGAAAGCAGTACCAATAATGGGGACTATCCAATGGACCTTATAATCTGCCGACCATCCATACATGAACAAGCCAATTGGAACAATGAGAGCCCCGATGAACATAGCTGGGAGTCTGTATTCCGGCTTGGCCTTCCCGCCATTTTTCTTTGTCAAATACTTGACAAATCTGTCTGATACCGCAGCGCAGAATACCAAGCCGAAGAAAGAACCAACTCCTGTCCCAAGGTACGAAAGCCCGATGCTGCCAGCGGAGAAGCCATACTGGTCTTCGAAGACTCGAGGAAACGTAGTAAAGAGAAGATATAGGTATCCGTAGACTATGGCCATGTAGAGGGACAGCAGGAAGACAATTGGAGAGAAGATAAGCATTCTAATTGGTCGTATGATTGCTTTACCGAACAGTTCTTTCGGGCTCTGGGCAGTAGATAGAGCGGATCTGAGGTTTGGATTTCCTGTCCTTTTTCGAAGGAGTTGCGTTTTGCGTTTGAGAATGGTCGGCGGATGGGATTCGCGCATAAAAGGGAGGGTTGCTATCCATACCACTCCGGCCTGGGATCATGTTAGAGTCTATCTTTCTAAGGATGATGGAAACTTACAACAATTGTAATTAACCAGAATATCCACCTCCAACCTTTTGCTTGAGCAAGGTAGCCACCGGCCAGCGGCCCAACAGTAGGACCAATTAAAGGACCCATAATCCACAACGCCATTGCAACGCCTCTCTTCTCCAGTGGTATCATATCTGCAATACTTCCTGCCCCCAACGTGATCGGACAGCTGGCCGCTATTCCGGCAAAGAGACGGAACACGATTAATGCGCTGATATTGTTGGCAACAGCACAGGCGATGCTGAAAATAAGAAACATTGTATTGCAGGTATTGTAGACTATACTTCGGCCATAGAGTTCAGAGAGAGGAGCGATGAAAAGAGGGCCGAATGCGTAGCCGAGAATGTAAACGGAGGTAATGAAGGAGCCGACTATTTCATTTGTGGAGTGGAACGTCTCGAGGACAGCCGCGGTGGCTGGGGCGATTATCGTTGATGCGAGAGGTCTGGTCTTGGTCAGCTATAACTCTGAATGTGCGAGCTAGAAGCCTACGAAAGCAAAGTGATCAGAGAAACAATGCCAATGGCTGTGGCTTTCTTTGCTGTACTCCAATTCATTGGGTTGGCTGGATCATCTGGGCCATCCCAGTCGACCACATTGGGATCAGGTGCTGTCTCGGCCGTGGAGCCAAGATTTGGATTATTGTGGTCTATTTGCTTCTCGAGGTCGTCTTTCTGGGGAATTGGCTCAATCTGGATGGTATCTTGAGAAAATATGGAAGAGTCCTTCCCGTCGGGGTCATTTGAGGCATCCATGCCTACGACTCTGACGAATGGAATGCGGATTGTGTGAGCGAGGAATACATAATCGAGGAATGGCAAGAGCTCCAAGAAAGAACGAGCTTTATTAAGGGATTGGAAAAACAAAGACCTTCTTTTCGCATCGATATATGGCTGTGAAGTTGCTGTTGGGTTTAGCTTGAAATTATGGACCCGCGGCATTCCCGCGGACTCATTACCAATGAAACATCTGATTCTCGAAGTGGAATACGAGACTATGGCACTCTTCTCCAATCAGGAAACGCAATCACATCTTGCTATCAAAACCTTATCCTCATGGAAAAGAGAACACAAGTGCTTTCCAACGGAGAATCACATGACAACACCCTAGGTGCCCAGGTGCCCAGGTGGGACTAAAATAGGAAATATAGCAAAGGCTGGATCAGAACTCAGGTGTGGTTGATTGATATTGTCTCGAGTTTGCTGGTGTATGTTTCATGACCTTGACGAATATTCTGTGGAAGATTTTGGGGAAGTAGAGTCTTCACCTGCTCAGATGACCCCATGCCAGACTTTGGCTTCGTAGTTCGATAGGGAGGTTGGAGAAGGAATAGAAGTCGACCGAGTTTGCGGACATATATGACATTGAAGATGATCTCAGCTGTTCCATAGTGGTGTTGGCGATGAGATGCGGTCGACGGAGGTAAGCAAAAGGCATGTCTCAATGTAGCCTAATATCGATTCCGTGCTAACATTGGAAGGCTGCAACTTATTGACCTCACGACGTCGGTTCTCAAGCACTCAAGCGACGAGATCAGGCGCTCCCACCACTCATTCTTCTCGATTACCATGTATCTTAACCTCAATCATAGGCAAATCATGAATTCAGCTCGAAGCTCGATCCCTTTTATCAGCCAGGATCTTCAATATCATTGCATGCACATCTTGCGCCTCCGCTTGCATCAACAGCCCATCAACAGCCCATCATCATGCAGGCCCCATCTGTTTAGATTCTTCATTTTGATAACCAAAATAAGTAATTTTAGGTTGACAAGTCTCTTAAGCAAAATGACCAAAAGTTGGAGATTGGAACAACCAGAGCTGCCACTCAACTCCAGATTGCGGATGTTAGCTTGAGTGTCGTTAGAAATACCAAGCGGGGGAAGTGAATGTTGATACAAGGTTGTGGAGATGATATCGTGTTCGCAAACAATCCATATTTGCCTCTCTTCCGGAGCGCTTACTGGAAGTTGTGGTATACTGTCTTCGAGCTAGAGAGGACTACCCAAAGTAAGGTCATATCGACCGGCTGCCACATTCCTGCTCGTGCTGCGTACAGAGAGCGCATTTGGTTCATGAAACTTCGCTAGGATGCCTGTCCGGCTGAAAAGAAATCCATAATACCATTGTGAGCATGGGGAAGCCCTTAACCGACTACTTGGTGGAGGGTAATGATGCGGGGTTCCAATGTGTATGCCCCTAGGTATTGATCCAGTTAGCAGTGTCCAAACATATCGTTTCGGAGAATATAAGGACGCTGTCGCTGGACGAAAGACGAAAGGGGATGGATTAAGCATCCCAGACACCTTCATATTTGGCGTTAGAGCTCGATTGGAAGTCTGGAGAACGGGTGGAAGGTATTCACCGAGGGCGTGGCTATCATCGAGGATGCTTCATCAGAGGCCATATCACCGAATGAAGGCGTTCCGTTGGATAGTGAGGTCTTGATGCTTGATGTTGGCCCATTCTCTCGCCAAGATGTTGGTGTGTTGAGGCACAGTCGTCCGTTCGTCCTGATTTGAGGAAGCAGCACTGACTTCCAACAGCTTCTAGGCGGTGAGATCCTGAAGCTCGTCTGTGGTTCTGTTGGTGCCGTTCCGGCGAGTTTTGACCATACTCCGTCCTGACATGAAGCAAAACACAGAGATCCGATGAACAATTCATGCGAAACTCATCGCTTCTGTCCTTCATCTCGCAATGTCTTGAAATTCAGGAACATGAAGCAAAAATAGAGTCAACTCGAAACTGGTGTCGAGTGGCTCAGACGAGCTTTGACCAATTGTCGCACAGCCCAACCACCAACGTTCCAAGATCCGACAGGGGCGCTGTTGTACGGCGTAGCTGCATGTATATGCAGGCAGCTTTCCCCAATTCTGGGAGAACCGTCAATATTCTTTTAATCTCTCATAATTGTTGTCGCTCGCCGTGCTGTGAATAGTTTGAGGGCCAGAAGAACAAGGAGGAATTGGATATCCAAGACAGCATCAACGCAAGTCTAGCGCCTAGTCGAACATGGCGAACCATCACCGGAGAACGAGTTCAGTCCCTCACGTCCGATTGACACAACCTCTCCCTCCTTTGCCCTTACAGTTGTCCGACATTCCATTACCACCAAGACTGTCGATCGCGACGCAGATTCCTTATCGGGATGATCCAGAAAACGGATATGAGGTGGAAGAGGAGTTGCTCAGTGCAAGGAGTCCAAGTCGACCGCCAAAATATGAGCCGATGTATGATTATTTGAGGAAGAGGGAGAGGCAGCGGAGTATAAGTCTGCAAGTACCGGAATACGCAGCTGCGAACTCGAATACACCAGATCATACTGCGGAACCATATCGAGATGAGCCATTTGTTATTACGATAGACAACTCGATAGAGGATGCTGAAGATGATGGGCAATCACCTCCGCCAAGTTATACCGAGTTATACCGGCAGAATGAGGTAGAGATGGAGACCTTAATGCGGGAGTTTGATATTGATGGGACGCCAGCCGAGCAGAGCGAGGAGTTGTTCAAGTGGGTGGTTGCGATGCTGTTGATCGGGTTGACGGTTGCTTGTGTTGGAACCGTACGTCTTTGTTAAAACCCTGTCTTCTAAGTTGCCTTGATTCTGTCAATGAATACTGACCCTGCTTAGGCGTTCAATTGGGGGAGACCGACTTGCCATGGATTCAATAGAGGAAATTGTTGATTTATACCCCGGGTAGCGATAGGCGTTTTGGCATAGGCGGAGTCTGGTACAGGTGAAGCCTGATAGAGGTGAAGTCTAGTACAGGTGGAGTTTGGTATACGTGGAGTCTAGTACATGTGGATTCTAGCTAGGACAGGAAGTGAAAGCGACGAAGCGGTACTGCGGGGACTTGTGTTGCTATACAATAGGAGGAAGACGTCTTCGGCATTAACTACCAAGCTTCAGTGTACGCAAAAATCAATGCAATCAGTCGATACCTACTACGTCTACAATATTCCATGGAGCTTGGTCGGAGAAGGAGCAAGAAAGGCATTGTCTGGACTTCGTCTGAAGCGGACGAAACTTCGAGCTTGGAACCGAACATAGCAAGAGGAAAACCCGCACATTCCAAACCAGCAGCAACATTGCGACCGTAATACATACGTGGTAGACATGTCGGCCAAAGTATTTGGGAGCTTGGTTGGCAAGGCTGAAGCCAGGGCGAGCAAGAACGGCTCAAACAGAGATAGTGTTCGGAAGGAGAAATATGTAGGCATATGAACGGGAATGCAACGGGTTCAAGCTCTCATCGCTATCCCCAAAAGTTGGTCTTCAGTTTTGAAACAGTCGATACCCATGTACACAACTGCTGCGTAGGGCTTGGTAGCCTTGTCGCCTAGGCTTTCCCAGCCTGGTCTAGCCAAGCCTCGTCGGAAAGGCCCTCGTTTCCCCTATTGTGTCACGCGTGTCTCTACACCACTTCTCTTATCAGTTCAACCACAACATTTGCCTGCTTGTATCCCACTTCTGCATCGTTGCCCCTCTGCTCCCCTTACAACTTGTATATAACTACCAATGCATTCTCTATCATCTACCCTCTCTTTCGTTGTTTTCAGTTGCTAAATTTCTCGTCACCGAGCAAGTCTACTGATCTACTGACAATGGCAGCTGCAGTAACAATAGCCAACGGTGCAACGTGGCAGGAGGTCGCGGCTGATCGACAGAAACATCGTGATGCTACACTGGCAGCTGTAGAACCTGCAATTCCAGATATCGCTGAGATTCCACAAAACACTATCCCTCTCGCAAAGGAGTTCTTGACAGCCGAAGAGATTTCTATCACGGAAACACCTGTTGAGAAGCTGGTTCCTCAACTGGCGAAGGAAGACCTTAGCTCGACGACAGTGGTTAAAGCATTCCTTCGTCGAGCAGCTCTTGCACAGAAAGCAGTTAGTCAAACTCTTCCCACTCCGTATGTCTCAAGCTCACTCTCTAGACAAACTGCATCACGGAACTGCTCCCGACCAAGGCCCTCGAACGTGCCGCCTACCTCGATACCTACCTCAAAGAGCACGGCAAGCCCGTTGGACCACTACATGGCCTTCCAATTAGCGTCAAAGAACATGTTGGAATGAAAGGCCTCGATCTGAACGCTGGTTTTGTGGCTTGGGTTGGTAGAGTCGGGGAAGAGGACAGTCATATTTTGCAGATTCTGTGGCGAGCTGGAGCGGTATTCTATGCGAGGACTACGCAGCCGCAGACGCTGATGCATTTGGAGACAAGTGGCAATATTTATGGGTGAGTGGACGCTGAAAAGCTTGCCGAGGAATGGACAGGGTATATGATGAGATGCTGACCATATAGTGTTACCACCAACCCTTTCAATACAACATTGACTTCTGGTGGATCTTCAGGAGGAGAAGGTGCTCTGATTGGGTTCCGAGGAAGCTGTTTGGGTGTTGGTACTGATATCGGAGGCTCCATCAGAGGACCAGCAGCAAATAATGGTTCGCCTCTTTTCCCATAAGTTATGTCCCTCTGTCTAATGTGTCCTGTAGGACTTTACGGCGTGAAACCCACAGCCCTTCGCCTCCCCGTCAAAGGATGGTCTGCGACCATGACCGGCGCAGAACACATCATTCCCACAATCGGCCCTCTCTCCACATCTCTCGAAGGCTGCAAATTGTTCATTAAGACAATTATCGATGCGAAGCCGTGGTATAAAGAACCTTACCTCCTCCCCTTTCCATGGAAAGAAGAAGACTTCTTCCCAACCAAGAAAATCAAGGTCGCAGTTCTCTGGGATGATGGAGTTGTAAAGCCACACCCTCCTGTTACAAGTGCATTGAAAGAAGTTGTAGAGAAATTGAAGGCAAAAGGGCATATTGATATTGTGGAGTGGAAACCATATAAGCATGATTTAGCTTGGGAGATTATTGTTTGTCACTGTTTCCTTCTTCCTTTTCTTGGACACTCCCTGCACATTACGGAGGACTGACGAATTTATAGGCAGGATTATATTTCGCAGACGGTGCGGCAGAAGAAATCGAAGCAATAGAGGCCTCCAAGGAACCCTGGCGTCCGCTCTCGAAACACATCATCACAGATAATCCTCTCGTTAAAGCCCACACAATTCCCAGTATCTGGAAAGCACATCAGGCCCGAGATCAATATCGATTAGAATATGCCGAGTTATGGAATTCAACTGCCACAGGAGAGGACTTCGAGGGAATGGTGGATGTCATTCTTTGTCCCGCTGGCCCTGGTGTCGCGCCGAAACATGAAACTGCGAAATGGTGGGGATACACATCTCAGTGGAATTTGTTGGATTATCCTGCTGTTGTCTTCCCTGTTGATAAAGTTGATGGAACGAAGCACAATATTAAGGAGACGAATGAGCCAAGGAATGAGAAGGATAAATTTAACTGGGATTTATGGGAGAAGTATGGGGCAGAGGGATATAAGGATGCGCCGATTAGTTTGCAGTTGGTTGGGAGAAAGTATGTGTTCCTTGAGCTTTGGTTGCTGAGAGTATGGTGCTGACGACAGTAATAGATTTGAAGACGAGAAGGTTATCCAGGCGCTGGAGATCATCAAGGAGGAGACAGGTCTACCATATGCTAGCTACGTCGGAGAAAATTGTCTGCCCAGGTATAACTAGGTATGCAGAGCTTCAGGGCGCTATCACGTGTATCCGCGCCCAGTATTTGCAAATCTACTGCAGATTCAATCTATTGGTAGCCTCAAGTTCGCCGAGTGGCTGAGATAGGTAGCCATGCAGCTTTCTCCTAAAATGTACTGTACTGTATCGTCACGTCCTGCTCCATCATCACCAAAAAGAAGTCGACCCACACCTCGATCTGTCCCTATCCTTGCTCTTTATTTGACTTAATCCTGCTTATCTTTCCAGCCAGCCGCTGTCAAATATTCCTCTGGCGCAATAAGACTCCACACCGTCGTTTTGCAGATCTCTGATCTTCGTCATGGGTATGGATATGGATTCATCGTAGACTCGTCAGAATTGGGCCAAGTGGCTGGTGGTGGTGGTCAAGTGAGATGCAGAGTCATGCAAGCGAGGCGAGTGCAGCACCCCGCATTTGAACCATGCAAGATTGGTACCCCACGCGTGCCACGTAGGATGAGTCTCGATTCATCGAGAGAGGCAGTACGTATGTTGGTATGTGGATTGGTACTGGACATGATTCTTGGGTGGCGTTTTGGGGGCTTTGATGCGAGGTTGCAGGGAGCTTGCACGATTTTTGGGTGCATGCTCTGATTCATTGCGTCTCTATTCTATCAAGATTTCTGCCCAATCATTTTTGGCAATGATAGCACTTCTTGTGAATCGGGATATGCTTCAAATGAAGGATAGGAATTGGGCGACGATATAGTCGTGAACACAGATTCTCACTCGATCAAATGGATCCGATCACGGAAGAAATTCCCAATTGTCTTAATATCAATAGAGGGGTTCATGCACCTGTACGCCACAGCCACACGAGGTACATGCACGTCTGTACGAAGTCGGCTATCACATACATATATCACATACCAAGCATTTCCTGTGGCGTGGTAGCGTGGTATCACCTCGCTACTGGACGCTCTAAGCCAAGTATCGCGCTGCACGAGACCTCTTTCGCCATCTTTCTCTACCTCGGCACCCGAATGATGTGAGGAGAGAAAGGTGACATTGAGAGGATGATGCACTACTACCCAACCACCGATGCCAATATTGATAAGGACGGGCTTGGTGGGAGATGCTTGTGGTGAATGCCTTGTGGTTGACGGGGAATGGGGGAGATAGAGTCAGGTGCGCGGTATTGGATGGTAGTGGTGGTTGATTGTCGGAGTTGGTGCTCCTTGAGTCGTGGAGGTTGGAGATCATTGGTGAGGGGGAAGGGAATATCCTCGTACCCCACGGACCGCGAATGCCATATCTCACCGCTTGATGGCGTTTTTTGAACGTTGGAGGGGTTTTATACTCTGGACCTGCTCGGTGGATTGGGGTTTGGCAAGCTTTGTGCTTTTATTGTTTGATCACGCCTTTTTCAACTTGACCTCATCTCATCTTCAACGTTGTTTAAGACAGTACTTGTATCATACATTGTTGTACTTTCTTCCAATAATTGATATTGATTGATTGATTGATTGAAATGGCAGACATTGATCCTATACTCTCTTCGCCTGAATCATTGCCTATTCGTGGGTCTGAGGTTCCATTTGAAATCCCAGAAGGGGTCAAGAGTGAAGAACCAGCAATTGAGGATAAGGCGGAAGACAACAAGGTGGTGGAGGGTGTCGTTGAGAGTAAACCGGCGGAAGATGTGAAGGATGAGGGGGCGCCTGCTGGTGCTGAGACGAAGAGTGAAGAGCCTGTGATTCAGAGCAAGGATGAAGATACGTTTGTTGAAAGCGTGCCGGAAGTAAAGGGCGAGGATGTGAAGGGTGAGGATGTGAAGGGTGAGGATGTGAAGGGTGAGGATGTGAAGGGTGAGGATGTAAAGAGCGAGGAGCCTGCAATCGAAAGCAAGAATGTGGAGACTCCCATCGAAAGTGTACCGGAGCCGAAGAGCGAAGACATTAAGACCAAGGAAGTGGAGGCTGCAAAGGATGAGACCAGTATTCCAGCTACGACTGAGGAAGCGGCTCCGGTATGTCGTTTGATGGATTCATGGTCTGCGAGTTGCTGCTGACTATTTTAGGTTGAAGAATCTAACCATGAGGAGGCAGCTCCTGTCATCGACGATAAGCCAGAGGCTGCTGCTGAGGCGACACTTGTGAGTAATTTCCTAAAGTCCAAGTCGTTTCTTTTGCTGTCAAGGTGTGGCTCTCTGGCAAATTTACTGACATTCACAGACGGAAGAAACCAAACCTGAGACACCCAAGGTTGACGAGCCAGCTTCAGCTGAGGCTCCAGTCAAAGACACTCCACAAGAGATTCCAGCTGCTACTGAAGATGCATCTGTAAGTCTTTTACCGCCTTCAAATCATCCATCAACCAGCTTCCAACATGTGACTTCATCCATTCTTCCAGGCTTTTGCTCATGCCTTGTTTCAGGTAGAGACCAAGGAATCAGAACTCCCAGGCATAGAGCCGAAGTCCGAGGAAGCATCTTTGCCGGAAGAAAAGTCGGAGGAGCCAAGCAGCACGATCGAGGCCGAACCTTCGTCAGAGGAAAAGGCCACTGAGCCAGAGCCAGAGCCAGTCGCTGAGGAAGTCAAGAGCGAGGAATCGACGTCTGCACCTCCTGTCGAAGAGGTTTCTGCTGTGAAAGAGGAGAAACCTGTAAGTTACCCTTTGTGAAAGTATTAGGAGAGGTGCAGTAGCTGATTTTTGGTAGGTTGAAGATGGAAAGTCGACTGAGGAGCCCACCACTGTAACCGAAGAGAAAAAGGAAGAGGAGAAATCCAAGTCTGAGGAACCTGCAGCTGTGGAAGCTCCCACTGAGGAGGTCAAAGAAGAAGCACCTGTAAGCTGTCCTGGGTTGAACTGGTATAACAGTTGCGAGTGCTGACCGTGATTGTAGGCTGCGGAAGAAGAGAAGGCTAGTAAGCCAGATGCCGCCTCAGAATCCGTCCCAGAAGCAGCTTCTAAGCCCATAGTAGAGACACCCGCGGTTTCGCAGTCCAAAGTCGAGGTATATTGAGATATGACACGTGAACCAACAGCATCAACTGATGATGGTTTCAGGACAAAAAGGCTACGGAGCCAGAAGTTACTTCAGCGCCGGTTGAAGAGGAGTCGAAGCCTGTGGAAGAAACACCAGTACCCGTAAGTACTGATTCATGATATTTTCCCCCCATACCAGACGCTTAGCTAAAACTCAAAAGGTAGAGGAGAAGACAGAAGAATCTACCCCATCAGAAGAGGCCACGGCTCCAGTTGAAGAAAAGGCCGAGGAGTCTGCTCCAGTAGAAGATACCAGTGCCCCAGTAGGAGAGAAAGAAGTCCCATCAATTAAAGAGCCGAAAGTAGAGGAGTCAAAACCGGAAGAGACCATCGCTCCTAGCGAGACGCCGGTTGTTGAACAGGCTCCAGTCACGGAAGAAGAGAGCGCTCCCGTTGTATGTCTATCGTACTCCACATTTATCGTGTCAAAGAATACTGACAAAGTGTAGGCAGAGGAAGAGAAGCCAGATGAGGCCCCTACAGAATCAGAAGAGAGACTTGGTGACTCGGGTGTCTTTGTCGAGGCTCCCGTGGAGACCGAAAAACCCCTCGAACAAAGCAAGAGTGATGAGAGCTCTGCTCCGGTGGAGACTGAGGCCCCGATTGAAGAGAGCAAAACCGAGGATAAGCCTGAGGTCGACGACAAGGCCGAGGGTGCTCGAACAGCCGTCGACGAGAAAGTAGCGGAGCCTATCTCGACCCCAGCCGCCGAGGAGTCGGACCCAGCTATTGAAGAGGAGAAGACTGTTAAATTCAAGGGACTTGATACCGTGGAAGCGACCCCAGTCCAGCAGGAGAAAGGAGACGAGTCTATCGCGGCGCCCGCCGCTGAGAGTTCGATCCCGGCTGCTGAAGAGCAGAAGACTGAGAGTGTCGAGGAAGCAGCTCCAATCCAGGAAGAGAAGCCGGTGACTGCGCCACCAACCGAAGAAAGTCCTGCTGCCGACGAGGATAAAAACGAGACATCGATTCCGGCTGAGAGTTCGGAGGCCGCCTCTCCTCCCGCGAAAGAGAAGAAAGGAGGGTTCTTTCATGATCTGAAGAGCAAGGTTCATGATGCCATCAAGGCTTGAAGGGATTTGGTTGAATGTTCAAATTGAAAACAAAATTCAGATATGGCGAGAGAAGCATGTATGTGTGTCGTTAAGGGAAAGTGGGAGAAATGGAATGGCCGACAAAGGGATAATTCAAAAGATTGAGGTGTTGTAGTATGATACTTTTACTACATAGTTGTGTATGCAGCATAACTCACGCCAATACATGCCTCTCATTTAGTACTGATAATTCAATTTTGAGAGAGCTTGCTCGTTCTTCACCGTTTTGGGCTGTCGTGCTCGTGTATCTTGAAAGTCATGAATCGTGCATTGGGTTGACTTCGATGAACTGACGAGACGACGGAAAGGGAGACCCCATCGCGCAGACCTGCAGATTCATAGACTTAGCATTAAAGAAAAAATTGCTCATTACCTGTAAGTGTCTCGACTTTAAACCTCTTCATGAAATCCTGTCAAAATTTCAAGGCATTTCAGAAGTCGTGATCGTCAACCCTAGTGTAGCGCCAATCCTCCAGATCACCATGCAGGCACAGCCGCCTTACTTCACCGCTATCCTCCAATCCTATCCACACTTTTCAGACACCGCCACGTCTCCAATTCCACATTTTCAAGTGTGGAACTCACGTGGAAGAATATTGCGATGTGCAACAAAAATGATCACTTTGGCCGTATGAAAACGAGTCGTTTGGAGCACGTGGGCAAGCAAAAGACGGTGAAAGGAGGTAGCAGAGTGAGAGGAAAGGTTTTGTGGTTGGGAAATGTACACTCTAATTCTGTGTTCTAGAAGTGAAGTGAAAAGTGGTGTATGTGTACAAAATACAGCAAGAAAATCAGATCCAAACGGAGAAATGGAGAGCAGCTCGAAAGGAGATCCAACAATGCCGCTCGCTTAGTCGCTCGAATTTCCGTCCATAGTACCTCGTTCAGATGTCCGTCGCAAACCAGTATCGCTTTAGAATCTATCCCTCTATCGTCTAGTCTATCTCTAAAATATATGTGAAAGAATTGAAGAAGTGAAGTTTCCGAAATGTCGTCAAGTATCGTAAGTCGTAAATCGGTAAAGACTGTGGTTTCCTGAACTAGGAGGAGCTTCAAGATCCGCGGGTGAGCCCCAGGTCAGAAGATCCGTTGATACCAAGGTTGTTGGAAGCAGCTGGAGAAGGAGCAGCTTCTCGCTTGTCCTCAGTGATGCCGAAAGGGAAGTCTGAGTTGCCCTCAACACCGATGTTGGAGCGCTTCTCCTCAACCAAGTCGGAATCAACATTAGATGACGCTTCAACTCCGAGTTGATCGCCCCTCTTGGAGCCTCGTGTGATTCCAAAACCACCAATTGTGCCTCCAACACCGACATTGCCTGGATCTCTCTTCTCAACAACATCGCCTTCGGTGATTGGAGTCTCTGGAAGGACGAAGGCTTCGCGCTTTTCCTCTGCAAGATCGAAGTCAGAGTCGGGTGTTTCTTCCGCATCAACCATGTTTTCTCTCTTCGACCCTCGAGTAATGCCAAAGCCACCAATCTTTCCTCCAACACCAATATTGCCAGGCGCAGCTTCGCGCTTGGAACCTCGAGTAATGCCAAAACCACCAATCTTTCCTCCAACACCAACGTTGCCGCGGGTTTCGATGGCCTCAATGGTTTCACGCTTGGAGCCTCGAGTTATGCCGAAACCACCAATTGTCCCTCCAACACCGACATTTCCAGGTGATGCTTCTCTCTTATGACCACGAGTGATGCCAAAGCCACCAGCCGAGCCTTGAACACCAACATTGCCAGGTGTTGGGAGGGGTGCGGAGAGGATGGTAGGGAATAGGAGCGCGAGAGACAGAATAATTTGAGGAGAAAAGTACATGACTGGAGATGTTAGTTGTGCTTGAGTAAGGAATTTGGAGAAGGAGAACTGACTGAAGGGTGATTGTTGAGATGACGGTGTGTTGTTGTAAGAAAGTGGGTAGGTAGGATGTAGAGAAAGATGAGATGCTGAGATGAGATGAGATGCGAAAGAATCGATAGAAATCTTTATGAGTGAAAGGAGACTGAAGGAGATAGGAAAGTGTTGACTGTGGAGTGTTGATAATGAGGATGAGGATGAGGATGAAGATGAGTTTCCACCGAGATATCTCAACCTTATGTATCTCGATGTTGTCCAAGAAAAGCAGCAGCGAGATGAAAGTAAACAACCAGAATCCTCCAAGCTATTTCGGATGTCCTGATATTCCGAGAATACTAGCACAGTCACAAGAAGTCCGCCAAGGGACGTGAATGGTGCTCAGCAATACAAGCTTAGACGAGTCAACCAAAGAAGTTCAAGAAGTCCCGAACAGCTCCAAGAAACTCATTGTAAGCTGACCTCCACAACTCTATATCCCGGCCCGAGAGGCTTGATCCATATAGAACCGGTATTTCGTGTTCCTTTCGAGCCTCACCTGCCCACTTGGGCATGTGAATGAGGCGTAGGCCCCCCAAAATACACCCCATACAGAATCCGGGACGATGACATGCGTCGATGAACCCATGCTAGACCGTCTTTAATTTCAAGGTTCAAGGTATGGTTAATTGTTATTCGGTACAAGATATAAGCTTGTTGGCGGTTACTTAGATGGCGTGTTGAGCCTCGATGGGACATGCTTGGGGGCGAACTGTAAGTCGCGGTTATTTCCAGTGCAAGGAGGCTTGGTGAGCTGTGGGTCCGGGACGTGATTGGCCGAATGTCCAAAAATAGACGCTTAGCGTGGTGAAACAAGCGATGGCTGGTGAGAGCAGAAATCCTTCCCGTCGCGAACACATCAGAGTGCATGCCAGTTCATCAAATCACTATCGACCAGAAATTGTGTACCACACTGTAGTCAGCTGCGAGCGACCTGTAAATTCAGATATTGTTTCCTAGAACGCGACGTTTCACAACATTCAAGCAGGTCACGAGTCGGGCCTGCTTACAGCGTCGCTCATTTCCCTTTCTCCTTCAGGCTATCCTTGCATTATTCCCTCTTCCCGAGACTATATTTCCCACGCGACTTGATATGCGATCATGACGAAAGGCAGGAGAAGGGCACGTGGACTTCTGTTTGGCTGTTTTGGAAGCCCTTGTCAATCTGGAAGGCCACGAGCCTCGTGGGTTCGACTGTTCCCTTCACAGCCCGACTCTCAGCACACTCCCGGCTGCCAAGTTCGGATCACGATTTTCCGTTCGGTATCCAATAGATACACTTTTTTCATGATCCAAGTCCAGCTGAAGGCTAGGGTGTGTTGTGGGCAAACAACATCTCGGTTGAAACATTTCAAGGATGTGTTTTCACATGTTTTACAGCCTTCCAGGTTTCCATGTTGTCTCTTGGAAGGAAGGGATAGCAGGTTGCTGAGCGGCAAGTATCTGCTGCAGTCAGGTAGGGCGCGGCTGCATGTGCATTGTGATCAAGGTAATCATAATTGGGGTGGTCATGACCAAGATGGTGATGGCCCCGATAGGGGTAACTATTTCAGGGACAAACTGAAATGTGAGGGGCGATCATGGAACCAATATCCACACTTTCAATGTTCTGTTTCGTATAATCGTCGGGTAATAGAAACATATTCAATTATTCCTACGTTTGCGATCCTCTGCACCCAACAGAAGCATTTTGTTGTTCCCGTAGCAGCCATTAGCATCATGATTGGGTCTTTCGTGTATAGTACCTTGCTATTTGAGATCAAAGTAATATCTCTTGGAAATATGTCATATCAAAGCGACCAAAAGGGGGCCTTCCAAGCCGAATTTCGGTGATCTGGAGGAGACTTTTGCTTGTGATTTTGAAGTTATTTCGAGCGTCTCATCATGCTTCTTCCGTGACTTGCCAAAAAGCAAGACCACATGTCCTGCTCCGAAGGATGCTGAAGCAACAGACATCGGCACCAGCTCTAGAGTTGTCATGAGCAGAGAGACTCTTCGCCGCAGACTTCTAATATCATCTTCAGGGCAAGGTCTCTAGAATAGCTGTGGGGAACACGTTCATCTTGAGCATTTGATGCTATGCTTAGACAATGCTATAACTTTACTAGTGATCTTTCTATCTCTATATCCATATGCAAGTGGAAGCTTGTTGAACAGTACAGCCTAAACCCGTCAATGTTGACTCCGAACCCTGGGTCTATATTGCGTTCCATCTAAGCCGATCCAATACACGCTGATTTGAACAAATGCCCTCCAAACTCCACCAACTCCATATCATGCTTCTTCTTCAAATCCTCAGCAAAATTTCTGTCCATCCGGCAATCCACCCATATTCTGCGGTGTCTTCTCCACACAATCGGTATGAGCCTGCGATATGATTCCCCCAAATACCGCCGCAGGTATCACTATGAAAATCACCAATCCGACGCCCATACATATACATGCATTTCGTTTGTTTCGTTTGGATTTGTCTGCAATGGCCCTGAGATCAAGTGGTTTGGTTGATGGCGATTCGGTTCTGGTGTAGTATGACGGGTTTGAGGGCGGCGAATATGCTGGAGGAGCTGGTGATGATGATGAAGAGAGATTGTGTAGTGGAAGCTTCGCTGTATCAGCAAGTGCGTGGAAAGACAGTCGAGATCTCCCAAAAAGTCTCTTGAAGAAACTCACCAGAGGCCCATCATCAGACATACGAGACATGGTGGTAACAGGTCTGAAAACCAGACAGTATTCGAATTCTGTCCCTGACGATGTCTGAGAATCCGTCAGACTCGCTACCATAAAATGAAATGTGCCTCGTAAGATGAGGAAGTCCGACGGGAGGCTGTACAATCTCGAAGCTCGTTTGTGTCGTCGACCTTCAATTTCTCATAATTTATCCACGAACATCCAAGATTGATGGCAGAAATTCCTGAAGTGCGAACGGCATCGAAATATACATAACTTTACTCTAGCATAAACCTCCCAGAATCTAAAAACGCTGCCCGGATCTCTAGGCATTTCACGCCGCATTTGGTGCCTTTCCAAAGTTGGGTGGCTGAGTTCCTTCACCCACCCATGCCCCGGCCCGCCCTATTAGAACGGATCACCAAACTTCCCGAGATCAGCCCCAAGCGGTTGGCAAAGGACCCTCAATCTGTCAAGCGGCTAAGTGTCAAATGAGATCGCTTGGATCATGGCGGTACCGTGTTTCATGAGGCTGACTGCATGACTCCATTTTGGGAGCACTTGCACGTGACATTTCCCCAGGTTCATGGTCTGGGATTCTTTTTCTGTTCTTGTCGCTTCCACGATTCGTTCTGAAAGTTATCTATTTGAGCGAGTATCTATTCTGAACATGCATCAACGTCATACGTTCCTCCGCGGCCAAAGCTTTAACCCAAAACAAAACGCCAGCGTCGATTGGTATGCCGCTATCAATACCGTCCAGAACTCCTATTGCTGGCTATTGACAACCGAATCACGACCGCGAAGATAATGATAACAATAACTGAAATAACAATCCCTATAATCCTCTTCCTTATCCTCCGATCAATCGCTTCAACACCGTCGTCATAAATGATTCTTTGCTCGATACGAGATGATGCTCTCGGTTGACTGGAGAATTGGGAGAGATCAACGTCGCCGCCACGAGCGTGATCGAGCATGGGAAATGAAGTAGGTCTTTGGTATGAGGGCGGAGGGTCGTTCGGTAGTGATACAGAAGTCTGTAGGGTAGATGCATTAGGATTAAGGGATGATCTAGGAAGGGAGTGAGGGCTTTACCTTTCCGACCTCAAGATCGGGATCTCCAGCTACTCCCATCTTGTCACTTGATTTCGGTTCTTGCTTGGGATTGCTGTCGCGCTTTCTTTCCTGTCCTTAGCTGGTGCTTGATTTCTTTCCTGGCCCTGTACTGGTCCGTTGTTCCTCTAGAATAGGATTGCTGATTGACCTATTCGTGACGAGTATCGTGATGGTTTGGAGGCTCGCGAGGTCTGGTAACTTCCAACAAACAGATTTGCCTCCCAAATTACAGTTGCCAAGAGATCTCGTTCCTTCTTGTATCAAGTTTGTGCGTTGCTGTCTGTTCTCTTACCGCGCCGCAATGTTGGTTCGTGATTGTCGCCGACTGCCAACCGACCAATGAGAGAGCCCAAATTGCCAGACCGCATTGTAGTTCTGTTGGAAATGCACATATTCCAGTTTCATGTTTGCAGGAGAGCGGTTGGTGGCAGGAGGAGCCTTGGTGTTGGAACTCGTTTCCATCTCGCGTTTTGTACCTTTTCCCACACAACTTGCGTGCCACATCCCCGGGACGTCCAAAGTCTGTCAAGCAACGTGGTAAGTCACGCATCAATATCATTCTTACGGCGTGGTAATACAACTGTAACAGAGATGAGGCTGGGACGCAAGTGCCTTTAGGTCTTTCGACTTGGATTTTCGCATGTGCCAGCTGACCTGTGCACAATGCGCTCCGTCCTATGAATACTCCTACAGTTGTAAATACAAAAGAAAGGCCAGTGGTGGCCAATGGTCTAAAGTGGTATATCCTCCATCTCAAGACTCCCAACTCCGTCGCTAAATTCATCAAAACTACCCTCCTGCATCCATACCCACGTTGTCCTACACATCAATTCCCATCACACTTTCCACTTGTCGTGCCATCATTCCACCGCACACACACGTTACTCTTCCCCCACTTGAACGCGACTCCTGCCACCACTAACGCAATAATAATCATGAGGATTATCGCGACCATAAAACAGATGAATCGTCTCTTGTTGTACTGTTGTTTCCGATAGTACTCTGCAGAAGGAGATTCATGGCGTTTGAATGGATTCGGCGAGGGGTCGCGGTAGCTAGCATAGGAGAGAGGCCTCGATGAGATTGTGCCGGAAGGGAGGTGGAGATTGGCTTCTTCGGCGTGAAAGTTGTAGGCTGGAGGAGGAGCAGATGGAGACTTTAGAGGTGTTAGTTGTGAGTTCTTTATGACTTGAGGTCAGCAACAGGGAAGCTCACCTCGAGAAATGGGTTGGGACTTGGGACTGGTGATGGATGTGGTATCGAGGCTGCATTGGCCTCGACATCACTATCGTGCGATAACGAGATATAAGGGTTGTTGGATTGCGATACCATCTTGACGTCTGTTTCTCTTCAAGTTTCAACGTTGAGCGATCGTGATTTTGGTTGCGCGAGCGAGAGAGGAGGACAGAATAATCTCACGATATGGTGAGCACCCACTTCTACATATACAAATCGCACACCGTCACCGCCCACTTCGTATCATACATAAAAACCTCCCGTCAGGCGGCCGTCATCTGACGATTTGACGATTTGACCGTCAGACGGTCAACTTACCAACGGGGCCCATCTGCGCCCTGCGCACCATGACTTCGCTTAGTGGCTGAGTTCCGCCAAAGGATCAGCTAGCAGCGACAGAGTACGTATCAGCCAATAGGAGAGAGGGGAAATGTTAGTAAAGATGATTAAGAGCGGATGGAACGAATGGGGTGTGGTTGGAATTAGAAGATGCCTTGCTGGGCCTTTGACCTTTAGTTGTTTTGGTCGCAGCCCGTGCCCGAGGTCGTGGAAGAAGAAGGGAGCACATGATTAGTACCAGATTGTTGGATGATGAATCCAATAATTGATGATGCAGGTGACGAATTTATTTTTGAAGCTTGAGGACATGTTTGCCTTCCTGAAGGATGTCTACAGGTGGAGATGAATCAACGTCGCTCCAAATGAAATCCAGATGTTTTTGCTGTCGAATGCTGTGACCGAGACCTGCCCAAATTCAGCTATCGGATTCCGAAGCAATCTCAGCGCATACTTCATAACAACATCCTAAACGCTTGGGTTTTCGTGCTTGTGCTCAATTTGGATAACCAACATTGGTGGGGTCGTTCTCCATCACAGAGATGACCAACATCACGCGACCGGGACGATGTGCTTGAAGTGCAGAGAAACCCATCCATAAATTACTTGGAAACAGATCATACAATCTCAACAAGCAAGAAACCGTTCTGTAGAAACGAATGTGTGTATCGAGCCACGGACAACGCTAATTCCCAATCCTGCTACTCCACCTCTAACCCGCCACATCTTACTAGACCAGCCATGTATCAGGACTATTACATCTCCATAGTAGGAAGAGCAGGAATCCCTTTAGCACAAACTATTAGCATGGCTCTTCTCTTAAGATAGACAATCAATAATACTTACATCCATCAATATTTTCAGTGACAGTCTTCTGCACCGAACACTTATTCATCGCCGCCACATTCTGACTCTTCAACGGATTCCCATTCTCACAAGCCGTGAACATACAACTGCTATCCATAGCCTTCTGTAAAACATCATCCTTCCACCCGAACACGTAATCAGCATGTGTTCCATAACCCTGCTCGTCGCCAAAGGACAAAACGAAAGGGTTGGAGCCGTCTGCTGGCCACATGTTCTTGTATATGGTGGTGTCCCAGAGGGTCTCGTATGCAAGTTGAGGCATACGGATGGGGTGCGATGAAGGGCAGTCGCCAGAGACGGCAAAGCCACCTTTCGCCGTTTGGTACATATGCGATTGATGGTCGGGACTGTCGACATCCTTCCCGTTCCAGCAGCTGAGTTGGGTTAGCGACAACAGAACTCAGTTCGAAGAGGATGCTCTACTTGGGAAAGTGATGAACAGTCATGATGCCGGCCTTGCATGGCTTGGCTGGGAAACCAGGAGTCTCTGGAAAGCGTGTATCTTTAGTATCCAGGCACGTGAAGCCAAGCCCAGGATTTGCCTTCGCAATAGACAAGTTGTTGTTCGTCGGTTTGCCAACCGTCATACGGAACCCCTAATATTGTTAGCTAGGACATGCATCGTTATTCGTGGACGAACCTTGGGAAATGCTGTGATCTTTTTATTTCCGTTCGAGTTGAAGTCTTGCTGGGTGTAGTAGACAGTCATCCCTCCGTTGATACCAGCAGGTAAAGCATCGTTCTCCATGATCGGAACTTTATGATAAGACCCGTTCTGAGCCTTGAAGAACATAGCTGCTGTCCAGTAGTTGGAGAAGTCCTCGGCGAAGGTACAGGTGGTGCATGAGCCTTGCGCCCCAATATCGCCTGTCATCGTCGCGTTGAAGGCATTCCCACCGATAATTTGATGGACATGGGCCGAAGGGACCTTTCCGGGCTCAACGAGAGGGTCGAGGCGTTGGATGACGAGAGTAGAGCACCCAAATCGAAGAGCTGCCTGGGCAGGCCCAGCCAGGGCGAGAGCAAGGGAGAGCGACTTCATCTTGGCGAGATGTGACGATCCGTCCGTTTGGCAATGATGGCGATGTTTGACAAGAGACTTCTACCGCCATATATAATTGTCGCTGGACTCATCGAACCCCCCCAAGCAGTTGGAGGACGGCAATAGATGGTCATCCCCAGAAGAAATACCGTATACCTGGGACATTGCATGCCGTGGAATATTGTTGACGCCCACGATACAAAGTGCCTAAAGTGCATCTCACTGTTTATCCAAATTCACAGCCAAAGAGATGAAATCCATAAAGTTTCCCCGCAATGTGACCTTGGCTCCACACATCCAAGCGGAAATCTGTATAATGTGGGGAGGCACTTTCTCAAATTATGCAATTTATATTGTCCTGTCATATCTCAGCCATGACGTTAGGAATGAGCGATCAATGCAATGTTGATTGATAGTGACCACTGATAGCCCTAAACGCCGATACAACCAAGTGCCGGAACGTGACAAGCAGGGATAGGCAGTTATTTGATGTACATCCCAGGTATTACTGCTTTCTCAGAGGTCCGCCGTGCTCTGCTCCTCTATCCTGTGACACCACACTTGTTGAGACAAACAAAGCTCCGATGAGCTGAAGGTGCTTGCCAGTACATGGGATGAAGAGTTGAGATGCATGTGAAACGCGAAGAGATAGTTCTGCCTCTTTGTGAATGTAACAGTCTGCAAATCGTACATTGAGAGGATGACTTCACGATGTTCCGCGAGCGGTGGTTGTATTGCTAGGTTCTCCAGCTCCATTGCCAGTGAGTAACTTGTCAACATAGGGGTCCGCTCACCCGGTGTGGTCGAGATGATTTGTATCTCAATGATCGATCCCAGACACCTAAGAGACATGAAGTCACTTATTTCTCACCCTTTCCAACTGATAGAGTCTTGTGATATATGCACCTGCAACAACCTGAATCCAACTCAAACTCAAGCACGTGACAAAGAAAATTTTGAATAATTTTTGATCAATCCTCTCTATAATGAATATTGAATTACCACTTGGTCCAGATCTTTCTGAACAAGGAAATCGGAGCAGATACAGAACAAGTTGCAAACGAATACCATGCCTGGCAAAACAGACACTTGTCTGTCTGGAAGGACACCACCAGCTTCAATGCAAGAACCCAGTCCTCATCAACTCCACATAGCTGTTGGATGAAGATCAAGAACATGGTACGAAGCGTTATCGCGATCATCTTGCTGATCTCTGGTTACTCATGGAAGAAAGAATCAGAGCTGTTTGCATTGAACACGACGACTTCAAATGGTCGCCCATTTGTGGGGCTCCACGTGACTGAACACGACGACTTCAAATGGTCGCTCATTTGTGGGGCTCCACGTGACCACATCCTCCAAGGAATTGGAAATCCTGAAAGTTCTTCCTGTCAGCTCGTGCCGCAGCTCATCAACAACTTCATGCTAGAACAGCGTGAGGGCTCAGCGAGGCGGTGCCCGCCAACTTCAACATCGGCCAGTCTACTACTGCGTGTCAGCGGGGCTATGGTTTTACTTGACCTTGACAATTCAGAGACCGACCCAACAATAGCTTGCGACAGTGTACGCCGATTCGAGGGACATCTCATCGTCAAAACCCTTCCCCGCATATCCGCGAGGCCCGATGGCAGAAATGCCGGATACGAACCTCAGACGAACGACGATCGTCAAGGGAAATACCCCGAGACCTAGCAAATCCAATTGCGATGCTTCCTGCCTATAGAATGGTCATTATGCATACCGCCAAGGGCGGATGCGAACCTTGATGAGAATCAATTCCTGGATCACGAGCATATGCAGGAACGGATCCGAACTGAGAAGGGCTAGGTCCCAAAAGATGGATTAACGTTATGTCAGATGCATTGCGGGGTGAGATACACCGAAAGGAGAGGCTGCATCGAGGGGTTCTATGATCTAGGTTCAGAAAGTTTTGAACCTTGGGATATGAGTTTGGATAAATAGCTACCCCAGCCAGAACAACTCATCATTCCTAAATCTCCAGCTTTGTTTCTGAGTCCTTCAACGATTGAGGTGCAACATGTTTCTCAACTGTAAGCATGTGGTTTGGACATTGCTCCCTGCTCTTGTGAGCACTGCCACTGTGACGTACAGCATTCCCGCAAGCGCTCCCACCTCTGCAGTCGCTCTCGATGTTGCTCCCGTTGGAATCTCGTAAGTAAAGTTGCGTTTGCCAGTGCGAATCTGACGAGAGGTAGCTTTGAGTTCTTCACTTTTCCCTCTTATCTCTTGAACGTTAGTGCAACAGGCCAATGCTTAAGCAACTTCAAAACCCTGACGGGTGTGATGCCTCCGATCAGAATTGGTGGGACAACACAGTAAGTTTACATGCGAATTATACCGCACTCTCTGACCAGGAACAGAGATCGAGCGGATTATGACGCATCTACCTCCGCATACGTCGTCTATTCAGTGGCAGCACCAGTGGATGCACCTGAAGTGTTGACATTTGGATCCTCCTTTATGTCTCTGGCAGCCTCCTATGCTGGAAATGTTGTCTTGGGTGAGTTCCCTTGTGTCAGATTTTGGTACTGCTTACTGATAGACTTACAGGGCTCAATCGAGGGCACAACAATATCTCGAATACCATAGCAGCAGCCAAGGTAGCAACAGCCAAAATGAGCAATTTGAGAGCTATTGAACTTGGCAACGAACCAGAATGTATGACCACAACCTCACAGCTCTTGATCCAACTGACATCTACAGACTACCTATCGGCAAAACAACCCGTCGCCGTCGCATCTGGTACCTGGACTCCAGCCAATGATGCAGCCTCCCAAAACAACTGGGACATCCTCGTCGGCTCCGCTGTGGGCCGTACAAATATAATTCAAGCCGGAAACTCTAACTCTGCCCCTCCAACCTGGGGAGCTGCAGAACTCATCGCCACAGAAAATGCTACCGTGAAACAGTACGTCTATGATTACGCTCATCACAACTACCCTGGCGGAACCGTCACTTCCCTCATGTCCCACAGCTCGATATACTCCAACATGAACCAATTCACCGCAGACATCGCAGCAACAGCCCAAACAGGAAAAGACTACGTCCTAGGTGAAACGAATTCAGTATCTGGTGGAGGAGCATCAACCGTCTCACCACTCTTCGGTGCGGCACTCTGGACGCTCGATTATGTCGTTATGGCAAGCAGTAGAGGAATCAAGAGGACGTACTTCCATCACGGTACTATTGGAGCCTGTTACTACTGTTTCTGGGGTAGATACTCGATGGGTGCTCCATACTACGGCGCCTACGCCGCCTCGGCATTCATGGCAGGTGCTTCCTCCATCATTGAACTCGACACTGGATCCACGAATTACGCAACATATGTGGTATTCAACAGTGCAGGAAAGGCTTTGAGAGCTTTGTTAGTGAATAGCGATTTCTATGCTTCTGGCACAAGGGGAAGTCAGACATTTGTGTTGAGTGGACTTGGGAGTCTGGCGAGTGTGAAGAGCAAGAGATTGACTGCCCCGAACGCAAACAGTAGGGTTGATACTGGTGGAAACCCGACGTTTGGAGGTCAGACGTTTGGCAATGCGACCTGTGTTGTGGGTGGGACGGAGACGTTTGAGACGACGACGGTTAGTGGTGGGGTAGGCAGTTTTGTTGTTGCTGCTAGTGAGGCTTTGCTTGTGTATCTACAATGAGAATGGACTTTCAATTGAGCTTGAAGCTATTTCTTTCGTTCTAAACTTGGAACTTTAGTGAACAATAGCCTGAACGTGAAGAAGCGGAGCCTAAAAACTGACCTCGCTTAGCACCCCGTCCCTGAATGACGTTCAGAAGCATCTGATCCATTTCAGCATCTTCGAGAAAGACCTTCGTGCGATCAGAAGCCACCCAAATCCAAATCCAGAAGTCGACCTAACCCGCCTTTGAAGTTTATTTCTAAAAGAAGCTACCACCCTCCAACTATTGGTGCAAATGCTCAAACCATCTCGCGGGTGCCCGGGGAAGTGTAATCACACTTTCGAACCTCGTCCCATATCCCCTCACGACATCAATCCTCATACAGAACAAACTTTCACCCAACCTTCCACTTCGGCTCAACTGCCGACGCAAAATCCAGGATAATCACACGGCCCGTGGCGCATGATCTGATGTGGATCCGGACATCCGGGGTAAATCAAGACCCTGGTGGGCCGGGGATACCTTCGGCTTCTCAGGGGAAACAAAGCCTGGAAGCGATGTAAAATCCAGACAATATTTGGATGTTGGGTATAAGCCCGAACATATGAGTCTTGTTCCTGGATATATAGATGCATCGTGGCAAGGGATTTGGATAAGCTATTTACCTCGGCTGCTTTTTCCATTCCAATTTCTCGTCGAAAGTTGTGTCTGTTGTTTCGACAAGTTGAGGAATTGAAAGAGATATCGTTTCAAGATGTGGTTTAAATCCTTCTTGACAGGCCTTGCGGTGCTGGCAAATGTCGTGACAGCCAGTATCCAGATCGTAAATCCTTCCCCTTCATCCTTCAATTGAAGCAGCAGACTGACACCTTCCCAAAGATCCCCGGCGCAACAATAACAACAGCAGGAACAAATCAACACATGCAAGCTCACGGCGGCGGCATTGTCTACACCAACAACCTCTACTACCTAATCGGCGAAAACAAACTCGACGGCTCAGCCTTCCAATCCATAAACTGTTACTCCTCACCCGACCTCGTCTCCTGGACCTTCGTCAACAAACTACTCACCGTCGGCTCCAGCGGAGATCTGGGACCTAACAGAGTTGTGGAACGCCCGCATGTGATGTATAATGATGCGACGGCTAAGTGGGTCATGTGGATGCATATTGATTCGAGTAGTTATGGTGAGGCGAAGGCTGGAGTAGCGACGGCGAGTAGTATTTGTGGGACGTATACGTATTTAGGAGCCAGCCAGCCATTGGGATTTCAGAGTAGGGATTTGAGTGTTTTTAAGGGTACATGACATGAACTGCAGAAATGAAGAGAGAGAGCAAAATGGCTGACGATATATAGATACTGATGGAACGGGATACTTGTTAACAGAAGATCGTGCCAATGGACTTCGTATCGATAAATTATCCGCCGATTACCTCAATGTCACGTCTGCTGTGTATTTATATGCAGAGGATTATGAGGCGCCAGCGATTTATAAGAGTGGGAGCACTTATTTCATGTTTGCTAGCCATTTGAGTGGGTGGGGTGAGTTCTTCCTTCCTTGCACAAACGAAGAATAGAAGGTTGAGGGGCAACGATAGATCCAAACGACAATCTTTACTGTACGGCAACAAGCTTGAGTGGTCCTTGGTCTGCTTGGGCTAGTTTCGCGACTGTGGGATCAAAGACCTTCAGTTCGCAGACAACTGCCGTTGTGAATATTGGTGGTGTTGTGATGTACGTATCCCGTTCTTCGTCTTGCTTCCTATTCCTTCTTCCCTCCCGCTGCTTAAACTCCGTTCCGAAGACAATAGCTGACTGAAATAGGTACATGGGCGACCGATGGAATTCTACCAACCTCATGACATCCACTTATGTCTGGCTACCATTGACCATCTCGGGCACGAAGGCCACCTTGACAAACGAGGTGAATTGGGTATTGAATATTGCGGCTGGTACTTGGTCTGCTGGACCTAGCGAGACAACTCCGGAGGGCGAATCTGCAGCCAATGCTCTGACTGGTGGAGCAAGGTTGTTGAGTTGTTCAGGATGTTCCAATACAACGGATGTGGGCTACGTTGGAGGTCCGAGCCCTGGTGGGACGTTGACCTTTAGTGGGATCTCGAGTACAGTCGCGACGGTAAGCAGTCCTTTCGAGTAAGAAGATGCTTGTCAATATTGATATTGCCAGACTTCAACCATCAGGATCAAGTACATCAACGGCGATACCACCCAACGTTACGCTAATGTGATAGTGAACGGTGTTACATATGTGGTTGCTTTTCTGCCGACAACGGGAAGCACACCATCGAGTAGCACATTGACGGTTCCGTTGAAATCAGGGACGGGGAATGTGATCCAGTTCACGGCATATAATGGCGGTTGGGGTAAGTCGTTCAAGAATTCCCTAGGTGAGCTTTGTACTGATGAACTGCAGGTTCTGATATCGATCGCCTGATGGTTCCAGTGTCCTAATGGCCGACGCATGTCACATACGACGTTTTGACCTCCGTGATTTCTGACGAGCCAAAGCCATGAAGCAGCCGCTGAGAAGGTCGATTGAGTCATGTTGTGAAGGCTTAAAACATCGTATAATCCTTAGCGGGAACATATATCGTTTCCTCAATATTGATGACTCTCCCCAACTCTGCCACCTTTTCGTAATCATTGATCTTGATATCAACGAGACATCTGATGTTGGTGGCAATGGCGCGTTTGTGCACACCTGCCTCAGAAGTCCGTAGAAGTCGTCGAATAGTGCCGGATCCACAATTCGGTGTGGCGATAGCTCTTTCCGCGTGTCCTTGATTGCGTTGTCTGTTGCCTCTTCGTATTGTTGTCCGATCATTCGATTCCTCAAGTATTTGCCCAGTGCTGTGGAGCAGAGATGTTCCAATTGTCCATCGAAAAGCTCGGCATGATCCAAAGCATATTTGTATCGACATGTGATTTCTGCTGTGGTGATTGACTTGGCCTTGAGCGCATAAGTTCCCATTTGAATTTCTGCTTCGTCGAGATCGCCGTTCGTGGATGCGTGTGTGATGTTTGTTGAGACCCATATGTAACCTGTAGCGCAGGCACACAGGGAGTATTTTGACCCGTTCGAGAGATTTTCCTTCTGGAAGAATGCTTTGGCACCGTATGCTCTGATATCGGCGAAGTTGGCTGTGAGGTCTGGTCCGTATTTGCCGAGTAACTTTTCGTCCGTCAATTCGAGATTCGGTAATTCGACGCCCGAGTCCGTTCTTGATCTGATGTAAAACACATGTTGTGCCATCGGCTGGGTCACTATTTCGGTGTTGATCACCCCATTCTGAACACGGCTGATCCTCAAACGTGGAGCGGAGACTGTATCTGATCAACAGTTGCCAGTTGTAAAAGGGACATCGCTTACATTCGGAAGATACTATAGCTTCTTGTATGAGATCAGGTAGATTTGCAAATACTTTCTCACTTTGCGACTTGACATCGATGAGAGAGGGTGTTCGACTTCGACTAGTGACATAGATCTCGTCTGAGAAATCCATATTTGTCTTCCAATTTCAACATCGATGGACGAATAAGTTCTGATAGGAGTAAGAAGCTCATCAACGACAAAGAGAGAGCATGGATTGCGATGTGGGCGGCAGCTCGTATTGTATGCAGCTAAATTTGGGCGCAGCGTATGAAGGATGAATACGAGGTCGATGGCGAATGAGACGACGCTCTAGATTCTGAAACACAGAACAGCATGATCTTGAATATGCGGGATGGATTTTGAGGAAGAGGAAACTGGTTTGCTGTGACACCGAGATATACCTGTACACCTGCTTCAAAGAGGATATCCGGAATGTGAAGGGGGATAACACGTGACGAGAACAGCCAATTCGACCTTGCACTTGCTAACGGTATGGACGCAGGCTTCGTATTGATGGAAGAAGGGGCTCATGACATTTTTATCAACGTCATCGAGGCGTGTTTCGATGGTTTCCGCCGCTTATGAATATACCATGACGAGGACTTGCGTAGCTGCTGCACAATCGCTCAGTACTCCCGGCAGTGAAGTATGGCAGATGGCTTCGAGAATGATGTGGTGATCTGATGCTTGAAATCAACCATGCCATTCTTGAGGGTATTCTAGTTCACGCCTCCGAAGGTCTAGACTGGGTGGCCATGGCTAGCAGTGAGGAGTCATAAATGTTTCTCGTTGCAGGGATCCGCGTCAATTTCGTGAATTCATGCAAAGAAACAACCCCACATGGACGCAAAAATGGAGAAGAAAAGGAGTCGAAACAAAACATTGCGGCTCTGCAGAAATAAGAGCGCAATAAGTTCGAAACATTGCAACAATTACGGTCGATTTGTGGTGGATTGAGAAGGATACCAAGTTGAGTTAAAGTTGCGAAAGGAGGGTTCTTGATCGGCGAAAACGCGACTCCTTTTTGCCGACGTGAACAAAAAGTCTCACCACATTTCAGCAATCATCGACGACGAATACCACTCCCAATTCGTCCCTTGGCCACCCAATATCACAATCATGTCTTCTGCAGAGGTTGTCAAGAAGAGAGGGAGACCCAAGAAGGTCATCATGGACCCTGTCGAGGTCGAATTGCCAGATACCAAGAAAACAACTACATCTCGAGCGAAATCAACAAAAGCTGCCACGAAAGCTACACCAAAAGCTACAAAATCTACTAGCACAACATCTGCAAAGGTGGTAGCACCTAAGAAGGTTGCGGCGAAACCTATTGGAGTCTTCGCGACACCGAAATCTACTCCAAAAGCCACCTCAGAGCCAGCGCAGTCTATAAAACCAGCAGTTTCTGCACCGGCAACTGCAAAGACCACAGCTCCTCCAGCGCAGAATCCACAAACATCAATTAAATCAGACACATCATCTTCGAAGATCTTAGAACAAGTCCGAGAACTAGAAGCCAAGAAAGCCTTCATACAACAAACGATTCCCTCTTCAACACCAGCTACAGCAGCTTCCAAACACGTCTCGCCAGCTTCGCAGTCGACCAGTACACCTCCTCCCGCTGGTTCTACATCTCCTAAGTCCTCGCCAGCTACAGTTTCGAAACCTGAGCCTCCCAAACCCTCAGCAACCCCACCTCCACCTCCAAAAGCCGCGCCGAAGCCACACATCCCAATAGCAGCTCTCAACTCCGAAATCGTATCTGGAATATCTACACGGGCGGGCGCAAGACCGAATACTGGTGGAAATACGCAACTACCGAAGAATTACAAGCCGACTGCGAGGAGGGTTATAATGGTTATCACGGCGTTGCCGATTGCGATTGTTACTAGCTATGTTTTATATCAACGATGTAGGTCCTACTTTTGCGAAACGGGAGGGGGTCTTGGAACGACGAATATGGTGCTGACTTCAAACAGTAGTTTTAGGAGAAGAGCCGAAATTATTGGTACCGAGAGCGGCTGTTGAGCCTTCAAAGGACACATTGAAGGTTGAAGATCTAAAGGTTGATACTCCGAGTGCAGCTGCAAGCTAAGGGGATGGATCTTGGAGGGAGAAGAGTATATATATGATGATGTGATTGTCGATGATAATGGGTTTGGTGTACAGAAAATAATCTCCAAGCTTTGATACCCCAAAAGTGCATGTGTCAATGACACCAGGCTTCTGACAAACTCTTGATGTTGTTCTATGTGGAGAGCGATGGCGCACTCGTCAAATCTGTTCTTGCTTTTTTATTTTCATCTAAGCTTGGCAAGTGCCATCAGGAGGGGAGTGCAGTAACTCCATATTCATTACGCTTCCCCCCATCTAGATTCAACCTGATGTTATAGCTCGCATGGACTTTGAAGTATATCGCATGATGTGCTGGATTTTCATCTGAGCTACTTCTAAGGTGCTGAAGAAGACATTTATTTCAGGAAAGTCCTCCAGTACAAAAGTCCTCGAGTACAAGAGTTCAGTCTCCTGCAGCCAAATTGTGGTATCGAATTGCATCGAATTGAGACCATTATTTCACTCTCCGTCATCCTGCATGCTTCTTTCTTGAACTGATTTTGGAGAATTTCGGCTGTTTTGTAACCCAACATGATTTGTCGCTGTTTCGATTGTTGAGATTTGAGGGGCTGGAAGTAGGAGGTTGCATGTTGAGGCTACCCTTGGGGAAGGACGTTGGGAGGGTGCGAAATATTGGTGCTCACGTGCTTGGTCTTATGTCTAGGTGGGTTTGGAGGATTTGCAAGTGACTTTTGCTTGCGTTAAGCAGCGACAACGGGCACTTCTGTAGCGTGTGAGTGAATACGAATTCTAAGGCCACGAAGTACATTTTTGAAGCTCCCTACCTAGGTTGTTAGCACTGTACCTTCGTTCCATCTGAACCTTCCGGATTCGGGACTTGCTTTTTTAGGCGTCGCCTCACATGCTGCGCCTGCGCGTCCCAACGTTCTCGTTGGACTTCAAAGTTCCCTGCTATTTATATATTTTGTGTTTTTCTTCCTTTCTGTGAATTTCAGGCTCTCCAGCCTCGTTGCTTTTGGACTGAAGGAGAACCTCTTCCATTGGAAGGCGAAGCTTCGATGATATTAAGCCTCGACTCGTACTCTGGTCGTCGAAACACAACCGCTACTTCTGCACGCCTGCATGCAGAAGTCTCTAAGACTACGAGGTCAATCCTGCATCGCAGCAATTTGTATGGAGTACTATTGGTACTAAGCCTCAGCTACTATTCTGATCCACGAGGCACCAAGAATACATCTGCAGACCTCGGTCGCAGATTCCGCGCAAATATCAGAAACGGACTGGAGGTACCTTGATCAGCCATCATTTCAGTCTGTGGCTGTGACATTCGTCTATAGGCAGAATTCTCCGTATTTAGGATGTCTTCAGAGTCGGTTTTCAGTACGCCGGCTTCCATCCCCAGCTCTGCGGCTCTTGGAAGATTCGAATGGAAGATGTGCCGATACTTTCTAATGGCTCGTGAAGATTGCATGAAATCCGAGACACGAGACGAACGATCTGCCCGCATATGCGGGCGTCATCTAGATTGGTTTGACTACATTCGGTCTCAAGCTCCTGTTGGTCAAAGCTCTTCTCGTAGCTTTGTGTAACAGGAAGCCACCTCTGACAAACTGGGGTATAGAAAGCTATTAGGGATGAATATTCTTTTTTTAGACGGTCAGGCTGCGTAACTATACGTACCCTGCCACTCTTAACTTTCATTGTGGAGGCTAATTGTCAGCCTTACTCCAGACTTCACGAATGTGGGTTGCACAAGAAATATCACCAAACCGTAACTCTCGTGTAAAGACGTATGGAGTGCTTAAATTAGACTCACATGCTCGTGAAACTCCATACCATCGTTGTCATTGGGCATCGAAAATCTGTTTTGAAATCCGCCTGTTCCGCCGCCCAGACCCCGCCAGAAGCAATGGTACAGCCATTAAAACTCCAACGACATTAAAAGTGCTCGGTCGCAACAACCCATACGTTCATATATAGCTGTTGGGACTCCACCTTCATCATTTCTCTTGACCATATTTCAAACGCGTATACAATATCTGGTGCCTCAAGACAGGTGCATTCAACTCTGTTCCATTTACGAAAGGAAACATGCGGAAGTTTTCTGCATTATTCAGTAAGTCGGAACTTGTGTAGTGTGTGAGCCTGCTGACGGAATCGTTCTCGTTGCCAATATGGCACTCACCATGACAAACTCATCGAGTGCGTTGTCGACCAACAATCTCACTCAAGTTGCCCTCGATGCGCCTGCTATTCTCATGAACCTCAACGTCACAGCAAATTGCACAACGTCGATTTCTTGGCTGAAGGCTCACAACTTCACGGATGATTATTTTATCCAGTTGGACTTGGAGAATTATGGCAATAGCACGGCGGATCTCGACTTCCTTGGAGCATCCGTTCCATCACAGTATCAGAGTGATTCTGATGCGCTCGCCATTCTCCAAAAACAATTCGTTGCTATGTTGAATGGCACCGACCTCTCTAGGGAAGAGCACATGTCCAGCTTCTCGACCCCTATGCATACGATCTGGGCCATAGACTTCGTCTGCACAGCTCCACAACTGGCGTCAGCTTTCAATCTTAACAGCATCAGTCTTAAGGATCTCGACTGTGCCACTGTTGCAAAATTCGTAGCAGACTACTACTGGAGCGACCTCAGTGGATGGTCCCTTGCCTATGAGCAACCAATATACACGGCATCAGAATATGCCTTTTGGAAAATGGTAGCCGAGCAACTTTGGCCTTATCAAAACCTGACGCCTGGAATTATTGGGGGATGGTATCAGAATCAACTCGTATCTGATAATTACTCCGGTGTTGGCACTTGGATAAGGTCTGCTTCAGCTGCTTGTAATATCACCAATATTTGCCCATACGAAGGGTTGTCAGGAAATCCAGACATAGCGGGAATTGGAGTAGGATCTCACCTTGCAACCTTCAAAGCATTTGCTACTAGAGATGAAGCTGATGAATCTTAGATTACGATAGCGTACTACTTGGAAGCATCACTTGCAACTATTTTCCTCCTATATCTGTTATACGCATACCTCACCCTCTATTGGCGTTCGAGTTCAAAAACAAAGGATCAGTTCTTTGACATGGAGCTTTTTTTGGGCAAAGTCTCGAAACACTGCCTAGATGTTGCCTTGGACAGCGCCGCGTTCTTCCTGGGCGGCATCGTTCTTGCAGGGCTCAAAATATGGGATCCCAACGATGTATATCAGTCACTGCTAATCCAGACGATTGTGAACATACTAGTGGGGTGCTTGTATATCTTGATTATAGTCTCGGATAATCTGGACAGAGATCTAGTTGAGAAGAAGTTCTTGCTCTTGTCCGTGTGTCTGATCCTTACTCTTTCTCTTTTCCTCAAATCGAATATCTGGATTCGCAAAGCCAACTCGGACGGCATTAATTCATTGAGTGAAGTAGCAGCTGAATGTGCAAGGGACGCTCTTTACGGCACATCTTGGTTTCTGCCACTCGTTGATGGTAGCTACGCTTTGACTGGAATCCACGGCATCTATCTGATTATGTTCCTCCTCAAGTACAACCGTTTTCAAGATTGTACACCAAAGGGGCCAGAAAGCACTTTATTCCTTATATCGGTCCTATTAGCTATGCTTCAAGCCTGCATCGCATGGGTGATGGTTGTCGCTATCGTTTACCTACGAAGAATCATGGAACAGATATCTGGCTCTACCTGGGAAGAAGCTACGTGGGGCTTTGGCCAGGTAGCAGCGCTTATCACCTGGGTACCTGTGTTCTGGACACTTCTCGTAGATGTCTTGCAAGTTTTAAGTATGCTGCTCGAATCTACATCGAGTATTACAATACTGACTCACTTATAGGTAAGAAAAGAAAGATCATCGATCATTGATTTTGAGCATAGGCTCCTCAAGACTCTTCGTCGTGGTCAGTCTTAATGTCCCCTCACACCAAGTAAGCATGCTAACAATCTTGCTCTACACAGTAAACAAACGGTATATCAACTCGCTGGATACAGTTTAAGACATGGTACGGAGTAGACAAATCTTCGCCGACTGAGATGAAGCCCCATGCCGAGGTCAAAAGCTTATGCGTGGTTCTTCCTCAGAAACTGTGCGTCCTGCTTAGGACCTGGCGGCTACGGTCTTCGCATCTCGTCCACCGAGTCGCATCTGCACCAAGGGAGGCCGACATGTCTTTTCGTTGTCCTTGTCCTTGTTCTGAAACTCTTTTTGTTCTTTTTCCTGCATTAATTATTGTTTCGTGTCTTGTATTTGTCCACATCTTGTTGTTTTGATTTCAATTGTATGGATCTTGTGATATGGTGTAAAGATCGTTTACTTATTGCTTCTGAGTTGAGATCTTGAGCTGTTTTCTTGTTGTTTTTCTAGTACTAGATGAGTTCTATTAGAGTTTGAAGGGTGTATAGTAGCAGATCGCGTTAGAAAGGATTACTAGACTCGGCGCATTTGTATTTAGCTTGGTACAGCTGATTTATGAACAAGTAGTTCATGGAAGAAAGCGTGGTTATTGAGAATGATTCCTTGTTTAGCTCAGTGCGATGAAAATTCGGGCACTAATCCGTTTCAGTTGCCCCGCCCAGAGGTCTCATGACTCCATTTAATCCACATGTCCCTAGACGTCCTAGAAGATCGGTCGGTCGGTGCCGGTCATATATTCCAGGTGGTTTGTGTGCGGTAATCGGCTCGTCAGGCACGTGGTTAGCATTGAATGTTGACATATTTTGTGTGTCTGATCAAAGGAAGGGCTAGTCTCGCGAACCAATCTCCTTTCCCTTGCCTTTTCCCTTGCATCCATTCCCCATTCCCATTTATATTTCAGAAACAAATTCCACATTGCAGCTATATGGCCGATTCCAATCCCTAGCTATTCTAGTGCCTACAGAGCGAAAATGGTAATAACGCAAATGATAAGTAACACACTCGATTCATGACGTCTACCAAACTACAAGAGTACAATAAAGCATATTTTTGACTACCAGCAGGGTAGTGAATAATATCTCAGGTTATGAAAGGTTGCTGCTATTAAGACGACTGAGCTACGTTCACCTATGATTGACGCAAGGAACATTTACATTGGGATGCATGCTAACGGATTACTCCAATACAAATCTCAGCCTTTGTGACTTTGATCATTTGCACATAATCTTCGAATGATCTTCGTAGATCGCCAACACAAATGTCGGCCTTTGTAACTTCGGCCAGACCTCTGGACGTGGAACAGTACTAATGCTATCAGGAATTTCGACTTTTGGAGAATTGGATTTGGAAGTCCTTGCTTCGGGCTGCAACTCTACAGCCGTCAGATGTTCGTTTTCTTCTCGGTACGTGGTTCAGGGAAGTATGCGGTTAACTACGAAATCCTTCTCGTCTTGATTGGGCATGGAGCGAGGTTTGTCAGCCCTCTCCCGAAAACCTCCCCGCATAATCCTCGTCCTCGTCCTCTTCATCCAACTTCATCGCTACCTCATATCCCTGTTGATCACTTTGAGACGCAACATACTGACACCTAGACCTTTGACTCCGGACTGGACGTCTTCTGAAGAAGTCTCAGGGTAATGTAGCCCCCTCCACCCGGCTTTACAAGTAATTCTTCGTCTGCCAGCGGTTGTTGGTAGCCTGGTAATTTGTGCCACATTGATTCCTATCCTGTATGCATCCTATGTTGGCATTTTAGGTTCCGTTTCATTGATTCCGCTCTCGTCTGTTTGGAGGAAGTCGTTCCTTGCTGAATGGAAATCATCCGTCTATACCTTCTCCTAAATCTGAAAGTCTCATCTTCAATTCTACCTCAGCACAGAGAATGAGGTAGCCCACGATCATGGAAACCCGACCATCATAGAAGGCTGAAAGCGTTGGCAGTGATCTTGCACAAATGGCAACAAAGTTCATCAACACGCTCTGGGCTCACATCGAGTACCAGTACCTATTGCTTTAGGGAAAGCTACCTGCCAACGCGTATTCATGTCTTTTCACTGGACGATGGGTATCTACCCTTCGTTGGGATCTGGGATCATTGCCAAGATAACCTCAAGGGCTGGGTCTGTGGGCTCCGGCCAAGCACGATGAGGGAGGATCTTTGGTAAAGGAACCCAGACAAAGATGAATGAAATTTTCATCCTCGTCGACGTTTTGGAGTGCAAACATTATCCAAATAACTCCAGCATCTGTTTCTGGTTGTCGCGAAAATTATCGCGAATCTCGATGCCAGCGCACAACATCCCACTTTCCGTCCCCGTCTCTCCGCATGGCTCCTCATCCAAACTCTCCAACCCCACCAAAGCGGCTGAGCGATGGAGCAAAATCCAGCTACGTCATTGGTCGATATTTCAACGTCACTCCGCTACTGTCAACCGCTCCTGCCAAGGCTGCACTTGCTCGTCATGCCAAGGTCATCTAACAACTCTACGATTTTCTCTCACTTTCAGTTCGTGCAACGCTGAAAATCTCGCCAATCAAGAGAGGAAAGTGAGCACTGTGCCTTGCACTAATAGTTTTGGTTCCTTGACAGTACGGTACAAGGTGAAGCGGGGACTCCCTGATTGACGTCCTCCCTTAACCCAAATCCGTACATTAATCACTGCTTGGCTACTGTCAAAGGCCCCGAGGTACCTCCTAGCCGATAAGTCGTCGAAGGAATATTTCGAGTATAAAGTCATGATGTGGAAGGCAATCTTCGGAGGAATAGCCCTTGCTGCCCTCCTCGAAATGTTGCTGCACTACATCAATGGCCTTTCATTGGCAAGTGCTGTGTTTGGCGCAGCACTTTCCAAGAGACAAGTTACCAGAGAAACTTGTCCCGGATACGTTGCTTCTGCTATATCACAAACAGCAACGGGCATGACTGCAGATCTCACCCTGGCTGGAACACCATGCAATATATATGGTAGCGACATCAAGGACTTGAAGCTTATTGTGAACTACGACACAGGTGGGTCCAACTTCAATTTCTCAAATTTCATACACTAATCTAGAGTAGAATCACGCCTCCATGTCAAGATCGAGGATGCTGGAAAGGTCGCCTATCAAGTCCCCACCAGTGTCTTTCCCACTCCTGAGACCAATGGATCCGTATCATCTGATGCTTCCGCCCTCGAGTTTCTCTATCAAGAATCTCCATTCACCTTCTCGGTCAAGCGCAAGTCAAATGACGAAGTCCTGTTCGATTCGTCAGCAGCACCATTGATCTTTGAGGATCAATATCTTCGACTGCGTACTTCCCTTCCAAGCAATCCCAATATATATGGCCTTGGAGAACACACAGATAGTCTTCGCCTCAACACAACAGATTACACCAGGACTATGTGGTCTCGTGACTCTTACGGTGTACCATCAGGACAGAATCTTTACGGAAATCACCCAGTATATTTCGATCATCGGGGTAGTCAAGGTACTCATGGTGTTTTCTTACTTTCCAGCTCTGGAATGGACGTCAAAATCAACAACACGGAAGCTGATGGCCAGTATCTTGAGTACAATCTCATGTCTGGCATTCTGGATCTATATTTCATGGATGGTCCTACTCCCACTGAAGTCGCTCAGCAGTACAGTGAGGTGGCGGGAAAGGCCGCCATGATGCCTTACTGGGGGTTTGGCCTGCATCAGTGTCGGTATGGTTATCGAGACTATTACGCCATCGCTGAAGTGGTTCACAACTATTCAGCAGCTGGTATTCCTCTCGAAACCATGTGGACTGATATCGACTACATGTATGAGCGATACATCATGACTACGGATCCGGATCGCTTTCCTGTGGCACGTGTACGAGAATACGTTGACTACTTGCATGATCATGGGCAGAAGTATATTGTCATGGTAGACCCCGCTATGGCGTATCAGACCGAGCGAGAGAATGGGGAACCATATGAAACTTTCTTGAAAGCTGTTGATCAGGGTGTTTTGGTGCAGAAGAATGGATCTGTCTATCAGGGTGTTGTCTGGCCAGGTATGTGCTTTGATCTCTAAGCAGGACATGTGACTAACAATGATAGGTGTGACTGCCTTCCCCGACTGGTTCCATCCAAACACGCAGCAGTTTTGGACAGCCGAATTCGCCAATTTCTTCGATGCTGATACTGGCGTCGACATTGATGCTTTGTGGATCGACATGAATGAAGCTGCAAACTTCAACTACTTTGGAGACAACCCAACTGAGAGCGCTGAAGAACGTGGCTTCCCTCCCACCAGGCCGGCCCTTCGATCTGCACCCCGACCGATTCCAGGATTTCCACAATCATTTCAACCAGATCCAAACTCCCCATATCCAGCCGATGACTTGGCATACGCTCCTCCGTGGCTGGCCCCTGCAGCTGCGCCAAACACCAAGAGACAGCAGGCAGATGCTGCTTCCAAAGCGAAGAGAGAAGTTGTCGCGCACCATGCGGCAGTACCTCGACAAAGTGAACAGATCATCGGCTTCCAGAACCGCAACCTCCTAAACCCACCCTACCAGATCGACAATGCCAATACTGTCACTCCCTATGGCGGCCTATCAAACTTTACTCTTGACACGGATATCGTTCATTATGATGGCCATGTCGAGCTTGATGTTCACAATATCTATGGTGCCATGATGTCCGTCGCGTGCCGCAACGCCATGATCGCTCGACGGCCTGCAAAAAGGCCAATGATTATTACTCGCTCGACATTTGCTGGAAGTGGCCATGCTGTTGGGAAGTGGCTCGGTGATAATCTGAGCACGTGGCAATTGTACCGCAACTCGATTCAAGGCATGCTGGATTTCGCTGCGTTGTACCAGATTCCCATGGTGGGAAGTGATGTTTGTGGCTTTGGTGGGAATACTACCGAAACTCTTTGTGCTAGGTAAACTTTCATATCATATGCATACTAGAGACGGTACTGACAGGCATTAGATGGGCGATGTTGGGAGCCTTCAATCCATTCTTCCGTAATCACAACGGCGACGACTCCATTCCACAAGAATTCTACCTTTGGCCCACTGTTACTGAAGCTGTCAAAGGCGCAATTGATATCCGGTATCGTTTTCTAGATTACATCTATACAGCTCTGCACAAGCAATCGACGATTGGTTCTCCGTTGCTCAATCCGATGTTCTTCAAGTACCCAGAGGATGCCAACACATTCGGCGTCGAGCTGCAATTCTTCTATGGAGACTCTCTCCTCGTGTCGCCAGTTACGGAGGAAAACGCCACCAGTGTCGAGGCCTATCTTCCGAAAGACATATTCTATGACTTCAAGACTTATGCAAAGATGGAAGGAAAAGGAGAGACGGTGACTATATCTAATGTCGGTTTCACCGACATTCCACTGTATATTAAATCTGGATCAATTATTCCACTCCGGAACGCATCAGCATATACCACGACGGAAGTTCGACAACAGCCTTTCGTCTTCCTTGTCGCTCCCAATCAATCCGGAGAAGCATTGGGATCTCTGTACCTCGATGATGGGGAGTCCATTCTCCAAGAAACGACAACAGAGATTGATCTGGAATACAAAGAGAATGAATTATGCATCTCGGGAGAGTTCGAATATGCAAGCGCAGACGGGGAAAGCATCAGCTTGCTGGAAGTGGTTATATTGGGAGTGGCAAACAAGCCCACAGGTGCTTACTGGTCAAAAATCGATCTTGCGCAGCCTGGAGAGGTGATCTGGTATACATGCCCGGAGGAAGGATGGTCTTACGATGCAGAGAAGCAGGCTGTGGGCATCATTGTCAATCAGGACCTCGATGTACCAATCAGAGTGAAGTTTGATTGAAGCTGAAACTTCGCGGGAAAGAAAAATATATAAATGCCTAAAATCCATAGCTTGCCTCAGAACAAAGTACATGATGAAGCTTCTGAGGAATGGTCGGGAAAGGTGTAATGTCCGACGGCATGCATGCGCTGCAATCAACCTGCTGTTGAGGCGGAGCTAGCAGCTGCAAACTTTTGATCACCAAAATGACCCGTGTGAACGCCAACATCCTTTACATCCCCACATCGCCAAGTTCGCCAACCGCCATTCAAAGCTTCTCTGCACTTTCGAGTGTCTCATAATTCCATATCTAACAACCGCTCCCCTCTTGACTGTCAGTTGATCCTCATCACATGATATAAGCAGGCTCCTCTTACTAGCGCTAAGCTTCGTAAAGCCAAGAAGCACTAAGCGCTACCCGAGCCTCCCTTGCGGATCTGCCTTGGCTGATTGGCCGCGCAGCAGACATTCTCGCTTATCCAGGGGGCTGAGCCTCAACATCCACTGCAGTGATCCGTCGGTCAGCAAACCCTCCAATAAAAATGCTTCTATTCTGGGTGTTTTTGGCTGTGTCCAAGCCAGGTCTAGATGCTTGGGCGGATTGTCATGTCAATTGATTAGCTCAGCTCTCTGAGCCTGGTGTGGTGCGTGTGGGTTTGAAGGATGGGATGGGACATCAAAGTGTTCCAATCCTGCTGTGTTTGTGATTTTTCTATCTTCCTCTCTTTCGGCATCGCATCACTCGTCTCGCGTCTCGTTTCCTTTTTTGTTGAAAATGGTAGATCATGAGATGGATATGGATGATGGGAGGAGTATCCGCAAGGTTGAATTGGCTGGATACGTACGGGAAGATGAGAGGGATTCGAATGTGCAGTATGCGAAACATACATTGGCGATCCCTAGGAAACCGGTGAAGAAACAGGTGTCGTCTGTGTTTCGGGAGGAGATGAGTCCTGAGAGTTCGAGGTTCCCTGAGATCACATTTCCAGATGGCGAGATCGAGATGGTTGCGCCTGAAAATGTTGGAGGGAGACGGAGAGAGGACAGTATGACGACATTGGAGAGGGGGATTATAGATGATGAAGATCATTTCTTTCCCGATTTTGAGATGGTGGGAAGGAGCCCGACTCAGCGAAATACGAGTCCCACAGAAACGAGGCCAAAAACCAACAATCCAAACCTTTCCTCCAACTTCGACATAGTGTCTCCAGAGAGTTTGAGAAGAAGGCAAACCGAAGTTGAGGAACAGAATAGACCAATCCCCAGTATCCAGGTCGTTCCTGAACGCCATTCTGTCGAAGTGACCGAGCGACGGTTCAGTAATGTGAGCGGTACGGAGGAAATTTGCGCCCAGGCTCCGAAAGCTTCGTCAAGGGATAGCGAACATTATCAAGTACCAACATTCAATCTCCAAACACCGACTCCAGAATCAGAGCCAGAGTCATACCACGCACTAGTATATCAGACACCGCCGTCTATTCAAGACCGAGGATACAATCCTTACGAGTCAATCGGAAGCCAAGATGACCTCCTTACAAGTTCACCCTTCAATCCTTCCGAAAAAAGAGAGACCAGATTGTCGATAGAGAGAAAGGACAATTGGTGGATATCGGAATTCTTCTGCTTGTTGATCAGCCTGCTGGCTTGTGTCGCAATTGTCGTCATCCTGAATACCTACAACAATAAGCCGATGTCGGACTGGCCACAATCAATAACGCTGAACTCTTTAGTGGCGATATTTATAACTTTAGCGGAGCTCACATTGTTGATTCCCGTCTATGCGTCGTTGGGACAATTGAAGTGGGTATGGTTTAAGGAAGAAGAGAGGCCCTTGACGGATTTTGAGACTTTAGATCAGGCGTCTCGAGGACCAATTGGTGGCATCAGATTGCTTGGGATGTTGAAATCAACGTAAGTTGAGATAGAATATATGTGTCACGACGCTGACAGTGATGATGCAGACACCTAGTCGGGTTTGGTGCAGTACTTTCGATACTGGCACTTGCGACAAGTCCGGTGACGCAACAAATCATAAGCTATCGAGAACGACCTGTAAATGGTACAGATGGCGCGTTAACACAGGCACAAAGGAGCAATGTCTTCTTGGCTTACAGTCCGCTGAGGGGAAGTGCTGGTAATTTCCCATATTCACATTGTTGAAGAATATTCTGATCGAACATACAGTGGGAGTACCTGATCTTAGCATGCAGCAAGCTGTGAAGATGGGTATCTTCAGTGCAATCAATGAGACAGTCTCAGCAAGCACGCCATCCTGTCCTTCCGGGAACTGCACGTGGCCAGAATTTAGCTCACTTGGCATATGCTCAAAAGTTGCCAACGTCACAGGCTTCCTCGACATTCCCTCTGGTGCAGGAAATTCGACATCAGGAAACACCGTGACTCTTCCAAATGGGGCCTATCTTCAGTCAGGAGACATGAAATTGAATATCACCACTCTATCAGACGTTGCCGAATCATCACCAATCAATCGCTCCCTTGTATTTGCAAATGAATCTAGTGCAGTGTGGACGACGATCAGTAACCATTTTATTATCTGGCAAAACGACGAAGCAGCAGGGCAAGGAGATTTTGGGGCAGTGGAAATTCTTCTCCATTGGTGTGTCAATTCATACTCGGCATCTATCTTAGACGGCACTCCTAAAATAAACATCACGAATTCATCAGTCAATATCGCCTCTACGGATACGAGTATTTCGCTTCCAAAGATAGATGGCACGAACGGAACCTGGGAGCAATACGGTGACCTTGCCATGAATCCCATGAAGGGCACAGAGAATTACACGATTAATGCTGATGCGAACAGAGCATTAATGGGCTACATGGCAAAGACTTGGATGGGATGGTATGAAGTTGGCCAGAGTGGGGGATATGACACAGATGCAGCGATGGCTATATCAAACGCGCTGTTCCTCGACACTTCTGTTGCGAGTGTTACGAGCCAGGCCGCAGACCACATGCAATTCTCAGGCATTCAAAACATCACCCAAAATGTTGCAACAAGCATGACAAATAAGTAAATCAACTCTCGTATAATTGCCCCTTTTTATCCGCTAATTATTCTCGCTTAGTATCCGCACACGTCCCTTCACCGGCGATGCAGCAATCGGCACCTCGTACACGAATCAAACATACATCCACGTCTCTTGGCCTTGGATTACTTTACTGCTTCTTCTCTTGGTGTCCAGCTTTGTCTTTCTGTTGGCAACGATAATCAAGACAAGAAAGGCGAAAGTTGATGTGCTGAAGAATAGTACGCTGGTGACAATGTGCGCTTTGAGTGGGGATATGAGAAATCGCATGGGTCCAATTGAGTCAAATAGCAGTCAAATGAAGAATGCGAAGGGGGTCAGAGTGAGGCTTGTTGGAGGTGCTGAGGGGTGGAGTTTAGAAGGACAGGGAGGTAGTGATGCTCATGCGGGGTAAATAAGCGAGGGGTAAAGAAGGGCTTTATACCGACATGGTCAATGGACCTATGTATTGATTTTGTATTCCAGCGAGCATCACATGGCATCTATCTGCTATATAAACGTTTTATACCCTACTAAACAGAGCTTCGATCCTCTCTTGGTAAATGTATCGGCTTTGTCTTCTCGAGTATCTGAAAGATCGTATGCAAATCTCACGATACCTTTGGGACCACGTCTGTTTATTGAATATTAGCAAAGATTGTTTATAGCTACGGGAGAGTAGATACATACACAATGTTTGCGCTTCTTTGATTGTAATTCTCATACACTATCTGTCTCAAGTCTCTAAGAGGCATACGCCACGCACCGGATAATTTAAATCTATGCGCAGGTCAGAAATAGAATATACATGTAATTTATACCCCAATCATTCAAAGTGGAGGCCGTCAAAACAAAAAGCATGCTTACTCGAGCCAACGATGGAAACTTCTGATGTCAATATCGCGACTTTCACCATTGAGGTCGTACAACATTTCTTGGGTTCGGGGATCAGATAGGAAGTTATCGAGAGCTTCTGCTGTATCGACTTCGTCATCTCTATTCTCCTGATCACATCTTTCACTCTCCTCGCCACTCTCCTCATCCTCCAAATTCTCATATTCCCCTTCATCTCTTTCGTTATCGTCCTCTTCCATATCTTCTTCACTTTCGCACTATCACTATCATCCTCATCATTACTGACATCTTCCGAGGGGGGCTCTGAGATACCGTCTGTTGACGAAGGCCAGCCAGCATTAATCCGCATCACAACCCCATCTCCAGGCCAAGGCTCCCAAGCAAACAAAACTCTTCGTTGATTCGCAACCCCAAGAAAATTTCTAAACTTCAACCCTGTCAAATTAATACCACCACGATCTCTGATATATCGAAAGAAGCTCGACTCGAAGAGAATTGTCATCGTATCCAAAGCCAAATGGCCTGGTTATCGATTTTGAAAAAAGTAAGTTGTGATCTGGTCCCATCAGGCACAATGGTATTTCATGGACGGAGGTGGATCCCCCGGATCTAGGTACCCAATCTCCTCTATTGAAGTGCTCTGTTGATTTGGTGTCCTTCTCATCGCAGTTTCGATCATAAATGCACACATCGCTCTCTTAGCTTCCCCTTCTGCTGTTAATCTTTCGATTTGTGTCATGCCATCGTTAACCGCGATTCTATTCCAAGGTCCATCGTACAGTGGTCCAAAATCATCATCATACCAGGAGCTCTCCCCGCTTTTCCCTTTCCGAGTGGGATTCACAGTTCTGTGTCCATTTTTCAAAGGCCCCATATGAGTTGCTGCTCTACCATACTTCCTTACATGTGCACGCCACCAGTTCGTGCGAAACGTGTTGAGCTCCAAGATGTTGGCACAGCCCAATTATCATAGGTGAAAAAAGGATCAAGCTCTTCAGCATCAACAGGCTGATTATGGGCTGGTCCTCCATCTGACGTGCCATAATTAGCTCGCTTCGAGAGAAGTGAACCAATTTGTTTTCAAGACCCCAAAGCTGAGGGAAACCGGGACCTCCGCGACTATAGAAATAAGAGACCAGAGAGTAATTATCACCACCCCAGACTTTATCCCTGTTCTGAAAGTGGTTCTTGGTCACAGTACGGTTCTAATGTATGGGAGCGGGGTACCACACAACTTACCTGGATTGCTCTCTAAGTGGCGTGTGAAAACTTCGACGTTGTGCGAGAATACATGGGATGACAGACCAAGACGCGTCCATAATAGCTAATAGCGTTGTTCCTGTACCCTGAACTTCCTTATCAAAGAGGTCAAAGTTGTCAAAGAAAATTGCTGCATTGATGCATTCGACAACGTGTCAACCTCAAAGAAACGATTGAAGTATCATGAGATTATGATACGAGAACAAAGAAGCATATTGTCGAGCCGTTTAGTGGTGATTTAAACACTACCCAGATAGTGTTTTGCGAGAAAGACTTGATGCTCTGCAGAAGGAACTTCGAGATACTATTGTTGAAAGAAGTAAAGCCACCTGGTAGATGTGAGCTGATTGTTTTAATTAAAGAAGGAAAACGGAAGGAATGGCAGCGGAACGCTCTTCACCGAACTCATTTAGCTCAGCCGAAGACGATAGGATTTATGTGTTTGTTGCAATGCATTGCTCGAGAGAATTACGTGAAAGGATGAATCCAGCCCAGTTATCAATAGAGAAGCGACAGACTCCACTTTCCCTCCCAGAACTTTAGAGTCCTTTCGTGTACATGACTCAACTTCCTCTTGCATGCCTTGAACTACGATAATAAGATAATGAGCACTCCACTGCAGTGTCCAACGCGGCTGCGGAACTCGGGTATATTCGCCAAATTCGTTCAAATGAGTAGATTCTCCATCGCATCCTCAAATGAGACTTGCGAGCTTCTGTCGCTCCAACTCCCTGAAATTCCGTTCTGGAGTAAAGGAGAGTCCTTGTACATCATCAAGCCAGCCTCCAACCTACTTAGTCCACTCTCAGCCATTTCTGGTATGTCGCTGATGACACTTATCAAGTCATGGAATGCTGCAAGAATCTGATCGTCAACGTCGTACCGATCTTGTACTCGTTTTGCACAATCTGCGAGAACGTAGTCCTTGTCGTACTTCAGCCGGAAATGGTCGGTTGCTACCAAGATCTTCAATGTTTCAAGGTCTGCGAATACGGCCGCAGTTTCAAGGAGATGTGGTCCTTGCAGACGAGGACAGGAGCTATATTCAGACCATCGATCGAGGAGCAATTGGAGAACATTATGGCTGTTGTAGGTGATGGCTGTTGTAGGTGATGGCTGTTGTAGGTGATGGCTGTTGTAAGGGGTGTCTGTAAGGTCATGTCGGCAGCGTTGATATCGGCTCCATATTCCAGCAACAAAGTGGCGAAGCTTACATTATCTGTTCGAGAGACGTGGATCAGTGGTGTTTTCCTGTCAATACCGCTAGCATCTACGTCTGCACCGAAGTCTAGGAGGGTTTTGAGAACGAGGGCGTCTGGTGAATTGCGTGCAGCGCAATTCAATGGACTGCCAATTTTGAGGCCGCCTGGGACGACTGGATCGGGGCTTGCGCCTGCTTCGAGCAGTAGTCGAACACAGACAACATGGCCTCGCTCTGCGGCATAAAATACTGGTCCAGTCCACTGGATATCCAGTGTATTGGGATCGGCTCCGTACGAAAGGAGAGTAGCAACAGCGTTTTCGTCGCCCCTGGCAGCGGCCCACGTTAATGGAGTCCGTCCTAGCGCGTCGATCGCATCGATATCATCTGAGTACATGGCCATAGCCTCTTTGAGACTCTGAGAATTCAGTCCAGTCACAATCTGATGCAAGACTGTAAAGTTGTGGTCCTCAACCCAGTCGCTGCCAGCCGTGAGGCAAGTAAGTGTTTCCACTTCCTCCTTTGAGAGAAAACCTTGGAGAATAAAGTCGAAAGCCTTGTTTCTGGGGTTGTTGTCATGGGCACTAAGCGGTCTTAAAATTACATCAGTAATGAATCCGACATATGCTGGGCTAACGAATGTTGTCTACTGACCGATAGTCTGGATCGGCACCAGCATTCATGAGAAATTTGCAAGTTTTCCATTGTTTGCCGTACATGGCTGACTACAAAAGGGTCAACATGACATTGAATGAAAACGGAATGGGTAAACACAAGACTTACACGAAGTAGCGAATATCCGCGGGTACTTCTAACGTCACGTGGGGGAGCAAGACCACGAGCGAACAAGTCTTTCAGTCCGTCAATGTGCCCGAATAAAGCAAAATCAACACACGGTGCCGAGTCCGGAACTCTTCTGAGGAAGTTCAATTGCATCTGAGAACCAGCATTCTGCAGATAGGCAATTTGGAGGGGAACAATCTGGGACCAGACGTAGCCAAGGGGAAACCAGTACTCCAGTTTGACGTGCGGAGACTGCTTCTTTATACAGGTGGTAAGGTCACACTTGGGACTAAAGATTGGAATGCCAGCGTAATGCACAAACATCTGCCCCATGATCCGCTCGAGCAGTGCCGGAGTAGCAGACCTCCTCCGTTTATGACAAGCACAAGGACACCCACCTGTGCAAGTAGTGATATGCTGGTGACCCGAGTAGCTATGCTCTCCGCACGGGGAGTCCTTGGAGGCCCCCCTCCTTTGTTTGAGGCTTGGATTGGCCGACGTCTCAGATATGGAGCCGGGGGCTTATAGTATGGCCCAAGTTGTGTAGACTGGGAGTCTTGAAAGCGTTCGGATTGAGCCTTCAACAGCTCCTCAACTATGCCAATCCTTTCGTCTACCTGCAAGGCAACCTCTGATACGGACTCTCTCAATCCTTCCTGGTGACGTGAGAGGGTCTCGATAAGTTCGTCTTTCATACCAGCCTGGTGTTGAGAGGATTCAGTCGTCATGGCTGAGATGTCCTCAATGTGGAGTCGAATGCGCGTCATGTCCTGCCTGCGGAACGATATCAGAAGTGGTCCTGACAGCAACCGCTCCCACAACGATCATCTTCAAGACGACTTACGAGTTGGAAGCTCCGAGCATGATGTTCAGTGTACACTTCACTGTCTTAATGTCCTCTTGCAAAGCCAGCAGACGGTCTTGCTCCTTCTTCCAAGCGTGCACTGCAAGGAGGGGAACCTTCGCGCGCTCGGACGAGCGTGCGATGCGATCAATGAGGGATCGTAACTCGGTCAACTTGGTGGTTGCTTGTGTGAGAAGCTGGCGGATGTGCAGGTGCGCGTAGGGCCCGTCGAACCCTGCGAGTGGCGAAGAAGCACGATGTTCAAGGACTGACGCTACTTAGTAGCACACTACCTCGATATCAGCCACCTCGTTATTCAGCGCATGCAGTCGTCTTGGAAGAGTTTTGCACAAAGCGCGCAACCGTACAAAGGCCTTGCAGGTGTGCGTTGCTAACGTGGCCACTGTGAAAGGGCTAGCGCTGGTAGAGAGCGGATCAATAGGTACCCTTAGACACTGTCAGGTTATTGTATGTTCGAGTTGCGGTTGTGTTGGTGTTGGTGTCGGTCTCGAATAGAAGATGTGCTGCTAGCGACTTGTGCCGGAGTCTATGGGCTGCTCTCATTGCTTGTGTTATTCGCCGTCGCGGCGTTGAGGATGCTGTACAGTATGCGCATCCCGCAGAGAACGTAGTGAGACAGGAGACACTGTTTACTTAAGCAAACGACTTGTCCAGGCGAGAGCAAACGGACTCGCTGAGCGGCAGGACTCTAAGGCAATCCTGCCCCTCGCCTCCCTCCAGGCGTTCGCGAGCTGCTATGTTTGCTTGCTTCTGCGCCGAAGATCAAAACGACCATTAGCAGCTGGTTAGGCGCGAGAGCGGAAACCTGCTGAAAACCAAAGGCTTCGGGTGTCTCATCTTTCTTTGTACTGTAGGGGCAGTCGAGAGTCCCTCATCACGCAGAGCCTCTGGCAGGAGCACAAAGGTGAGTTCAACTTCCAGTCATATTAGAAGGTTTATTCAGATTGCTCTTACTGCCCTGCCCTGCCCGTACCCGAGACCACTGTAACCTCACAGTACAGTACAGCCTTCCCGCCATCGCAATCAACGCCGTCATGAGATTTGGCCGAGATCTGCACGTTCACATCGTCCCGGAATGGGCATCGTACTACATTCCGTATGCGAAACTCAAGAGAATCTCCAAGTTCGCGGGCAAAGCTATCGCTCAGGAAAGCCCGGAGGCTGCTGATTTGGTGCTGCAACTCAAACTCGGCCTCCAACATAACATCAACCGATTTGAGACTTTCTATCTGCGACAACAATCAATCCTCGAGCAGCGAATTGAACTGCTTTGCAAGCCGTGCGTCAACACTACGATTTCTATAACTCTGACGTCCTTAGCCATCGAAGGACTAGACCAGCAGGAAGTGGAAAAGGCTCTCGCAGCCTTTCTTGAGCTACGTCTGGATTTCAAAAAGTTGCAGTGGTATGCGAGAGTGAACAGAGGAGGCGTTTTCAACCTTTTCGACAAGGTGAACAGGCTACTCAACGGAGGTGTCGAGTATAACCAATTGTACCAATGCTTGTTCTCGGAGCAAACTCGCCTGTTCCAAATCCTGGACGAGGTGGAAAGCATTATAACTCATTTACGTTCTGCTACATTCGGGCGCGATACGAGCGGTTCCAAACTGGCATTTGAGGCGAGCCACAACGACTCTTCTGACAGTAACTTCATTTCTCAGTTTCTCATTCGCCTAGGTCAAAGTACGTCGCCCAATATCAGTCGCACTCAGAATTTGCACCTTCAGAAATATGAAGCAACATCCGGCAACGACGGTACAAGCTCTCTCAAAGCGTTTACAAGCCTTTTCAATCATTTATCTCCACCAGTTCAATGTCAAGTGCTACATGGGAATGACGCCTTTGGACGTTCGCCGCTCCATTATGCTGCGCAGTATGGCCTGTCTGAAGCATGTCGCGTCATCTATCAGCATATGCCAAATGGTATAGATCTTTCCCAGACGTTACTATCTTCGGATTATAATGGATACACTCCTTTGCACCTAGCTGTCATTAACGGCCACGCTGGAACTGTTGGGGCTCTCCTAGATCTATTCCTAACCGGAGATGTCACAACTAAAGCTGGCAAGATGGATTTGTGTACGACACTCTCATGGCTTACTGGAATTGCCATGATGTCGAACTTCACTCAGATTGCCAAGCAGCTGCTGGCAACCGGAAAGGTTGACTTGAACTACCAGACGGACGATGGCAAGACAGCGCTCTTCATTGCAGCCCGAGCGGGTCGTGCGGACTATGTGAGGATTTTAATCGAATCCAATGGCTCTCATGAAATTGATCTGAACCTCTCCGAGCCAGATTACGGCTGGACACCTTTGATTGTCGCGTGTGTGCAGGATCAGCTAGAAGTTGTCAAGATATTGCTAGAGGCTGGGGCTGACGAAAGTCCGTGTGATGCTTTTGATTGGACTGCAAGAGATCATACTGCCTTCAGAGGTTATGGTCAATAGGCAAGCTACTCTCTGCGACACCGCCAACGGCTTCAACTCGAATTCCCAAGATTCGACTTCACGAAACAAATGATTTGCCTCCATGCAAGTTAGGCGAGACTAGAGTTTTCGTCAATCTTGGTAGTCTAAACACACGTCAACCGAAGCCTGCTGTGGACATGGGTCTCTACTTGTCTAGATTCCCATACAATCCATATCCGGAGACTGGCTTCTCGATCAAGATCAGTGCAATTGGTGCTACTGGATCAACAGGATTGGTACCTTTGCCTCTGCTGAAAGACACTACCAACTACCCGCATGTGTTTACAACTTCGGACCTAGGCAATGCGCACCTTGTCTTCAGTGTATTTAAAACCTGCACAGGCTCATCAGAACGAAACAAACATATTGGCGGAGGTGTTGCTCTTCTAACGGAGCTGAAAGGTGGTCTTGGTCCAGACCGAGAAAGTCTGATTCGAAATTACACCATTCCTGTCCTTGACAAGAGCTCTCTCGAACCTATCGGTGTTATCACGTTCGACTTTCTGGTTGTGAAACCTTGCCCCAACCCTAACGTGCACATTTCCCACCCTCGTGAAATCTGGAACCGAAGCGCTGGAACCCAAGTAATTGGCCACCGAGGTACGTGTCTCGACAATTTTACTTGGCATCGCATGCTGATAGCTTGAAGGACTTGGACAGAACCACCCATCATTTGGACGACTGCAGATCGGGGAAAATACGATCCCGGTTACTTTCTCTCCTATCTCATATTGGCGAAACTCACTGACTCCTCCCAGTCATTTCTGGCTTCAATGGATTTTGGTGTTTCGTACATTGAGGTAGACACAACTTCGTGTGCATTGTTGACTCCACTGACTGTTCAATAGTGTGGTATGTGCAAGATCGTGCCTAAAGGCTGACTATCTTTGACTGAGACGACATTTTAGACGTTCAACTGACGCGGGATCATGTCCCTATCATCTACCATGACTTTCTATTGAGCGAAAGCGGGGCAGATCTTGCTCCTCATCATCTTAGCTTTGATCAAGTTGTTCAAGCTTTCCTAATAGCTTGAAATTAAGGCTAACCATCCTAATAGTTTATGCATATCAGCGAGGTCCAAAGAGCTTGCGTCTCATCCCCTCTCTTTAAACCTTTAAGGGGAAAATAAACGGAAAACCGAGGAGTATTCGCCGAAAGTATTTGGTAATATGTAATTAAGCTTTGCTTTCGAGAAAGAAAAGACGACTAGAAGAACTCTGATTAGACACTTAAATGAAACCTTGCCATTAATGATCTGTTCGATTATGGTTGCAGTCTCGTGCCCAAGTGCCAAGAGAAGGTATTTGGTGGGTCTCGAAATCGATGCGTCGAGTGAGTACTACTATGTACTGGAGTCATATCAGAGAGGCTGCAACAAATTTCGCGAAGCAAGATGACAGAACAGAGTATAATTGAGTGATAATTGGAAGTGATATTACGCTGTGATCACTCTCAAGTACGTCTGCTGCAACTCTAACAAGAACTTATCAACCTCTATACTCAAATCAACCTCTATACTCAAATCAACCTCTATACTCAAATCAACCTCTATACTCAAATCAACCTCTATACTCAAATCAATTCTCTTTCAGACTCCTCGGCTGTAAACGATAAGCTCCCGATTCTGTCTGAACCCAGCTGCATGTTCTATTCCACTTCCAATCCCAAAGGTCCAACCACTGTTGTGATTTGATTGAATCAGGGTGTCCCGCTCCTAGCACTCTTCTCTGCAGCTTTACACACTCAGACATAAATATAAAATATTTGCCGGAAAGACCAAGCTCGCCCCAAATATTTCCGAGGTTGTGCATGGAAGCCAATGTGTCGGGATGCTCCGGCCCTAGATTTCTCTTCCTTATCTCCAATACTTGCGTGTACAACTCTTCCGCTTTTTTCAACCGTTTTTGCTCACGATAGGTTGAAGCTAGGCTATTCATGGTTATCAGCGTACTCGAATCATATCGGCCGAGCACCCTCTTCTTGATTTCCCACATTGGCACAAGCAAATCTCCAGCCTTTTACCACTTTAGCTGGTCCTGGTATGCACTTGCCAAATTTCCCATGGTCGTCAATGTGTCAGGATGATCTTGTCCAAGCACACGTTTTTCGATCTCTAAAAGTTCTAGAAGCAGCTTTTCGGCCTTTTCCCACCTCGATTCCCTACAATATTCCAACGTTAAAGTTCGCATGATTATCAGCGTATCAGGATGGTCGTTTCCATGTTCTGTCCTCGCTATCTCAAGTACGTGCAAGTACACAAGTTCGCCCGGTTTGTGGCAACCTGCCATTCTTTCAAAGGCTGCTGAGGAGGCAAGCAAACGTAGCTGTAGCTTTTGGTCGGGCTTTCGCATGTTCTTCACTAACTTCAACCCGGTTTCGCACAGCTCCCGACCTTCCTTTGACTTCCTGAGAACTTCGTATATTGAGACCAATGTTACAAGGTAGGGTAACGTGCGAGCATTATCTGGTCCGAAGCTATTCCTACTTGCATTCCATGTCGACTTTGCCAAATGTTCCGCGGCGTAGTTTGTGCCTGCATCCAAGTACAGGCGTGCCATCCTATCTATACACTCCAAGACAATGCTACTGCCTTCATGGTGGCATCTTTTTAATACTGAGAGAGCGCAGGTGACCATTCTGTTCGCGAGTAAGTATTTGCAATTTCGAAGTGGGTATTCTGCAAGCTGCAGAAGAGCTTGTGACCATTCCTTCACATAATATATGCCTGATGGTACGTCGCAAAGAAGCATCTCAGCATGTGGATAGAGGCTAGCAGATGAAGTGCAATCGCTGAGCAGACGAGGCATGATAGCACCTTTGAGTACATGAAGGTAGATATGTTGCCATCGATCTAGGTCATTATGGATTTGGAGCCATTTCTTCGTGAAAAGTTGTAGAAGGCGATGCATTCGTAGAGTTCCTCCCTTCACGTCTGTGGTGACGAATGAGTAGCTGATGAGAGTGGAGACATCGTCTGCGAAGCCCACGTCCAGGCTTGCACAGTATTCAAAGTCAAAATCCAGGTAATCACACCTTTGAATATTCAGGCTTGTGATCTCCTTACAAGTTTCGTCATGTTGCTGTAAATGAGAGCCTGATGAATGAATATGGTTTCTGCGTGTCGAACTCGCTCGGCAGCCATAATTTCCTCGTAGGAGTGAATCAGGTATGCTTTGATGGTCGAAGAGACTCATGAGGAATAGCAGACGAGCAGCTGAAGGTTGTGTCTCGGAAAGGTGAAAGAACGAGATATGCCAAGATGATATGATGGAAATTGATGTTATCCCATCACAAAAAATACTGCCCATGTATTTTGCCAGCAGGCGCTCTCTGTCCGGATCGCCATCGCGGAGGTCATCGAGGTACTGTCGAATAGTAATTTGTGGCAGTGTCTGGCTAAGGTAAGATGCTGCTAGGGTGATTGCGAGCGGCATGTATCTAAGCGCTTCGAGAAGCTCATCAGCTCCTTCCATATCCACGCCAGGTGGAAGCATTCCTTCGAGCAGAGCAGCCGCATCTTGGATATCCATTGGGTCGACTGTAATAACGCATGAATGTCCACCACACAGTGTTGAAGCCAGGTTCGTATTGCGAGAAGTGAAAAGGACGGAGCCATTCTTTGTTCGGGGTATGAAGTCGAGGAAGGACTTTCTTGGCGCTTCTGCCGGAAATCTGCGTTCAAATATATATGGGTGATCGGCCCTATCGATTATCATGAACCATCGCCCGCTCGACTCGTCACCGAGCCAGCTGCTGACAAGTTCCAGGATATCGACTTGTGGAGAATTGTATCCAGGCATTTTAACCGCATTCGCAATTTCTCGACATCCCTCCATAAATCGTGGCTCATTGGCAAAACTAACCCAGAACACCCATGTTTCTGGCGACTTTTCTCGGACCTGGTACGAGTATTCGATGGCAAGTTGGGTTTTTCTGTCGATCGTCAGTTTCAAGTCATTCATGGTGATGTAAATAAAGCCCACCCTATGCCGCCTGGGCCTAGCAATGCAACGCGCGCCGCAGGGATACGGAGCCTTTTGTGAACTTCTGAAAGAGCAGGTTGGAATAGGAAGCCAGGGTTGCGCCGAAACGGAATCGTAGAGCATGGCGTATGCTGTGTCTGAGAACTGTGTTCTGGCCATATGATCTTGTTAGTTTGTGGTGTACTATGATTCCATCTGGTTGTACTTGCCCGCAGCAGATCTCGATAGTGGTGCAGAACTCGGGGCCGCGAATACTTGGAGATATTTCCGCAGCTCTGTTAGAATTACGTGTACTTGAGGTTCAAGGCGAAGGCTTGAAATTTCCATCTTGCGTCTTTGGTTGCAAGAATCGTGCTCCAACGGCGAGACTATCTCGAGGACGGCGTCCAGGTCCTCTAACTCTTTTCGGCATGCTGAGATGGTAATAGTTAATGTTTGCTTCTCTTGGTCTCCGAGCCCGCGAGTCTTGAGTATGGTACAAGTCTTGTTGAGCGTGTTAAGAAGGTTGTATAACTCAGTCTTGATATATCGAAAAGGGGCTGGGATTTCGTTGCTATTTGAGTCATATTCGATGAGTCGATCCAAGACGGCGTCGCCGAAGTCAAGAAGCTGGGTGGTGCTGTCCACCAAGCCTGTCTCGGAGGTTTGCTCTGCCATTGAGCCTCGTTTTAATATCCAATACTATTTTGTTTCCAAGGGAGTCGATAGAAATAGAAAGAAAGTTGAAGTGATAGCTTGAGCCGCGATTGTCTTTGAGAGATGGTGCTCGGCATAGATGACAATTCAGGTAGGAGGTGGACGACGTTGCTGAGGAAGGAGCCACTGGCCCAAGTCAAACTCCCAGTACCTCACACATGTGGGTAGCCACCTAGGCTAAATGACAAAGCTTCTTCATCTTTCTAGTTGGAGAACACTCAACCCGATGAGAAGCTCTCCTAATGCTTTATAGCCGTTTTGTCAAATAGAATGAATTTGAAGACACTCATTCGTAGATGCCGGCAAAGCCCATGTTTGCAGTATCTACACAAGACAGAGAATATCACCTAGCATATAGGCAGCGGCTATGCTGTGCACAAGTCACAGCATGCCAGCATCAACATATGGTGTGGAAAACACCCTTCGAGTCTGTCTGAGCCCATGGTTCATCTGGATCTCCTCCGCAAGCTCGCCAGTAAACCGCGGCTTGAATAGGTACCACAGAAGGCGGCGAGACCGCAGAAAGCTGCTCTTTGACGAAATGGATGGAGGTGAAAAGGAAGAGGCCCTGATATCCGACCTGCAAGCAAAAGCCATCTCCAGTCACATGCTGCACTAGTCTAGCTTAAGCGTAGATTGGTCAATCGTTAACTCCAGGTTGTGTTGCTGAAATCCGCTATCTCCGACGTGTACCAATATCTCTTGTTTGATTTGGCTCGATCTGAATAGCACACCTTTCCTCTCCACACCCCAAAGGAGAGGCGGCTCACACATATTACATCTGTTAAGTTCATATCGTGTTGTGTATCACACCTCACATAGTATTGTGTATCACACCTCACATAGTATAGGAGTTTATAAGACTCGGACGACATGGTAAGAAAAGTGCTTCTAGAGTATACTTCGTACATCTAATTCAATAATTCAAGTCATGTCACATTCAAAAGCAAAAACAAATTGTGATCACAATCTTCATTAATTCTCTGTCAAATCGCAAAGCTGTCAGTCTAAAGCAACACCGCAAGAATCGAAAGGAAATAACACCAATTATTTTTCTCGTCCTCCAAAATATCCATCGACCAGCAACGAACACACCAGAAAAGAAACGGACCCACCAATCAACCCCTCAGAAGAACCGTCGACCAGCAACACTCCGCTTCTTGTCCTCAGTCACCGTAGTCACATTACCTGCCGGTCCAGAGAGCGGCCCATTGTCAAAAGCGGAACACATTCCATAACCCTTCTGACAAGTCCACTCTCCACAGAAGTTCGCGCCCGTACCACAGAAACCAAACTCGGAGCAGCAAAGACCATCAGGACATCTCTTGCCCTGGGCAACTTGACCTGGAGCTGTTCGAGTGAAACCGCAGGTACCATCTGTGGTGATGAGGATTGAAGTGGTAGGACCGAAGGTTGTGGCGTTGGACTTTTCGGGACCGCCGGTGTGGCGGGGCTTGACGTTGGGGATGGTTTGGGTGGCGATGGAGACGTCGGCGGTTGGGAAGGGAGGCGCGAGAGTGCTTGCCGACAGGGTAGGTTGGAGGCCGGTGGGGTCTGGAGGAAAAGTATATTGAGTAAGTGAATGCGAAGTCGTGGTAGGGAATGATGCCGGAGTAGCTGTCGCAGTGGCATTGAGCTTGCCGCCATTTCCGAAACCGTTGACTGGCAGGCAGCCCTTCAAAATTTTGGCCATGTTGGCTGGGTCGGTCACGTTGTGTGTCCGATCATCACCTGGGGCAGGAAACATGACATCAGTCGCTGCATCACGAGTACAGGAGTTGTTCATGTCTGAGATGAAGACGTCGGGACGAGAGGCGAAAGGGGATATTCTCGGGTCTGGTGTCGTGCCATTGCGTGGGGCCAAGATCTTGATTGCGGCGCAGGACTGGTACACTTCAGTGCTTCCGAGTGGGAAGAAGGTGAAGGACAGTACGACTGGACCGAGAGGAGCATCATACGGAATGCCGAAAGTGAGTTCGTCAGAGAAACCGACATTGCCTTCGAATGAGTGGATAACCGTAAGGGAGCCGTTGTTGCCGGACATCGAGATCTGACCACTGCCACCCTGTGGCTCGCCGTTCAGAATGATAGTTGCGTTTTGACCGGCTCCGTACTCAGTGACAGCGCGGCCGATCCCGGAAGGATCGGTGTACATGTCGCTTAAGTATCCTTTGCAGGGAAACTGCGCGGCGGTCAGAGGCACCGTGTAGTTGTCGTGGAGGGTTGAATTGGAAGGCAGGTAGGCGTTGAAGGTGTATCGGAGAGGAGTTGGGACGCGCATCGTCAGATACGCGTTGGTGAGAGGGGTGTGCATCATCGCCACCAGGGCGATGAGGACGGTGGGGTAATGCATGGTGTATGTCATTATGATGGTTGAGAGAGTGTTGTGTGTGTTGTGTGAAGGTCGTGATAAAGAATGTAGGTGGTAGGAACTGCTCGTTATATATGGAAAATGGCCCACCTGTTTGGAAAATAGTGTTGTTTAGACACAAATAGGAAACAGGACTCGTAATTGTCCTGGCGTGAATCAGATTCCGTAGACAGTAAACAGTACTTGAAGCTTCCACAGCAAAAGGACTGCCGAGCTGGAACAATGTATTTATTGGGATTATAAAGGAAAGGGCCAGAAGAAAACAGGAAACAGGATGCATTGTCTTCAATGCAAGGGAGAGGTGTACAGATAGTAACAAAGATTCTTGTACGTCGAGTGCGAACAAAGTATGAAGACACCTGACAGCAGAATACGGAAAATTTGTCGATCTTCTTGTAAATGGCCAAACAGTACCATGAACAAGAACTTTGAGCAAGGCACCAAGGCAGCACCCCTGAGGCTGAACGATAAGAGAATAAAGGGATGTTGGAAACAGGTCAGGACAGCTACTATTGTGTTAGCAAACAGCAGCGCTTTCAATGGCGCATTGTTCGTCTTTGGTCCCTTCACAATAGCTTTGTTTCAACATTCCATACTCGCCTCGCCTCAATGACTGCACTTGGCATAGCTAGGCACGTCATTCTAACTAGTTTCATCATTCTGATAGGTATAGTATGATGTTCGATGCATAGCAGCGGAGATGTAACTCTTGAGATGGCTTTCCGCGTTGGGCCACTCTCCGCTGACGAACGTGAAGGCTATTGATGTTATTGTTCGCAAGCCTCGTTAGCCAAGATCAGGCTCCATACAATATATAGTCTGACTTGACACATTTTGGAGTCCATAGGCTATCCTCATTTGGTTGCCAAGGATTGAATCCACGATCTGGTCGCTTTCCAGGACTCCATGTATCATTTCCAGGGTGATCTGGAGGCGGCGAACCATATCCAGGTCTGCGATATGGAGGCCCACCATACCCTGGGCCGTTACCAGGAGGTCCACGGCCAGGTCCACGTCCGCCACGTGGGAAAGGTATCAGTGGCCACATGGGGATATAACAGCTCTCATCCCAAGCGCACCTTTCTTCGCAGCGGGTCCATTCACCTGCCCATCCAAGCCAGGCCATGAGCTCTTCGACACCCTCAGTCCATCGCGTTGCTTGTTTCTCCATCTTCGCCAATGCCGGTGATTCAGGGGACTTTTTAGCAGGGGCGTCGTTGAATTCTGATTCCCAAATGCCTTCAACTTCGAGTCCAACCTCAATCAGGACTGAGCAGATTCCGCCTGTAGTTTCTTCGACTGACATTTTGAGTAGCGCTTCCTCCGGACCGAGTGAAAATCCTTCCTCTGGATCGAGTAACCGTGTGAACTGGAATCGACAACGAGAATACGTCACTTCATATAGACTGGAGTCCTTCTTCCAACCCTCTTCATTCACAGCCGGGTACTCGATGAAAGGTAGAAGAAATGTGTGCGTCTCATCGCGAACATCTGCCATCCAGTCTCGAAGGACAGAATTGTTGCCGACGGTTAGGTTACCGAACTTCTGAAGAGTATTCCGAAAGTTGAGGAGGCCGGTCCCATAGGTCTGAACAATATCGTTTGTCATGAGCGACCAGTCGACACCACTGCAATTCGATGGCGAATCGGACAATAGATCTCTGAGGACTCTCTCTGAGTTTGCTCTCATCGTCGCTGCGTCAGAAGATGAGACATCTTCTAAAGTGTGTAGACGCCGCCTCCGTGCCAGCGTTTGCAAGGCATTCTCTCTAACTCCAGCTTCGCCATGTCCGCGCCAAAATCCGTCCTTTGTCAGATTTAGCGACCTTTGTTCCTCTTGCGCCCTTGGAATCGCTTGGCTCAGAAACTCGGCAGAATAATAGCTCAGAAAGCCACACGTCACAGGCTTCACGTGTGTCTCGCCGCGCCCAGGGGAATCGCCATTTGATCCATAATGTTTTGTGGCACTCATATACCAGCTCCAGGCCTGAGTAGGAAAGAAAGGTTCTCTCACCCATGGCGAGGAATTTCCAACCGGTGGCCGGGGTGGGTTGGCAGGATCCGTAGCTCTGTCGGAACGAGTTTGTGACGGCGGAAGAGGGTAATACGAAGTTGGCGAGGAAACGTCCTGTTCATTGACCCCGGGAGCATCCTCTTCGGGTAACAGCGGTACTGTAATGTTGAGATGTGAGATCAAACGAACAGAGGGGCTGCTGAAATTGCACCAAATCATTTCAAACCCAGCATTCATCCTCACAACTCCTTCGTATCCCCATCCAGGACCTCCAAGTTTCTTCTCTCGAAACCAATCGCAAAGTCCTGCAGCTCGAGCATATTCGTCGTACAGTCCACGAAATCGATCATCGGGTTTGTGAGGCACAGTGATGTTTCCCCATATGTGCAGGTTCTGCGAGTCGAGCTGGCCGCTGCCAAAGAGAGTCGCAGATTCACCATCGAAGTAGATGCATTTTACCCGACGTGTAGTTTGATAGGTGAGCATGTGTGAATTTCGAGACCCGCCCATAATTCCGTATGCCATGCCACTGAAGCACATTAGTAGAGCTTATGAATCTCGAATGTGGACTTGCATATCAAAGGCGATCCATTCTGGACTTGGGGGAAGGTCGGCGTCCATACGTCCATGATAGAGCTTCGTGAAGGGAGGAATTTCACAGGGCACAATGCTATGACCATTTGGAAAGAAGGTATTGCTCCACTGCTGAAGCAGACCGTAGACGGATGCGAAGTAGTGCGGTGCTTCGGAGGAGTAGTTGAACTTCCACTGACTTGGGGTTCGGGTGTCGTCGATCACTTCGAGGAGAGGTTGCTGCTGCGATGTCGACGCAGTAGAGGTCGAGATGAGGGCACAGCCGGCGATGTTGAGAACCCTAAGGATCCTCATCTTGAGTGCGACAAAGATGGAGACTCCTCCAGCATTTGAGAAGCGCAAAGGGAGCCATGGTTGTCGTTATCAAGGTGGGTGCTACAAATGAATGCTGGCCGCGTCAGCGACGATAACGTTGGTGCCAGATTCCTTGCAAATAGCGGTGTCACGTGCTGGGGCGATGGATCTCCCATCTCTTTCAAGGTTCACCAGGTTGTTCGTAAAGTCTCCTGTTCTTTGACAACATGCTTGGTACATCTTCGAGTGCGGTATATCTTCGAGTGCGGTATATCTTCGAATGCTTTTGGTATCTCTCACAAGCCATGCAACCTAGCAAACCCTTCCTCGAGCAAGGTCTCGATGCAGATTTGACCCCAAATTGAATGCATAAACTCTTTGCTCTATTTCGAAGTCCCTGTCGTCCAATGGATTATGAAGTACCTCCGTGCACTCCATTTTTGACGGAAGCCATAGGAGGCTAGGGTTGTCATCCATTGCCTGCGTGCTCACATGTTACATACTTTGGTCCACAACGCTTGGCTCCCAACTGCTCAATTCAGAATCTTTTTACGCGGTAGAACACCCTCCAAAGCAGTTCTCTTCAGGTATGTTTGTTTGAGGGATGAGGCTTGGCTGCTCGAAATGCAGATTTCCAATGCTCGATACCCAATATTTCTTTGCTTCGCCTTCCTTGACTCTGCCAATCTTTCGATGGGCTGCTTCTAAAGTTCTTTCCATTTTGTTTCCATGCAAAAAGTGTGGCTAGGGCTGAGATTCAATATTTTCAGCTCGAAAAGCCACCTACCTCAACCAATCAAATCCTGAAATTCTTCAGCCTCCACCACATGGCGTTCTTGAAATAGGACCGGGCTTGTGTAAAGTCCTACGACATTGGCCAGGTCTTACACATCGCGTGATGGGAATTTCGACTTGTACGAGATTGGCGATATCACATCCTCGATGTGTTGAGATGCAAAGATCTATAGTTCAAAAGATTTCGAGATGACTGGTCATGAGCCGTGGTATCATGGGCTCTTATACCCCGCTTCCCCGAGGGCTGGGGCAAAATTTCCAGCTTTATTCATAATCAAAGCCTTTGAGACTTCACGATGCAGCTACTCGTCGTCCTTCTGTTCTGTCCTCTGATTTCAGGATTCGCTTTTCCTGGGCCAGTCGCCACATCTATTGATGATACCGCTACGCTTCAGCTCAATAGCTGGAGCCCTCATCCAACAGCAGCACCTCGATTCAAGGAACTGCTCAAACGACAATCAGTTAGTGATTTCACCCAAATCGAGGGACCCGATGAATATTGCGGTTTTCAATTCGGGTCTTCTGGTAAGTGGTAGATTGTAGTGCCATACACGTACTGACGCATGCATTTAGCTGGAGCATTAGGACTGTGTGACACGTCAACGTGTGGGTTTGCTACAGCAGATGGGTACAGTGGAGGTATTGTCTGCTATGGCGACACCAGCACAGAGTTGAGATCGCTTTGGACGTCATGCATTGGCGAAACACTCGCTACAAGTTGCCTGGAAGATTCTGCATGCCGTGATAATACTGACATTCTTGTTTGGTAAGCAGGCTTACATGCTTGACGTCGTTAGCCTTGCTGACCATCATCTAAGTACTGATTCGGATTATTCAAAATGCAATATCGGGACCTGGATGGGACTCGGTGTAGAGGCCGTGTGGTGTGATACGACAGCCTATGCCGGAAGTATGATACCAGTATACACAACCTATGACGGAGAGATAGGGAGAGACTACACACTGGTTTATGGAGATGGAGTAATGTCCACCACAACTTCATCTTCACGTTCCACAACTCCGACTCCAATAACCCCAAGCACTACTGCAACACCGAGACCAACTCCGACTACGACCCCAATACCCCCAAGTACCACAAGCCCTGTGCCGACATCAAAACCTTCGACCCCAATTGGTCCCATCGTGGGTGGGGTCATTGGTGGGCTAGCAGTCTTGGCCGGAGTCGCAGCCGGAATCTTCTTCTGTCTACGCAGGAAGCGCAACGACGAACACAGAAGGGCAGTCACACAGATATCAGGCGCCCTCGCTCAATCACAACAACCAGACAAGCATCCTGTACAAGTCGCTGCTGCATACGTGCCTCCACAGCAAGTCTACCAGCAGCCAGTAAATCAACCACAATACCAGAACGAGAAGCCCCAAGAGACAACAACAGCAATTCCATCAAGCGGACAGCTATACCAAGCTCCTCAAGCTCAACAAGCTACCATTCCAGTTCAACCCTCCTACCTCCCATACCGACAACCTCAGCCCCAACCTCAGTCTCAGGTCCCACCAACAACCTACAACCAGCCATCCCAACCAATGCAGCCCGCGCAAGCAAACACATACTACACCGCCCCGGCTGGAGCTCCGAACTTCCAAACGCAAACGCAAAATCAAAGTCAAAACCAATCGTTGACACCAGAACTCCATCATCGCGAATCAGTAGTTTCTTCAATCTCTACTCCAGCAAGTCCTGCGCCGCCGTATATGCATACGGTTCCAAGTGTACCGGAGATGTCGGGGGAGAGTAGGGAGCATGATTATATGTACCCAACGGGAACAGGTGGGAGGAACGAGCTGTCTGGAGAGGGGAGAGGAGGTGGTCATGTTTTGGGGTAGGTGATAGGTGGTGGGAGGGAAGAGGGTTGGAAGCGCTCGGTTGTTGGAAGGGGCGGGATGAGTTGTGAATAGGGTATTCTGGTATAAATTCGAGTTTTGAAGATGAAGTTATGGGAATAATGATTGGAGTAATAAGGTTCAAGGTTTTCGCTTCCAGGTCTAGTCAAAGGTGGATCCCATGGGCTCATGCACCATGATATCATCTGTGCTTGCTATTTATTGTACATTGAACTCTTTAACCCGCTCCCATGCTTTATCTCCCGGTCCCAGTCCTCATGAAGCCGATGAAGGAGAATTCCTACGAAGGAGTGTTGATGTTTCATGGCAACCTTAAGTCTCTCGTGCTGACTTCTATGCCCAAAGCCACAATGCTGAATTTGGGTAGCTTCCACTTCGGATCTTTGACCTTCTTCCCAAGCTTCTCAGTCACATCTTTCAAAACTTTCTGGTAGTAGCTGAGGTTTGATGATGAGATGTGAGGTATGAATGGGTCTACCTGTGGGTTTCCGTGATTGTATGAGATGTCCTCCTTGGCTCTATACATCGACAAATCTACATTATCCACGAACTTCTGGCCGTCAACGATTGTAAAGGTGTACCGTTTGATTCGAGGGTGCGTGTGATTGCGATAGTCTTGCCCATAATTAATACTCAGGTTATGTGCCCAAGCCTTCAGGCCATAGGGCGCAGTGTGGTAGACTATTATCTCATCCAATGCAAGCTCGAGTAGCCAATCATGAATATGTTGTAGCTCCCTGATCGTGATAGCAAGACGACGTATCTTCTTCTGGGGTCTGATCTCGAAGATTGACGAGGAAATTGGACCCCAGCCATGTGCGCCAATATGGTCATCCCGAAGCTGAAAGCACTGGTTGGGACAGACAATATCGCGATCCCAATTGACATAGATTCTAGGCGCTGGTACTGTCTCCAAGTATGTGGTGGTGAATCTCCGGCCGAATTCGAGGCTGTAAACTTTCAACCCTGCTTCTCGAGCTTCTTGGGACGTGTGTAAGATTGCTGGAGCTCTCAGTTCCGTTGCGCTGAGAAAGGCCACAATTTCAACATCCTGAAGACCGTAGTCTTTATCCATCGTAAGCTCGGTCTTAACGACTTGAGGATATAAATCGATGATACGTGTGACTGAACAAGCTTCCTTCCATACCTTCAGGCGCAACTCGATTGGCAATTTCGGGAAGTACGTGAATTCGTGAAAGGATGTCTGGGCTTGTTCGATGGTGGAAGACGTCTTGCCGGAACTTATAATAGTGGGTGACTGCGCATCAGCGCGTGCCTGCGAAGTGTTGACATCGGGCTCCATCGTTGACATGGTTGACAGGGTAGGCGGAAACAATGATATTTCGATAGGTGCGGTATGTGTGTGGACATGACCGTTTTTGCACCTGCCTTGATGGGTCATCCTCAGGAAGTTGAGGTCACAAAAGTAACAACATTCTGAAAGGCATGGATGGCACCTTGGATTGACTTACAAGAATTTTGAAGGCATACTCGCTTTTGATGTGGACGATGTTCCGAGGAATGTCGTCGAACGATGGTAAGCAAAGCTGTGAAACCCGACTTCTCTGCGCAAAGCACTCACTAGAGGTCTTCAAGTCCAGCTTGTGTGTATGGCGCGGATCTGAATTGTGCTCTTTATGTAAGGCAGGCCACATAGATTAAGGTCTCGGTGCTGGAGGACGATGTCGATGAGAATCCTTCAAGTTTCTTTTAGGTTTGACGATATATACGCTGAAACTTTACAAGAATGCAACAATTCGGTACTCGCACACATTGTCCGTTGATCTTTGAAAGATGAACATCTCGAGTTATTCGCTATAAGTACTGTATTCGAATGTTGGTATTCGACAAGGGCGCTATTGTATACACTTATAATACCCTGCTATACTGTACAAAGTATACATTTATACTTTCAGTCTCTGTTATAACATGCAAAGTTCTAGAATGAACGCTGTACTCTCTTAGATTTGCCTCCCATCAGTCATGAATCATTGCCGTCTCCCTCAACTCTGCCAGCTTCTCGTCATTCCTGATTTCTCCATCCCAGCCAATCCTCGGCCATCCACTCGGCAACGATGCAAAAGGCGGAAATGGCCATCTTTCACCACATTTCCCCTCGTCATTACACTCCAATCTGCACAGCCCATAAACGTTACAGTAACATTCCTTCGCATTGGGGCAATGCACCGCGTTTCTCCCAAAGATAATATGCCAACTATACTCCAGAACTCTTCCACTGACATGATCTTCCAGATCTGTCTGCATGATCCAGTCTCGGTATCCGCGGTAATCAGAGATGGGACGCTCTCGGATCTTCTGCCGCGTCAAGGCGAATTGGGCACAGCACGCAACTGCGACAGTTTCCGGGATATCTTGGCCTGGGAAGAGGGCTTTGAAGGCATCGGGATAGGCGATCTCGGTCGTTTTGTCCGACTGTTGATCGGAAGACGGAAGCTCCTTGGAGAGCGCGCGGGGCTTGAGCTTGATCTCAGAAGGACATCCCAGTGTCCAAACGCAGCGGAGGTTGGTATAGCCTTGGGAGGTGATATAGGGGATTTGAAGACTTTGCAATAAGGGAACACTATCTAGTACGTGTCAGTTCTGACCATTTTCCAAGTCAGGTAACGGAAGTATATACCGTAGATCGGGTCATCATTGTGCCACTGATATCTCTCACTGTGCATGAATACCATGACTTCTGGAAGTTTCTCGTAATGATCAATTATGTACCTGGAAAACACATTAAAAACCGTGTGGTGCAAACTCAGGAAGGATAACCCACGTCAGGTATACCATAGCCTCCCGCCCTTTGTTTTGAGGCACAGTATACTGAGCTTCCGAGTCATCTACCACGTATCTGACAATATTCCATAGCGGCAAGCTCTCCTCAATCCAGGTTGTGTTATCGTTCTTCCTGCTTGCGATAATAAATGAATTCGTCGAAGTGCTGTTGCTAATAGAAGGTTCGTTGTATAATCTAGACCAGGAGGCTTTACCCCTCAGAAACAGACCAAAGACAGCAAACAGTCCAAACACCAATATAAGACGTCGTAGACTCCGCCGTTGCGACAAAGTAAGAATGCTCATATCATGGCCCATGACAAGTCTTGACCTCGGGTGGCATGAAGTGAGAGTGAGGGAGGGCAGACCAAGGTGATGTATGAAAGCCCAAAAGCAAAATGATTTGCAAGGCTGGGTCGGATGTTTGAGCTGGCGTTTATCATGCGTTTTTGTGGTGCTTACAATGCTTTCTGTAAAGGAGAGGAGTCAGAGTTTTCTTGCAGTCGCGCAACTTTCGAATGTTCGACCAAAGACCATCCAGGTTTTTGCATGTTTGTTTTCTTACGATACTGCCAACAATGTCTTTAAGCATCTGACCGCAAGTTTGAAATGTTCCAACAAGACCCATTTATCCACCTTGTCCATTTGTTTTGAGTGGTCACACAAGATACTCCCATGCCCCAAGCTGAGCGCTTATTTCCAACCTGTCGGTACCCTAGCGGCTGTGCAGCCCCCTTAATTGGCGAGAACCACTTATCATACTGCCCAATTATTTGTCGACCCAAACTCCCGGTAATCCAGAGTTGGCAAATGTAAAGATCGCTTGTTTCTAATAGGTGTATACTAGCCATACAATCGGCAAGTGGGTCGACTGACTCGGGAGGTGGATCTTGTTGGTTAGATAACTTCTTGGACTGCATGGGACCCTCACAGACTCTTACTCCTGCCACCCGCTTGCCTGTTATTGTTTGGCACGAAAGGGGATAAGCTTTCTTCGGGACATAATAATAATTGTATCAATTGGTTGTTAATGGCTGAACTGTCGGTTCCCGCCTGTGGCCTTTGATATAGGGACGACCAGGTCCATTGCGCGCTGGTGGTTGGTTCTACCATAATCAAAATAAGGCTCAACAGGCGTGCTTTGATGTACTGCGCCGCCCTCTAATGCTTTCGATTTCCAGGGGTTTCTCAGTAGTTGGGCGCGCCTCTTCTGTCTTGAAGTCTTTGCTCCGAGTTTGTCAACTACTGCGGTGTGTCCAGCTTCAACAATGCGGTGTGTCATGAGTTCAAGCACATTTGTGCTCCTTTCTGTGGTGCTATGCCGCTTGGCTAACGCCCTCGATGGGATTATGGATGAGGAACAGTATGGATTGATAATGGCGAGGATGCCTATGTTGTACGATGAGTGGGCTTTGACAAAGAGAGATGTTTGCGCCAACGCGATCCCGGGGACGAAGACTACGAGCTGTACACCTGGAAGTACTCTTTGCTGTATTCCTAACAACACCGATAGCGCATTTCCGCAGTGCCAAACAATTCTAGGCTCAGGGTACTGTTGCGTCTCTCCGACCAACTGCTACATCGATACGCCATCAGATTGTGCTGCGTCTAACTCAGTCCCATGTAGTAAGTGAAAATATTTGGCACTTGAAGGGCGTCATTTAACATTTATAGAAATGCTCGCAGCTGGTATCTCTCAGGCGTGTTGCCCGCCTTTTACAATAGTAAGGTTTTCCCATGGCGAAAGAACTCGCTGACTCTCAATAGTGTCCCACCAACTTCAACCAATCTGCCACAGTCAGATGTAATCTCAACCAAGATGCTGCTTCCTCCTCTTCATCGACGTCGACACAAAGCTCTTCGAAGACATCATCCTCAAGCACGACGGCATCATCATCTGGCACATCAACTTATGCCACGTCGACCCCTTCTGGCACATCAACATCCCCTGGGACCTCTGATACCCTCAGTCCCGTGATAATAGCCAGCAGCCCTGCCTCTTCCACTGTAACCAGCACGAGCTCAAATAGTGGCTCTCTATCAGCAGGCGCAGCAGCCGGGGTTGGCGTCGGAGTAGCTTTCGTGGTCCTCGCAATCGCAGTACTTATATTCTGGGCATATCGACACGGACAGAAGAAGGGAGCCGCAGCGCGAGCAACGGAAGGGGCAACTCCTGGAACCGAGATGGTGCCAGGAACAGGACACAATTCGTACCATGATAGCACCAAGTACAATGATATACCAAATCAACAAGGGATGTACGCCAAGTACGAATTACCTACCTCGGAGATGGGGGAAAGCCGTGGCCATGAGTTGCATTAATGTGACGGCACCAAGGGACAGTGATTAGTATGTAATATCTAGATTGCTCTATTTTAGGGCTCTGCTTCTTATCATGTCACCGTCGACGGTTTTTGTCGAGTTGTAGGAGGATGGTATGATCAGAGTCTAGGCGATAGGCTGTGCCGGGTGGATGATTAGGAGCACACGAATAGTACGGCTATGTTCACACCTCAGCTCCCACCTCTCTTTATCCGAAGGTACTGTTATGGTTTTCCGATGTAGTAAAATAATGGAGGGAAGGTATAAGGGTATTTATGAAGTTCTAGCATTTGGTTGTAGTGTTAAGTTGTATCTGCTTGCAGTGTCTTCTCTTGGCCCACCAAGACATAGTGAGGCAGTGAAGGAGAATTTCTGCGGACAAAGCAAGAAAAGCAGAGTTCTCTGAAAACTCATATCCTGCATGTCAATTCCTCACTTCAAAAACCTACATTTGCCAATTCCAAAACACTACTTCGCCGAGTGAACCTTTGCTTATGGATTTCCTATGTCAATATACTTGTTTTCTTACTGGGCAACATCCTGACCTTTTGTTACCTATTGTTAGAGGTGCTCATATCCGGAATGGGCGTCATGATGTAGAGCATGTCTACCAAACTCAGGGTCGTTTGTAGACATACAGTCGGAGATCATAATAAGAGCCAAACGCAAATATCAAGATTTCCAATATTCTGTGGTGTAACATTGCTATGAGCTATTGCTTTGCGCTATGGAGGTGCCTTTGCCGTGCTTCACGACATTCTCAGCGGAAGACGTACGATGATGAACTTCAATCTACTCCCATACTGCCGCCGCAATATCAAAAACGATGCTCCTCAATACACCGCCCTCTTGCCAAGTCCCAGGGCCGTAATTCTGAACTTTGGCATCTTCCAATCCGATGTCTCACCATTCTTTTCGACCATATCTACCAATTTTTTGATCTGTTTGTTGGCGTATTCGACAGAGCGCGCTGTGATGCGTGAAAACAATGGTTCTGGCTCTTCAAGATTATCCCTTTCCTTAGACCTGCTTCTCGCTTCATCCGATTCCCTACCACCCTCCATAGACTCGCCCTCCGAGTACTTACTTGAGTCGATGAAATCAAACTCATATTGTTTGATGAGCTTATCAAGTTCTTCCTCGTCTGTCTGTGCTGTTGCAAGACCAGAATTTCGAATCTTCCATCTCCAAGAACTCAAAGGTTGACCCAAGTAGATGATCAACTCATCCGATCTAAGCTTTAGTAATGCCTGCCCACACAATCTAACCTTTCTCATTTCAGCTGAGTTGATGGCCACACGCCGCATCTTGGTTTTTGGCTCCAGCATTTCTAGCGCTAAGGCATGTGATATTTCCGTTCCAATGTCGGCAATAGTCTTGAGAGGGTTGTTGGGGGAAGATGACATCACAGTTCCAATTAACGTAGATCTTTGGATCATGCTTAAACGTCAATGTAGAACCACGCCCGATGTTCTTTTTCCAGACTCTGCCAAATTCGAGAACGTAAAACTTGAGCGCAACACCTCTGGCTTCTTGGAGGTATGAAGGACAGCTGGAGCTTTACCTTGAGTAGTTTTGAAAGGCCCGAGATCGTTGGTTTCGAAAGTTCTTCTGAGAATACCGGCAGCTGAATTGTCGTAATCGTCGTCGTCGTCCCAGCGGAATTCTTCGTCCACATAATCGTCCTCATCATCGTCCTGATATGGATCCACCTGGGTGAAGACATCTACCACTCGTGCTACATGACAAGCTTCCTCCCAGATTTTGAAGCGGAGCTCAATAGGTAGCTTTGGGAAGCAAGTGAACTTGCCATCTTTCACATCATCCTGACCGGCGATAACCTTGACGGGCTCGGTCTCTATTGACCTCGAGTTGGATGTGTCGTTGTCGCTGCCAGAAGTTGCAATTATGTTGCAAGCGTCGGCTTCTCGCGCGGTGGTGGCGGTCGATGGCATGTTTATGGCGGGAAAGCAGAGCAACTTGTGGAGGAGCGAGAAGGATCGAAGGAGGTTTAAGGTGGTGACAAGCCGGTGGAAGGTCACCTTGATAGACGACTGCCTTATTTAGACACGGTAGCCTAAGCGAAATGCTCATCAGACTTTGGTACGAAAGTACTTAATGTTCCCCCTCACATCAACCATTCGCCTTCGCTTCCGAACTCTAACATTGGTGTCTCTCAGTTCAAAGACGCTGTTCAGGTACAGGGGTGAAGCTGTTTGAGCTGAGCAGTGTTGGATTTGCAGAGGTGATAGCAAATTTTTCGATATACAACTGGCACCATAGGTGTATGCGCAGTTGGAGATGAAGTTTTAGTGGCCACCGCTTTTACAAATTGGTAAGCTAGAGTTGTATATGTTAGCTTTCAGCATACGTAGCCATAATAATTGTCTCGAAATATTGGGTATGTGTTCAGTGTTTGCTGCTTATAGTAGCGAATTGTGGTGTGCTACCAACACATTCTTAGCCAAACTTCGCATTAACACACGAACGAGTCTCCCCACAATGAAGGAACACTACTCCACTTCATCTTACTGTAGTTGGAGAAAAATGTCGATAATTTGGATAGTCAGCACACTATTATGACCGTTTAGTACCGAGAAAGGAGGTATCTTGAATCGACATTCTTGGTTTAGGCCAAATAATCATACAAATATCACCAACCTGCCCTTCTCATCCTAGACCTTACCTACAATCTAAGCATTTCAGGGTTATAAACAGTCACTATTCTCTGTACATGCAACCTAACGCCTACCGGCGCGTCAAAACGTCACATTCACACCCCCTGGTATTTGCATCAATTACTTCATACTGACCCTGATATGCAAGGCGCTCCCTTTTCTCTGTACCGTTCGCAGTCAATTAAATCTTCTTGATGATGGTCATTCGAGCGTTTATTCCGTATTTATTAGTGTACAACACTATAAACTCTATGCAAATGGGGCCCGAAAGAAGATGGGGGAAACAACACATTCATTGTGTCTACTGCTACGCTCCTCCAGATGAGATGTGAATAACTGAGTATAAAACAGTGCTCTCGATCCTGAAATAGTATTAACTAAAGTTGTTCAAGCAAGTAAGGAAGGAAATCCGCGCTGTATCGAGCTTTGGCATGAGACCTGAAGTCAAGGGAAGGCACTCTGGGAAATGGTAACTTGTGAGATGTCCCTCGCCAATATCCTCGACGTCCACGCCAATCCTTCTCATGTATTACCAAGGCCACAACTTTGAACTTCGAGGGCTTCCATTCAGCCCCTTTACTGTCATTTGCAAGTTTAGCAGCCAGAAGTTCAACTTTCTTATGCATGGCGTTAATTTCGGAGCTCCGTACACTTGGTATGAACGGATATGCTTTATCACGAGCCAAAAAGAGTCTCTGTCTTTCCCCTTTTTCAAGTTCTGGTTGTGGTAAAGGATTTCCCATTTCGTCATGGTTGTTTGAGTGCTTAGCCGCATCCTCGAACCGAAACTCATATCTCATGTTGAGATTATGCGCATGATGCCTAGTGCTACCCAGAAAGACCTCGTTATGCTCGATCACAGTCTTCCTCCAATATTCCAGATTAGGAGCCAAATAGATAATGATTTCGTCAAAGGGGAGAGTACGGAACCAGGCGTGAGAGTCAAGATAGTCCAATTGATCATGGTCGAGGGCAATACGACGCATGTCGCTGAGTGACTCTACCAAAGGCAATGTTTCGACCGAGCCGTCAACCTCCAAATCTGTAGGGTCATCGGCGTGTCGGAGAATTGGATTGGGCAGATGACATCGCACTTCCAATTGACATATAGCTTGGGAGCACGAACAAATTCCAAGGTATTACCTCCAGAGAGGTTCGCCTTATATATCTGGCCGAATGTAAGAGTATAGCTCTCAAGTCCAACTCCGCGAGCTTCGACGCTAGTATGTAGAACTGCTGGTGCCTTGCACTGAGTCATGGAAATGATATCTTTGTGCCAGCCCATGCCCTCTTCAAGATCTTCGAACCTTCCATCCACTGTCCACTCCGTTCGGAATACATCAATAACCCTTGAAACGAAGCAAGCTGCTTTCCATATCTGTAAGCGAAGCTTGGTAGGCAGTTCTGAGAAGTGGGGAAAGTTTTGCGCAACTTGTGTTACAGTAATGCCGTCGACTTCCATAGTTCGGGGGGAGCTGAGACGGCTTAGAATAGATTACGATATATTATTTAGTTTTTCTTATAATAATGTCTTTTATGTTCACGTTGGGCGTTGAATGACGAGTTTCTGTTTAGATAGTCGTTGGAGCTGGCTATGGAGGTTGAATGATGGGCTAAGAGAATAATAGAAGGAATAAGTAAGTAGGACCTTCTCCGGAGTTATCAAGGCCTTCAATACCAAGAGAGTCGCACGCAGAATGCACCTAGCCCGATGCAAAAGGTCAAAGAGATCACGTGCACAGCCACAATAACTTAAAGCAAAGAAAGATTACACTAGTCCAAGAATTGTATTGATGAACAAGTAGGAATCAACAACTTATAGCCTGTTAAAAAAGTTGACTTGAGCTTTAGATCAAACAAGAGCTAGAAGAAAATTTACATGTTGGCAACACGTCTCAAGAGAGCTTCCCTTGCGGACCTTAAGATTTGAAAGAAGTCCTATATAACAAACATTCTTTTGAGCTAGAATAATATAGACAGCTAATCAAATGTTCTCCAGAGAGGAGGGTTGTTGCTAATTAATGTTGTTTGATCCTTTCAAAGATCGGACATAAGCCAAGTCCATCACTTCACAACCAAACATCGATTTCAGCAAGACTCCCCGAATACTATGGCAAGACAACTATCCAAGATACTGCCGTTTGGCTTCTCTGCAGCAATAAGGGCCGAGAAGGGTGGGGTAGATCATGGGTGGGATTCTTATCAGAGACCTTGCTCGAAGTACCAAAACCAAAAGTGGGGGTTCAGAATGCCGCATCAACCACACTTCTGAATTCGTGATCATTGCTATCTATACGTACGTCTTCATCTTAACATTGGAAAGCAAATCTGCTTGAGCACAGCAAATCTCTCATTTCACAAACATGGCAACTTCAAACTTTCCTCTTCTGTCATTCCAGGAGTTCCTCACCGGGTCCGAGGTGGAGAAGAGAGCCGTCGCCCAAAGGTTGTATGATGCTTTCCACACCTATGGCTGGGTATACTTGCAGGACTTTGGCATCAGTAAGGAAGAGATAGCTGAGATGTTTGCGATGGTCAGCTGGCATTCTGATGTACGGACGGCAGAGTACTGATGCCATCTATAGTCTAAGAGATACTTCGAACGACCTCTGGAGGTGAAGTTAAAGCAGACATTGAATGACGCTGAGACAAACCAAGGGTACACACCTGATGGAGCTGAGGCTAATGGTGGGACTGATCACAAAGAGGTTCGTTGCCACATACCGATCAGTACGTGAGGCTGACTTAGGAAAGTGCTATGAGCATCGCCGATTCCAAAACAACCTTTGCCCCTCGGAGAAGGAACTTGAGAAGTTCAGAACCTTCATGGATGCTTTCTATGCTGTAAATCAAGCACCTTTGCTATACTCTTTCTTCTCTGACTTATTTAGAAATGTTTCAACCTCTCAGTCAACGTGCTCCAAGCTCTGGCCCTAGTCATGGATCTTGACATGAACTATTTCTCCTCCGTCCTCGCAAAAGCCGATCCCCAGCTCCGACTCCTCCACTACATGCCTATCGAGCGAAGCATCATCGAGTCCGACGGCCACGCACGCATCATCCCACACACCGACTTTGGACTCTGCACTCTCCTGTTCCAAGATAACGTTGGAGGACTCGAAGTGGATCCCTTCCACACAGGCAACTTCCTCCCAGCAACACCAATTGAAGGGACATGCGTGATCAATGTCGCTGATCTGCTACAACGGTTGAGCAATGATCGTTTGAGAAGCACGTTGCATCGTGTTACGACTCCGCCTGTGGAGAAGGTTGGAGCTGATGGAATGCTGCCTGCAAGATACTCCACGGCTTTCTTTGTTCATCCCTCTGCGGATGTGGAGATCGATCCCATCTTGAGAGATGGAGAGGCAAAAAAGTATGAGAGTGTGAATGCTGGTAAATGGAGGACGATGAATACTGCTAAGAATTATGCGAATATTTTGGGCACAGACGCCATCAAGGTGTAATGGCTTGAACAAACACAACATCCATGAAATGAGTTTCATGTTGTGTTTAGCAAAATGAAATTGAGGTCGAGACTTGATCTATGATGAGAAGCGCAGCATATATTATCTGTTATCATCGCAATCATTTCATGGAACTCCTCTGATAAATGACCGGACTCCGTAATCAGCGAGTCTAACCATGAATAATCGGCCTTACACTGAGTTCCTGTATATACCCTTCTCCTGCAACGCCACACTCTTACTCCTTGTTTTGGACAACATTAGAAATGCGTCCCGCCAGAGGTACACCCTCTACCACCAAGTCAACATCAACCTTCCCAGACTTCAACTCCTCCAAGTCAGGCACACTACTATGCTTGACACCATCAAACTTGACATCCACCTCTTCCAGAGTCAACCCTTGCGTCTCAACCCAATAGAAGATCACGAACAACACCATCAAGATATCAAAACTCGCGTTGATGATATACGTCTTCCAACCTATAGCATCTAGAGCAAATGGGAAAACCATCGTGACAAATAGTCCAGCAAGCTTCGTCGTCATGGTGTAAAGTCCCATGCCGGTACCTCGGATACGATATGAGAGGACTTCCGGAGGGTAAATGACTGTCAATGGAGATATGCCCATGCTATAGGTGCCGTTGTAGAGGAAGATACAAGCGATAGTACCATAGATACCAGATTTGTTCGACCCGGTTCCATAAGCGGCAGTAAGTCCTCCGACGAGATAGAAAGCGATGATGCCACCCGTGAGACTGAGACAGCAAAGCAGTTTCCGACCAATCTTATCAGCATAGAAAGATGCCACAACGGCGATAACTAATGACCATGCCGTGAGGATAATGTTGATCTCCAATTGTGTCGTTGCACTGGTGATACCAGCTTGCTCCAGCATGGTGCCAAAATAGTACGTGATGATGTTCGTCCCAGGAAGCATGACTATAGCCGAGAATGAGATCGCAATAATGAGACGTTTTCGATTGACAGGATTGGTATATGCTTCCTTAAAAGTGAGTTGACGGCCCTCTGTCTTCTCCCATGCAATGGTGTCGGCGATTTCTTTATACTGTAGGAGGACAACTGGATCGGAGATATCGCCACCGGCATTGACGACTGCGAGAACTTCGAGAGCTTCGTCGTGGCGATCTTGACCGATAAGCCATCGAGGTGATTCGGGAACGAAGAGTAGGACGAACATGCATGCGAAACTAGGTACGATTTGAAGTAAACTTGGTATTCGCCAAGCCCAGGTGTCGGCCACGAACTGGCTCTGTGAAAGAAATCAGAACTTGTACATCTATTAGTGTGTCATATTTGACTTACTCGATAGCAAACACCTGACGCAATCAAAGTCCCAACACCCCAGCAGGAATAGTAAAGTCCCAAGGCAAAAGCACGATGCTTTGGTGGGGCAGTCTCAGCGACGAAGGTTGGCGTGGCGGTGGCAGCGATACCCATTCCCATTCCGATGATGAATCGACCTACAATGAACATGGCGATATCAACTGCAGCTGTCTGAAGAATAGCGCCAACCAAAGTCATGATGCATGACCAGAAAATTGCTTCTCTTCTTCCTCTCCAGTCAACCAGAAATCCAGCGGGGAACGCTGCTACCGCACCTCCGGTGTAGGATATCGCCGTGTTGAGAGATTTAGTCGCTGTCGTGAGATGGAAATAGTTGTAGTATGAGGGCATTACATTGAGTGAGCCCATTAGTGAGGAATCGTATCCCAGAAGCTTTGAACGTCAGTCGTGGTCTACATTCACGCATGAAACCAGAACTTACGACTGAATCCACGACAGATGTTGCTATGAGAGCGAAAACGACCCAGAACTTAGAGCTGGGTACCAACCGCGAAACATACTGTCTCGAGCACTGAGGAGCCATTTTGAATCTGTGACAGGTCCTCTCCAACTCAAGTCGAGTCAACAATTCACGACAACTTTTCCGACTTAGAAGGGATGATCGCAAAATATATGGAACCAAAGTCCCTATCCAATTGTTATCTCTTTATCAGTCATCTAGATTGCTTTCAGACTGCTTCAAAGCTCCAGTTCCACCTTGCAGATCTTCAACTGTTGGCATCCCATCTTTGGCAATGCATACTGATCTGCTTGGTATTCCCTTATCTCCTGATGTCCGTGTACCCATACCCTGTACTAGGTACCTTCGTACCCACAAACCTATCTTCCACCCCACCTTCGAGTGTCGGAAATGATATCTCAATGTTGACAAGCATCGAAGAGTGGGAGCAGCCCCGACAGAAGGAGTGGGGAGATGTGATGTACACAAGCCAAGTAGAAGTAGTAGTTGATTCATCCTCACTTTTGGCAAGCTCGAAAGAAAATGAGGAAGAACCGTATTTGGGTGAGGAAGCGCGATAACCTCAAATTACAGGGTCACACTCGAGCCGACCGAGCCCCCTTCAACCCCGCACTGGTTATACCCCGCACCCCCACAATACTTGAACCTTAGAAAGAGATATAGACACAGATAGAGAGAGAGAGAGAGAGAGAGAGAGAGAGAGAGAG